>OZ030005.1:9386238-9925225 GCA_964023405.1 Apodemus agrarius | reverse complement strand
AGGAACCTGATACTCTTGAGAACGCAAGCTCAGGGACCATTTATGAAGATGGCACCACTCTTACCTAGAGATGATGAAGAAAATAAAAAATGGGGCAAGATTGGAGGAGAAGAGAATATGAAAGTATAGATGAAAGGAGAGGACAGAACATAGAGGTGTTAACCATGTAATATCGGAGGCTCGGCACTGAATGCTTAAGGCAGCCAAATTATATCAAAAAATACATTTTAAAAGGAATGCTGGCTATAAATTACTGAGTACATGGCAAACACTGAAGGATTTAATGAACATATAGATCAAGAGATCGGGAAGGATCCTGAGGCTGGGACAGGATGTGCTTAGGAAAAACACCTTTCATGTTTAGTTTTTGTCTTTCTGAGTCCCTAAACACTGATGATGCTTGGCAATTAAGAAAATGAGCATTCTATACATATATTGTAGAACCAATTCTTAGTGCAATGTCTGGGCTCAAGCATAGAATTTTAGCACCCAGGTGGCATAGGCAGAAGGATTGATGCTAGTTTATGGCCATTCTAGGAAGAATGATGAACTATAGGCAAACTCTGGCCATGAAGTCAAATTATTACTAAAAAGAAATAGAATACTTTCTGAGCACTTGTGGTTGACAGGTGCCAAATAGGTGAGACTGTGCTAGGGATTTTGTTTTACACTGACCTTGAGCATACACAGGAACTAGAGAAATCATGGTGATCTAGATTATCATTAGTCTTAGGGATCAAGCTAAAGCAAATTTAATTTACCAGCGTTCTAATCAATTATTTCACTGGACACAGTATAATCTTTGTAACTACAAGGAATTATAAAGCTATGAAGATATGTCAGGAATCCATAAAGACTCAGTTGAATATCACTAATAAGTCTATGTCTCCATCCAGGAATTCTTGGGCTAGAGGTACAAGTTCAGTTTCAGGATACTTTGCTAGCAACTACCCAATCAAAACCTGAAACATCTTGGGGTCTTTATGATAAGGGCAAACCTGTTTTCCCAAACTGTGTTCACATTACAAACCTTACAATGTCTGGTATGGAAAGAAATCTAAACAGTTCTTTAGCTGATATCCCCAAATATTTTGAGAATTCCAGACAGGGTGGAAGCACAGGGAATGTACTGAACTAGAATCTGTTGCCATAGTGTCAGTTTTGGCCCTGATATATCTGAGCTTATGATTTTGGACAAAGCATTTCCTCTTCTACTATAAGGATCTACACATTCCATTGTAGCTAAAGTAATATACTGGCCTCTGAGCACACCTAGATGTAGAGTGCTTAAGAGAGCACAGTGTAGAGAAAGCACCCAGGGAGTTCATGGGAGGTTTTGCAGAGAATCAGACAGAGAGCTGGAGTGTACACAGAAACACTCAAAGCCAAGATGCCCCACTGTGGTAAACAATCTCCACTCAGTTTCCACATTAACATTTGAACTGCAGTGTTCTTCAGTAGCAGTGTTTTGAAGGGAGGGAAACTATCTGCCACAACTGCCAACCCTCTAAGTGCAGGTTTGTCTTGCCTGACTTGCCTGGATTGGCTGATGTGTCCTACTGGGGAATCAGAGTATAACACTCATGGACCTGGGTTTTATGCTTTGAATGGAACCTTAAGGACAGAGAAATGTGACTGTGTGTCATGTCTAGGACACAGAGAAACTATAGTACCTACTGTGGTCCTCCAGGCAAAATCTTTAAAAGAAGTTGCCCAGTGCCAGCACTACCTTTGAAGATATGCCACCTAAGCACTTGGGGGTCATGGAGATACAGGCTTTTAACCTACAGTTCAGTGACTGAATCAGGATGGTAGACACAACCTAAATTGCAGAGTAATTCACTTACAATTTTTATTGAAATTAAATCAACAATTTTCATCTATAGGAATTTTCAAAGGAGATTGATTTAAGATGGCACAGTGGTTTATTTAGAAATGCACATATTAATATAACATTAATTCACAGAAAAGCAAAGTATCTCCTTTCCTAATTATTGTTTGTCTTTTTGTGACAGGTGGGAACCTCCTGAACCTTAGGCACTCACAACAACAGAGCCTAGGCAATAAAGGACCTTTGTGTACTGGCACAACAAGTCTGTTCTCAACACAGTTACAAATAAAGGTAATTTGCATGGAATTCTTTGAGCCAAATTTTAAATCTCAGTGTCTTTTTCTGTGTTTAGACTAGTGATTCTCAAATGTTTTCACCCAACTGTTCATGTATCATTTTTTCTTCACAATTGACTACTGGGATCAGAGAAAATAGGTCAATGCTCTGGACAGTTAGTCTTTAAACTACATTGCACACTGCTCTCAAACACTCTAACTCAAGACTGCCTTTTACAGTGCTGTGGACTAAGGTGTTGAGAGTTTTCAAGCTTTTATGGCCTACTGAAGATTCTCAGACTTAGTTTCTGAACATCGTAAACATCAGGAACTTAGTTTTCATTCCTCATGATCATGCAAATGCAAAACCCTGCTATGTGTACACAAATACTCACAGTTACGTGACCTCTTCTGGTCCTGATTTCAATAAATAATCTATTTCTAACCCAGCTCCTTAAGTTGAACATTCCCTCAGAGCTCCTTTTCATTATGTTTTGAATGGGAACAGACATCCCTAATCTCAAATCTACCACTTTACTAGCACAAAAAGAGATCCCACAGAGGGATTATTCACTAAATGTATGAAGCTGAATTGCCACATGGGGTGTTCTATTCACTCTAATTTCTTAAGGAGAGTTTGTGAATCTGACACAGAAATATATATATATACACAAAAGTGTGTGTGTGTGTGTGTGTGTGTGTGTGTGTGTGTCTGTGTGCATGCCTGTGTGAAAGCACTAGAGATCTGGAATGGCATCATGCCACACAAAGTGTTTTGATGTTTCCTGTCCTCTCTTTTCTGTCTTAGAATATCTCCAGGCATGATAATGTCATCTCTTCCCCCGAAGAGCGGTTCCAGACTTTTAAGTGCTCTTGGGCAGAAGATTGAAATCAACAAGAATGTTTCGCTGGCATTTTACATGAGCCTGAGCAAAACCTTCTGCCAAATGGCAGGTGAATTAGAACAATGTGGACAAAAGGAAGCGGCCTTTGTGCTCTACCACAAATTCCTCACGTGAGAACCTGCATTTTCTACTCTTTTCCTCAAATATTCCCTTGTTCAACCTGCTGTTCTATTCAAGGTTTTCTCCTTTGTTGTGAGCTATGGAACATGAGGATGCTACCTTTTTTATCAGTTTTATGGCACTTCCCACACAGACTTTTCCTTGTGATTCAAAGATATTAGTACCAAAGGTGGTGGTATCATAAATAAGGAATTTTAATTGCACTCAAGGTCATACTCCCAAAGTTAAAATAAAGGTGTTGAAAGGCTCCTTGGGAAGGGAATGTCAGGTGTGGTTTGGGAGCTCATACCATGGAATGATGTTAAGGAGGTGATAGTCTGGCTTCTGTTTAAGAGAGATCAGGGTAATTCAGATACACAGGCTATGGAGATAGAGGCTGAAGAGTCAGAATGAGCAGGCTTTCAATTGGGCTCATAGAGTTAGAAGTGCTCCTCTCATAAACATGAATAGGGTTTGTGAGAAGAGGACAGAGCTTGACAGCGTGGTCCAGTTTTACTGTTTGGAACTGAAGGCACATGTTAGATATTACAACTGCATTGACATTGGGGAGATATAGTGAGAAGCCTAGAGAGGGACCTGAGCCACATGCAGGTGGCTCGAGAACCCGGTAAGTAGGGAGAACTGGCTGCAAGAGACACAATTCCCTGGCAGCTTAGGTTAATGTCTAATGAGGAAATCTGGGGATAATGTAGGGATGAAGGAATATATACCACTCCTGGGAATATAACCAAAAGATTCCCCAGCATGCAATAAGGATACATGCTCCACTATGTTCATAGCAGCCTTATTTATAGTAGCCAGAAGCTGGAAAGAACCCATATGTCCCTCATTGGAGGAATGGATACAAAAAATGTGGTATATATACACAATGGAGTACCATTCAGCCATTAGAAACAATGAATTCATGAAATTCTTAGAGAAATGTATGGAGTTGGAAACATCATACTAAGTGAGGTAACCCAGTCTCAAAAGAATTACCCATGGTATGCAGTGACTGATAAGTGGATATTAGCCTACAATCTTGGAACACCAACAAGGGTGAAGGAGAAGTGGATATGAGGTTCTCAGAGGCAACATAACAGAGATGCAGGATAAATGACTTCAGGATTGGACCTGCTGGAGTTCTGAGTATAATGACTTAATGTCTTTTAAGCCATGGTGGGCAGCGATTGCAATGTTCAATAATTTCATAAAATCTAGGTGTACTGTCACTCCTCTTGACCCCCAGCATTCAGGAGGATAAGACTTCTAGGTAGTGATTTGGTGCCAAAATGAGTGAACAGTAATACTGAGCCTCAAAACATCATTAGTCATTAGAGAAATGCAAATCAAAACAACCCTGTGATTTCACCTCACACCAGTCAGAATGGCTAAGATTAAAAACTCAGAAGACATCAGATGTTGGCGAGGATGTGGAGAAAGATGAACACTCCTCCACTGCTGGTAGGACTGCAAGCTGGTACAACCACTCTGGAACTCAGTCTGGCGGTTCCTCAGAAAACTGGACATGATACTTCCAGAGAACCCAGCCATACCACTCCTGGGAATATAACCAGAAGATTCCCCAGCATGCAATAAGGATACATGCTCCATTATGTTCATAGCAGCCTTATTTATAGTAGCCAGAAGCTGGAAAGAACCCATATGTCCCTCATTGGTGGAATGGATACAAAAAATGTGGTATATATACACAATGGAGTACCATTCAGCCATTAGAAACAATGAATTCATGAAATTCTTAGAGAAATGTATGGAGCTGGAAACATCATACTAAGTGAGGTGACCCAGTTTCAAAAGAATACCCATGGTATGCAGTCACTGATAAGTGGATATTAGCCTACAATCTTGGAACACCAACAAGGGTGAAGGAGAAGTGGATATGAGGTTCTCAGAGGCAACATAACAGAGATGCAGCATAAATGACTTCAGGATTGGACCTGCTGGAGTTCTGAGGATAATGACTTAATGTCTTTTAAGCCATGGTGGGCAGCGATTGCAATGTTCAATAATTTCATAAAATCTAGGTGTACTGTCACTCCTCTTGACCCCCAGCATTCAGGAGGATAAGACTTCTAGGTAGTGATTTGGTGCCAAATTGAGTGAACAGTAATACTGAGCCTCAAAACATCATTAGTCATTAGAGAAATGCAAATCAAAACAACCCTGTGATTTCACCTCACACCAGTCAGAATGGCTAAGATTAAACACTCAGAAGACATCAGATGTTGGCGAGGATGTGGAGAAAGATGAACACTCCTCCACTGCTGGTAGGACTGCAAGCTGGTACAACCACTCTGGAAATCAGTCTGGCGGTTCCTCAGAAAACTGGACATGATACTTCCAGAGGACCCAGCCATACCACTCCTGGGAATATAACCAGAAGATTCCCCAGCATGCAATAAGGATACATGCTCCACTATGTTCATAGCAGCCTTATTTATAGTAGCCAGAAGCTGGAAAGAACCCATATGTCCCTCATTGGAGGAATGGATACAAAAAATGTGGTATATATACACAATGGAGTACCATTCAGCCATTAGAAACAATGAATTCATGAAATTCTTAGAGAAATGTATGGAGCTGGAAACATCATACTAAGTGAGGTAACCCAGTCTCAAAAGAATACGCATGGTATGCAGTCACTGATAAGTGGATATTAGCCTACAATCTTGGAACACCAAAGACACAATACACATACCAAATGATGTTTGACAAGAAGAAAGGAGTGGACACTGGCGCTGGAAAGGATCAAAGCATCACTGTAGGGGAATACAAGACCAGGGAAGAGGGAAGGGGTAGAAGAGGGAGCAGGGGGAGGGAAAAGGGCATGTGGGACCTTTGGGGGTAGGGATCCAGAAAAAGGGAAATGAATTGTAAATATGGAAATTATCCAATAAAAAAGAGTAGCAACTCACTCACAAAACCTTTGACCCAAAATGTGTCCTGCCTACAAGATACTCAAGGAAAAAGTGGAAAGACTAAGTGAATGGCTAACCAATACTGGCCCAAATTGAGACCTACCCCATGGACAAGAACCATTCCTCAGCACTATTAATGATTCTGTTATGCTTGCAGTTTACCTAGCATAACTGTCCTCTGAGAGGCTCCCCTAGCAGCCAAGGGAAACAGACACAAAGACCCCGACCAAATATTAGATGGAGTTTGGAGAGTCTTGTGGAAGAATTGGGGGAGGATTGAGGGACCTGAAAGGTATAGGAACTCCAAAGAAATACCAATAGTCAACCTACGTGATCTCTTGGGGTTTTCAGAGACTGAACCACCAACCAGAGAGCATATATGGGCTGGACCTAGGCCCCCTGCACACGCATAGCAAAAATGCAGCTTGGTCTTCATTCCGGTCATCCCAACAACTGAAGTGGGGGCTGTGCCTGAATCTGATGGGTGCCTGTGGATCCTGTTTCCCTACCTGGGCAGCCTTGTCTGGTCTCAATAAGAGAAGATATGCCTAGTCCTGCAGTGACTGATGTGTAGAGAGGAGGAAAACATCAGGGGGCTTTCCCTTCTCAGAGGAATGAGGGGTGACATGTGTGAGGGGATACTGAGGTTTGAGGAGGAGAGGGGGAGTGATATTGGAAAGTAAAGCGAATAAACATATAAAATTAATTAAAAAATAATATCATAAAATCTAGGTGTTCTGTCACTGCCCTTGACCCCCAGCATTCAGGAGGATAAGACTTCTAGGTAGTGATTTGGTGCCAAATTGAGTGAACAGTAATACTGAGACTCAAAACAAAAAGTCACTTGATGAGGAATTGGCCAATGTGGATTCTGTCACAAAGATCATACTGAAGCTGACATCTTAGGACCTAGAATCTAGGTGAATTTGAAGTGATGAGGCTGATCTTAGGGAATGGGTTGGCAGATTACTGATATGTAGTACTTGTCAGATGGTCTAGACATGGTTTCTTCTTGTTTATTGTTTTCTTCACTTTTTCTTTTCTTTCACTTTAGTTTTTCAAAGGTTTGATGTTTGAAATTATAGCATAGTTGTGAGTATACATACATAAATAGAGTTGTTAAATGGCTCTTAGAGAGGTATCTATATGCATATACAACTTAGAGTAAGAAATGAGAATCTGCTAAAAGGCCCCTCCAAATTTCTCCCTTCCTTCCTCTGAAATTGAAACCTCTCTTGATCTCACCATGTCTTCCTCCATTTTATATGTGAACCTCCTCCATTCTATTAGTATTTTAAGTGCATTGGGCAGAAATGTAACTTATTTTGAACTGGGTTGAAACCATTATTATCTGTAATTGGGGACTCATGCATGCTTTTGTCTTATGGGTAGTCACATCTGGTGACCCAGTGAGACTGGAAGGGAAGTAAAGGAAATAGACATAGTATGACCATGTGAGTAGTACAGTACCAGATCAGAAGGACTGGGGTAGCTCCTCTTCACTTAGGCAGAATCCCATGGGTCTCAGAGGAAGGATTCAATGTCAACATCTGCATATCCAGAGAGATTGTTGAAGTAGTCATCAGAAAAAATGATGAAGAAATCAGTCTGCTATTGTCAGGAAGGAAGCAGAGATGTGTTAGAATTGAAGGACAAAACTTAAAATAGTTATAGAAAGGACAAAATCTAAAAAACTAGAGAATAATTCAAACTACGACATGGATGACAAGGCCTAGGACGAGGACCACATGGACCGTGATCAATTACAGTAGGAGGACATAATCTACAGTGTCTAAAAGAGAGGGGAAAAATTGTGCAGAGAAGATGAGAAGAGAGATGGGAGGCTCTGAGTGAGATGAGATGGGGAAAGAGAAAGAGGGGCAGACATTTAAGAAAAAAGACATCTAAAAAAGAGAAGAGGAATGAATAAAAGCAAAGGGAAACAAATGAAAAAGGTAGAGAGAAAGTTGGAGAAGAGAGACAGAGGAAACTTTGACTTGAAGGCAAATATGTGTGACTATGACTCTGCCTTTTCTCATTTCAGAATTGGAATTTTCACACTGACATCTACTGGACTAAAAGAAATATCCTCTTATCCATGGGGTTCCATGTCCACAGACAGGACACCATTCTCTTCGGCGTATGTGTCTTTGTTCAAGTAATCAAGGCCGTATTTTCAGGCAGGACCCAATGCTGATTGGTTTTATCATTTTTTCCTTGCCCTCTTGGCAGGTGATGTTCATCACCCTCTTCTGAAAAATTCATAATAACCAAATATCCAGGATGCAGGTATCAGTGGACATAAGTTTTCTCAGATTTGAAATCTCGTCATTCCCTGTCTCCAAATTGCTATTCTTTCCTGACCCTTAAACCTGATATCTGGGGTTACTAATAACATCAGGACAAGATTAAGGAAGTAAGAATTGCATGTACTTCAGGGTCAGAGTGTGAGAGCAGCATGCTTGAGGCTCTGAATTACTTCACCAGTAACATGAGGCAAAGAACAATGTATGAAATCTATGAACTTATTTAATGCTATTATCAATGTCATTTCCTAACTCTCAGTCAGCGATCTGAATGCAAAGGAAAAATATGAAAGGTAGGTTAAATATGTAAATTTTGATCAGGAATTTTGTCAGGAAGAGTATGGTTCTAACACTCTAGGGAGGTAGTTACTTCTCCAATATTATATTCTGTGGTCACACACTTACTATGATCAGATCTCTGTGTGTCAGATCAGACCCAGATAGCAAAATTCTATCACTTTATTGCATGACAGCCAGGACTCTTCAATTGAAATTAGATTCAGAGGAAATGCAGCAACATTATGTGTGGACCAGATCCTGTCCCATAAAATATATAAGAAACAAAAATTTAGTCACAAAGATCTAAAGTAATCTAAGATCCTATATCAGAGTATTAATTCCAAGAGTCAGTCTGCCTCTGTCTGTTTATCTGTCTGTCTCCCTGTCTCTGTCTCTCTGTGTATATGTCTTTATATGTGTCATGTTACATGTGTGTATACATATTTTGAATTATACTCTTGAGTATAACAAAAAATTAAGACCTAATAAAATTTAAGATTTCTTTTGTAAAATATATATATATATAAATATATATATAATTCTTATTTTTCTTTCTGTACCATCATTGTGCAGACTTGTGAGAGAAGATACCATTTTCAGCACCTGTAGTGCTGAGAAGAGTTTGTCAGATGCCCTAAATCCAGAGTCAGGTGATTGTGCAGTGCCTGATTCCCTGTAAGATCTGTGAATTCTGTTACACATTTTATCATCTTCCTAGTTACCGGTTGAGTACTCTCATGGATCAAAAGCAGAGTGTTCAGTTGAATGTGAGAGAGAAATTTCTAACTGATCTGTTCTAAACTATGTAGCTTTGTCTTGTAATATAACAATGTTAACAATTGGAATGTTGAAAGAGATTTCAAAACATGCCAAGAACTCTTATTCCAAAGTTCAGAGTTGTAACAGCCCTTCCTACTTCTGGCCAATGTATAGCATACCTGCAAAGCCAGCACCAGGACAGCCATAGCAGATGAATCATGAGTTTAAAGCTATCTGACAATATGTAGCCCAACAGAGACTGACAAATCCTTACGTTTTTGTATGCCATATTTGAGCATCCCTCAAAGACTATTGGATAACTTTTATCAACTGACTTATATAATGACTCCAATAATACACTGGACTTACTGATCCTTTTAATAAAGCAATATTTTGCAAGTGACTCTGGAAAATATGTGCCAAGATACATGGTGACACACTGACGCTGATCATGAGGAGAACTAGTTAGGAGTACTGGGTCCCAGACCCTATCCCATAGCTGCCACCAACAAGATAATCTCATCTCTAAGCTGAGAACTATTGCTCTACAGTGAGCTTTTTATATTACAGGACTGGGACAGGGTTCTGTAGGGAGAGTGCTTATTTCAAGCTTTAGGCCCTGGATTCAGTTCCCAGCATTTCCATTTCTGGAATCTGCCAAAGTGCTGCTTGCTCATAAAACAGCACTGGTGTGCAGTTGTCAGCAGTATAATGCCAAGATCCTTCTGTGCTCTGTAGGATATATGTTGTAGCCAGATCACATGGTACTCTCCATTGGTATAATATAAAACTTAAAACTTGTTTCACAATCAGAGTTTTCCATGATTTATCTACATTTACTTTTATCCAATTGTAGGACTGCAATCATGTCACCACCAAGAATATCATGGTGATTGTCACAGATTTGAGATGAATTAAATCCCAAATACCTTCAGTTGTGGGAGTGTGTGTATGTGTGTGTGCGCGCATGTGTGTGTGTGTGTGTGTGTGTGTGTGTGCGTGCGTGTGTGTGTGTGTGTGTGTGTGTGTGTGTGTGTTTCTGTATATGTGTTTATTTTCTGCTTCTAGAGTTCATATACTAAAGGTTCTTTCCAGTTCAGGAACACTTGCAAGCATAAGGTATTTTCTTCTACTATGTTGGATTCCATGATCAAACTCTGCCTGTCAGGTAAGGTGCTAAGGCCCTTGTCCCTGGAAGCCAAGAGGCATGTACCATTTTAAAAAAAAACAAAACAAAAAACAAAAAACATGTTGTTTTTTAATCAGGTGTGTCACATGTCTTCTTTTGGTGTCCTATGGATCCTGGGCAAATTCTTTTCTCTGTACCCATAAAGAAAAATGACTCCTCATACCCAAAACACTTGCTATTAGTAGCTCTTCTTGAAAAGCTGGACCAGGTGCTTCTTTAATATATATGATGAAATACTGAAAGGGCTTTACTTTTTAAAGGTACAGTGGAAGTAAACACTGCTGTTGGTATTTTATGAGTTCAAAGGCTTGCCCTGTCCAGAAGAGACATTTTCAGAGGACTCCTCCACATCCACCACCTTTTACACTGTTTCTAAGTCATGTTACATGAAGGCCTCTGAGTAGTGAGGTCTGGTGTGTATTTACGAGATTTAAATGTCTCATTTGGGGCCAAACACTTATCATTTGCTCTTAGCCACTTGAGGTAAATAAGGAAATAAGTATATGTCTAAATAATAATAATAATAATAATAATAATAATAATAATACAAAATAATAATGAAGTCTACACACTAACAGATCCCCATGCAAAAGTAGTTTTTCTGACAAATGAGAAAATCAGCACTAATCTATGAACATGAACACATTCAGGTAGCAGTTTGACAGTATGTCCAAAATGACAGTAATATCTCTCTTCATGATTTGTTATTTACCAGAGTATGGGTTTAGGACAAGATGAAAGATCTAGGCATAGATTCCATCAGGTCTAATGGCCAAAATTTTAACCAGAATGTTTTGGTTACTGTTATAGCAAGACTGCCATGATTGCATTTTTAAGCATATCCTTCCCAGCACGTTAGCATTATACCATATAAAATCCACTAGTGGTCAGAACATGACTTTTCTCCAAGTACTATTGACAGCACCACACTTCACAGATAATGCTAGGCAGCAGTCAGATGTCTGCCAGACTCAGTTCATTTCTCTTATACCAAGACAGAACTGTGGTGTCTTCAGCAGTAGGTTCTTACCATCAACTTCTGGTATGTAACCAAGAGAAATAGTATTAGCTTTTGTTTATTTAGCTTCAGGTTTCACTGAATAAAGGTACAAGATGGGTTTCTCACACCTGGGACTGAATGTTTTCATCATAAAAATCAGTTGCTGAAACAAGATGGAAGTGTTCTTTGCAGAGGGTGCTCCCTTTAACTTAAGATTCATGGTCTGATTCAGCTTGGGTATTGAAGCCTGTGTACATAATGATTCCTATTGGATCCTCAAAAGCAGCCAGGGACTCACTAACCATTTCTATCTGAGAATAAAGAGCTCTTAATTATTTCCACAAGTCAACACACAGCAAATGCATCATATATGGATGCCACACTGATAACAGTTCCATCACTAAAGCACTAGGTTTTCGTACCACTGGCCCCTTTGGATGTCTGTGCCCAGATGAGTACAGAAAGTGAATCTCTAAGTGTCCTTTTTGCAATGCTTACATTCCATTCCACATCTGTCCCAGAAACACACTTTTTCTTTACTTCTCCTATTAGATGCTTTCCTATTATTCTCACCTCTCCTTGCTTGTTGGTGTGAAGACAGAGATTAAGTCTTTTCATATCAGAGCTGGCCCTGCAGACATGGATACAACCCAATCCCCAGCCTGACTATTTTCACGCCAGTGCAGTTTTAACTGAGGTGGTACTATCAGTACAGGACTAGGCTGAGGGAACAGATCATCATTTGTAAATGTTCCTAGATCAAAAGATGAGGAGTACACAAAACATTCTGATCTCCAATGCTCTCAAGAGTACCATTTAATTTACAGAAAGTATATGTGGCTTCCGACATGGCCCAGTACTTAAAAAAAAAAATTGCATCCAACCTGGATCTTATTTGATCTCAGCAACCATATGCATGCTCATATGTTCTCTACTCAATATCTAATTTCATTGCATAACTTGGCTCTCATCATAAATTCATATATCTACATATAGGTAAAAAATTCGCAGACTAAAATTCTTCTGAAAAACAAAACATAAAATAAAAATTCATAAACACAGAACTTTATAACTGTGTACCTGCTCATGAGCCTGCCTGGGTTTCCTCAGTCTTGATGCATCTACCTCAAGGGAGGTGGGGTGGGGGCTCAGACAGAGAAACCATGGGGAAGGAGAGAGTGTGGAGTTCTAGTGGAAGCTTAAATTCCCTGAAAACACCAAGACAGCAAGAGAAGGAGAACATGGAACGTTTTAGCCAGGTGTATATGGGCTTCCTACTCAGCCATTAGCTCTCCTCGATTTGCACCAGAGAAAGCATAATAGTATTTATGTTGTACACTCTGAATATGTTATCTGGGGAAACCTTTTGGCTTCAAGTTGAGGACCTGTTAGAGATAATAGAAGATAGGAAATCCTGCCAATTCTCCTATAGTTTATTGTCCTGAGCATAGTCCCCTCAGGAATTGCTGTAGGAGTTTAGTCTGACTGGGATAACCTTTATGTACATATGTTCTTGTCTGAGTTAAATGCTAAATTTAAACAGTGTCTGAAGGTACATGGGATGAGGAAATTCAGCAAGGAAGAAGGAACAAATGTTCTGACCTTCATGATACTTTAGGTAGAAAGTTGCTAATATCTTTCCTTTCCTTTTCACTAAGGTTCAAGGTAATCAGATAAGTCACTCAGAAGACAAATAGTATGCGAAGCTGCCTTAATTCTGAAGTCCTGCTTCTTGGGATAGAGACAGAAATATACCAAAACATCATGCCTGTTGGGATTACATAGTGAGACCTGATGACAAGTAAAGCCAATTCTAGTGAGGAGAAGAGGAACATGCTGATATGCTGGTGATACTCCATCCACAAGCAAAGAACCTCTCAGGTGATTTCCTTAACACACTTAAAGAGCAGTTTACCCTCCTGGCTGTTGGCATTTTCCTGTTAGTCTAGTAAGTAGCATTTATAATCTATATGTTGTCAGGTTCAATGGCATTTCTGAATGACAATCATGCAGTATTTGAAGTAGGATATCCATATAAGGCAGGATAGTAACATGGTTTTCTTGTCTCAACCTAACAGAGATTTGAATGACACTGAGGTTGATCTTCTATTTAGGCCAGATTTAGTGATATAGTACGCTCAAATTCTGGAGAACCAAACCACACAAATCACCAATATAGCTGCCTGAAGCTAAAAGATACTTCATAGTCAGACAAAGGCACAGGTGTCAATAAAGAATTATTGCTCACATGCTGGGTGCTCACAACCTCTCAAGAGACTTACCTTTAAATGGTCAAAAGAGATTCAGAGGGAGTAGAGAGATGAAGCTCTCTGCAGACTCACTGGAGGCACCTGAGGAGACAGAGATTCTAAGCTGATTGAGGGAAGTGACAAGCCTGTCACTTACTATTGAGTGCCTCCCCCCTCTCTTCCTTGTGAGAGCACTATGCATCTACCTCCATCTGTCACATGGCTTTCTTGATAGATGTACCAGGCTGAAAGCCTGGCCACCATACTGGTCATGCTGTTGGCATTCCAGGACCCTTAGCCATTTTATTCAGAGAAATCTGAAAGAGAATATGATTGGACAGTGGTTGATAGAAGTCCAGGAAAAAGAGGAAGCAGTGAATGCCACAGTTAACATGAACTAACACACACGTCTCATTTCAGGGGGACACGGGGCAGTTTCTCAAGCATGCAGTAGAGAAAATGGCTGTACAATTGTAAAAAACCCTTTTGAATGGTGTGCTTCTCCATCATGGTGGTTTCTCCAATTGTGGGTGATACACGAATATTATAGAGATGAGGGTCTTCATGAATGTGAGCTTATCCTTGTACATGTGAGCCTTCACACATGTGTACTTGGGTCTGTGTGGGCCTTCCCTGCATCTATCCCTACATCACAACTACTAAATCAAATACTTTGTTCTCAGGGGTTCTATTGCTGCCCTGAGAACCTGTTAGCAAGGCTCAAAGGGTATTTGAGCAAGAGAGAGATGTGAGAAGGCTTGGCTACACTTGTTAAGTGGGAAGGTCAATTTGTATGGAAGAAGTATGGAAGCTTCTCTGGATTCTCTATGTAGGAAAATCATGAAAGTGTCTATTAGTTTAATCATCCATACACCCAAGAAACTACATCACATACTGTTTTGCAGGTTTGAATTGTTGTAAACATAGGTGAAAGCAGGGCTTTTACAGACCAGCTTACCACATAAATAAAACATAGATTTCAGTATAGGTCAAAGCTGTAGGCATTTTGATGGGATAGACTCTCAGCTAGCTCATTTAAACTAACTTCAAAATGTACAACAATCTACCTATTTGGTTCTCACTGTTTACAGCTCTGTTCCCTATCTTCTGCTTCCATCACTATCTTTTCATACTCATGTATCTGCTTTTGTCTCCTCTGTCTCGTGCCCTGGCTAACCACAGTGTATTTGGACCTGATATCTGACTGTCAGATATTTATAATTAGCAATCAGCAGTAAGACAATGCCAGAATATCTTTGGGGTTGCATCCAGGGCAACATTCATGTTTTGAGCAGCTATAGATCAGCAAAATTTAAAATCAAAAAACACAGTGATGGTTCAGAAATGACTGTATCAAACTCCTGCCATCACTTAGCTCTTTGTCAGTACAGATTTAACCATTGAAAATACAGAGATGCACCTTCATATACAGTAAGGAATGTCACCTGAACAATGGGTGGAGATGTGCACACAGCATGCAAATGTGGAGGTCAGAAGAAAATTTTAGACGTTACTTTATGTTAACTTCCACTTTTGTAGTTGTGAGCCAGCTTATGAGGTACTAGAAACTACAGAGGGGTCTTCTGCAAGATCAGGGCATGCTCTTAATCACTAAAGCATTCCTCTAACCCTCATCTAAAGCACTTAACAATTGTTTGTTTGTTTCTTCGATATTTATCAGTAAAGGGATAAAGGTTTGGAGGTCAGCCCATACTTTCAGGAAGGGGCTTCTCTTCTAGATCTGTATATTGAATTTAATACTTAGGCTGCCAGACAGAAAATCTCAACAAAGTAAGACTTGGCAAACCAACAGAAGGAAAAAGCTTAGGAGAAGACACAAGAAACTGAAACATATTTTTACACATTCAGGAGTCCCATAAAAATACTAAAATGAAAGCTAGGTTTGGGAAAGACTTGTTTCATACACCAGTACACCAAATGGTTGCTGCCTCAGTGTCTGTGTGTAGAAATAAGTTTTGATCATTTGACTTAGAAGGCTTTTTTTTTAAATTTTTATTTTCTATGTTCTATGTTTACATTCCAAAGGCTTTCCCCTTTCCCAGTTCCCACCCACCATAGTTCCCATAGTTCCTCTCCTCCCCCAACTGTTCCCCAATCATTCCCCCTCCCCCCTCGGTTTCTTTACTAAACTGGATGCAATCTTTACAGGCCCCGGGTCCTCTCCTTTCTTCTTCTTGGGAATCATTTGACTTGCTATTTGTGTCTTGAGTATTTAGGGCTTCTGGGCTCATTAATATCCACTTATCAGTGATTGCATTTCATGTGCATTCTTTTGTGATTGGGTTAATTCACTCAGGATGATATTTTCCAGGTCTAACCATTTACCTACAAATTGCATGAATTCATTATTTTTAATTGCTGAGTAGGATTCCATTGTATAAATATACCACATTTTCTGTATCCATTCCTCCTTTGAGGGATATTTGGGCTCCTTCCAATTTCTGGCTATTATAAACAAGGCTGCTATAAACATAGTGGAGCATGTGTCCTTATTGCATGCAGGGGAATCCCCTGGGTATATGCCCAGGAGTGGTATGCCAGGGTCCTCTGGAAGTGATATGCCCAATTTTCTGAGGAACCGCCAAACTGATTTCCAGAGCGGTTTTACCATTTTGCAATCCCACCAACAGTGGAGGAGTGTTCCTCTTTCTCCACATCCTCGCCAGCACTTGTTGTCTCTTGAGTCTTTAATCTTAGCCATTCTGGCTGGTGTGAGGTGGAATCTCAGGGTTGTTTTGATTTGCATTTCCCTGATGACTAATGATGTTGAACATCTCTTAAGGTGTTTCTCGGCCATCCGGATTTCTTCTGGTGAAAATTCTTTGTTTAGCTCTGTGCCCCATTTTTTGATAGGGTTATTTGGTTCTTTGTGTTCTAACTTCTTGAGTTCTTTGTATATATTGGATATTAGCCCTCTGTCAGATGTGGAGTTGGTGAAGATCTCTTTGTTCTCCTTGTGTCTAGTCTCCTATGGAAAGTATAATATTCCTATTTTTCTACTTCAGGATTCCCTGAGCTCTGAGGAGGTGTATTTAATGGAGAAATGTCATATGGAGTTGCGTATTGCTCTCTCTGTCTCTCTCTGTCACTCTCTGACTCTTGCTGTTCCCCACCCCCCTGTGTGTGTGTGTGTGTGTGTCTGTGTGTCTGTGTGTGCCTGTCTGTTTGTAGTTCTTTATGTATCTCTGTCCCTTTGCCTGAATAACGTCTGATTGTTTGTCTTTGCATTTGTTCCCATCAGATGCATGAGAAACTCTGATGGCTAAATAAGGCACTTATTTATGAGTATATCAGAATATACTAAGTAGCAATTATATTGTTACTTTTATTTATTTATTTATGTATTTCTAGATCTGTGGGATTGATATTAACTTAAGTATTTTAAGTATCTTGTTTCCGTTCTTGGCCATTCAAGAAATGTCATTGTAGTAGCATATTTCGCAGTCAGGATTATAAAAATATTTTTTCAGCATAAGTGTTTTGTATGAAGGTGTGTTCACCATGTATGCCTATCAGCTATAGAAGTGAGAAGGTAATTTCCAAGACCCTTGGAAATTCAGGAAGTTAGAGCCAGATGTGGGCCATCCTATGAGTGCTGGAGACGAAACCTAGGTTGTCTACACAAACAGCCAATTCTGAATCAACTGAAAGATACTTGAGGCATAAGAAATCATATTTTCATTAAAACAGAATATCTGTTTTCTCTTTTCTTGGACTTTACAGATTAAAAAACAAAACAAAACAAAACATGAGGATATGGGTTTCCTAAAGTGAGGAATCATGATAACATCCCAAGGAGACCATAGTATTAGCTATACTATGGTTGCTCTTTTTACTGTATTACATATCACTGACTGATTTTAGTGAATTTTTGTTGGCCAGGAAAATAGACATTATAGTACAATTCAGTTGTGTTTGAAAGATGTATTATGAATTGGAAAATGGTTTCAAGATGCCATTATAATCATTGGCTCCAAAATAATGAATGTAGCAGTTTCCTTCCCATGTTTTTACGGTTTATGGTTTTTCTAATGTAAAACAAGATATTAACTAAGTGTAGCATCCAGAATATCAGCTGCCAATCATTAAGCAACTACTTCATAGAACTATATCTTCTTTATGATTAGGACTGATTGATTTCAGGGCTGAGACTCTTGGGAGCATATTTACATAGCATGTATTCCACTTTTAGGGCACTAAATGAATGACATTCTCCATGTCCATAAAGGGGAAAACTACATTTTGTTGAGAGACTCTCAGTACCAGAATTGTAATATAGGCTTTTTCAGACACAACTATCAGGCTATAAAAACAGAGTGGGAGGGGA
This sequence comes from Apodemus agrarius, assembly GCA_964023405.1. NCBI lineage: Eukaryota > Metazoa > Chordata > Mammalia > Rodentia > Muridae > Apodemus > Apodemus agrarius. The sequence continues at coordinate 9,907,046 of OZ030005.1, read as the reverse complement.
AGAGAGAGAGGAGTAGGTAGGAATTCTACCTTCTGGAATAGGCAGCAGGCTGGGAAACATATTTTATTAATCGACAAGAATAGTGATCAGGAGTCTTTTTGACCTTAGGTCATGTCAACTCCCTCATGTTTAAATGAAATTTTTAGTAGAATAATGTTCAAGTCTATATTTAGAAGAGATCCTTAAAATTTTAAAAGTTAAAAAGCCGGACTGTGGTGGCGCATGTCTTTAATCCCAGCACTTGGGAGGCAGAGGCAGGCAGATTTCTGAGCATGAGGCCAGCCTGGTCAACAGAGTGAGTTCCAGGACAGCCAGGGCTATACAGAGAAACCCTGTCGCGAAAATCCAAAAAAAAATAATAAAATTTAGAACATTTTGACACTAATACTAATAATTATTAAATATGTACATATGTACATAATACCTACATATACACATGTATAACATAGTGAATTACTATTCACTGTATAAATCCGGCTGGCCTCCATCTAAATGATTTGCCTGCTCTGCCTCTACTTCCTGGGATTAAAATTATCCACCACTACTCCCAGGCAACAGCATCAATATTTTGAAATCCTGAAGAGTTCTTTACCTAGACTACATTAATAGCCAATTTGAACTCCATTTATTCATGTTAAAATTGTGAACTTTAGAAGTTTTAATCTGACAATAGCATAGATAGGAGAGGAAATCAAACAGGATCTTAAGCTGCTTTAAAGACCCTCACAATTTAGTTGAGCTTGAAATATTTTCATCTATTCATTTACCAGGAAACCCATATGTTGCTTAACTGAGAGCAGTCATTGCAAAGCAATATCTTTAAATAAATGAATGTCTTTAAATCAGATTAAAAATTTACTTAGAACTTGTGAAATTGTCTCTTTAAGAGGGAAGTAGGTCAGCAAGGTGTTAGTCTTTCTCAGTAAGAGGCCTACAAGTTTTAGGAAACTTTAGCCTGGGGCCATAGTTAAATAGCAAGGCAGCTATTGTCTTGGTAAATAAGCTTAGGTGTTTGCCCTCTTAAAGCTATAGTTAGTAAATCCACTTCATCAACACTCTGAAAACAGTAAATTGCAGCAGAAGTATAAACCAAATTGTCTCTGTTTCCACTAAAATTACAAAGACTTGCAGGCTACCTGGATACGTGTCCTGGCTTCAATGGTCAACAAGATGACTTCTATGGTCAGTCTTTGGCTGTCCTACAGGAAACCATTAAGTCTTCTGTTGCTGATGGAGATAGCATGGGCTTTCAGCTGCCAGAACCAAGTTTGAAAGATTTACATGTAGAGAATGTACTTGGGAAAACTGACCTCATTTGACAAGGCAGAGTCATCAAGTGTCCACAGCATGAACAGAGCCCTGCTGGAGGGAGAGGCATGGGCACAGTTCTGTCTAGTGTTAACCACAATCTAGTTGCAGTGGTTATCATGCCCATTGTCAACTAAATCTCTGAATAGTTTGAAGATCATATATTAAGTAAACCTGATTTTAAATAAATGTTACTTGTTTTAGTTACTAGTTTTAGGAATAACCTTGAAAACATATACAAGAAGCTAAATAAAATTTGTGACTCATAGGAATGCAGTAACAGTTTTCAAATTAGTGGCATTCATTAAAGTAAGAGTTGAGAGTTTTATTCCTGTTAAATTTGAGCCTTACAATTTTGAGTTGAGGATTTAAACTGAATATCTTTTGGCATGAAAAGAAAATATTTAACCATAAATATACTTCATAGGGAACCTGGGAAATTTTCTTGATACTTCATACAGTGTAACATAATAGAAAATGATAGCTTCATGGACAATACAGTTTACCCAACCAGCTAAGTCTCAGTAAATTGAGCAAATAAAGCATACAGACAGCACATACCCAAAAGATGCTCCATCATCCCAAAAGGACACTAAACCAACTATATTCATAACAGCTTCATTTGTAATAGCCAGAAACTGGAAATATATGATATGTCCTGCCTAAAGATGTGCAGGGACAATAATAGAAACTGATGGAATTGCCAACCAATGACTAGCTCACATTGAGATCCTGCCCATGGGCAAGAACCATTTCCTGAAAGTATTAATGATACTTGCAGAAAGTATTAATGATGCTTGCAGAGAGGAACTAACTGCAACTGTCCTCTGAGGGGCTCTACCTATCAGCCAATGTAAATAGAAGCAGGCTCAGTCCCAACATTAGATAGATTTTGGGGAGTACTATTGTAATGCTGGGAGAATGATTGAGATACCTGATGAGGACAGGGATTCCACTGGAAGACCAACAGTGTTTATTATCTTGGATCCTTGGTGTCTGCAGGAGTGAACCACCCACCAATGGGAGAACATGAGATGGCTCTAGGCCCCATACATATATGTAGCAGATGAGCAGCATGGTCTTCATGCAGTTCCTCCAACAATTGGAGTTGTTGCCTGTCTGTCTCTGGTGACCATGCTCCTACATGTACCACATTTTCTGGCTTCAGTGTAATAATATGTGCTCAGCCCCTTAGTGACTTGATGGGCAGGGGATTGGTTCTTGTAAACTGGGTGTCTGCTGGTTGAGGGTGACACACAGATGTTGAATGGGCAGAAGGCTTGCATAAAGGTATACTAGGAGAAGTGGAAGGGATGATATTGGGAAATAAAATGAGTAGTTTATTTTTGAAAAAGAATGTAGGCCGAGCTTACCATGATGAAGAAGCCATAAAGAGCATCTTTCACCAGCTTCTGTATCAGCTCCTGCTTCTAGATTTCTGCAATGAGATCTTGTAATGGTTCCATTCATAATGGGATACAATGAGGAATAAAGCTAAATAAACACTTTCCTTCCCTCCAAAAAATAAGAAATGAAAATATTTTGAATATTCAAGTTCTACAGAGTGAATACTGCAAGCTCTGGTTTAAGCATTCACTCTGTGTGTGTGTCTCTGTGCGTCTCTCTCTGTCTCTCTGTCTCTGTCTCATCTCTCTCTCTCTCTCTCTCTCTCTCTCTCTCTCTCTCTCTCACACACACACACACACACACACACACACACACACATACTTCAAATATGTGGCCCATTTCTTTCTCATATTCATCCCAAATCTCAGACATGTAGTATTCAATGTTATAGGTTCTGTACCTGTGTCCTCACAAAGAATTGATTTTATTATGGCCATCCCAGCACAATTTCTTTATATGTCTTATTTCTTTATGTCAAAAAAGTTAGTTATGAGTTAAAAATGACTTTACATAAACACATTCCAGAATGTCACCATACCCACCTGTCATTAAAAACTTCATGGTACAATGTGTTCTCTGGACTCAGTTTTGATAAATTATGAAGGACAATCTTACTTGGTCTCTTTGTGTTTGGTTGTGGTGGCAGATGTACTTTCCAACATTGTTGGAAAAAGAAGATCAACTACTCCAATCTCATCTTCATTTCCTTATGTAGATAATGATGACCTTGAAATGTAGATCGTTGAGGTAAAAAGATTGAGATTTCAGGCATGTACGACTATACCATAAAGGAACAACCTTACAGTGTAACACAATATTTTCATTAGCTAAACAATGTGATGAGTTTTTAAAATAACTATGTACTATTGATTTTTTAAAAATTTTATCTAAAATCCTAATCATTTGATTTTGTGTGTTTGCATGCGCGCGCGTGCGAGCGCGTGTGTGTGTGTGTGTGTGTGTGTGTGTGTGTGTGAACAAGCACTCTGCCTTTTGCCAGTTGCATACAATGAACCTGAGGTTGGCTGTTGAAAGTATTGCTTGGAATTCACTAAGCCCTCTATTCAATACACAGCAGTGAGAAAAGCACACAAACATGGTCCTTTAACACCAGCTCCACAGCAACCAGCATTGCTCTAGAAAACACAAGTGAACAGTTTAAACAGCCTTGGAACATTTGGGGATGACACTTCCCTATTAATGTCCATCTAAATCAATGTGCCAAGAATGACAGCTATTATGGTAGTTAGATATAGTAACTTAATAAAACTCACAACATCACTTAAAACATATTTGGCAATTGCCTTTCTCAAATATACAATGCATTTGCTGTCTGAGGGTTCTGTTAGTGGTAGATTGGTAAAGGACATTTGCACAGATTTATTAGTTTGGAGATATGAACATGTGTGTGAGTCCTGTTTGTATGGAGGCAACCAACAGATTGGGAAAAGATGTTTATCAATCCTACATCCAATAGACAGATAATATGCAATGTATACAAAGAACTCAAGAAGTTAGACTCCAGAGAAATATATAACCCCAGTAAAAATGGAGTAAAGAGACAAACAAAAAATTCTCATCTGCAGAATACCTAATGGCTGAGAAACACCTAAAAAATGTTCAACATTCTTAGTCACCAGCGAAATGCAAATCAAACAACTTTAAGATTCAGTCTCACAGCAGTCAGAATGGCTAAGATCAAAAACTCAGGTGATAGCAGAAAGTGGCAAAGATATGGAGAAAGTGTAACACTCCTCCATTGCTGGTCAGATTGCAAGCTGGTAACACCAGCCTGGAAATCAGTTTTGTGGTTCCTCAGAAAATTGGACATAGTGCTACCTGAGGATCAAGTTAGACTACTATTGGGCATATGCTCCACTATGTTCGTAACAGCCTTATTTTAAAAACCAGAAGCTTGTAAAAGCCAGAGGTAACTCAACACAGGAATGCATAAAGAAAATGTGGTTCATTTACACAATGGAGTACTACTCAGCTATTAAAACAATGAATTCATGAAATTCTTTGGCAAATGTATGGAACTCGAAAACATGATCCTGATTGAGGTAACCCAATCACAAAAGAAAAAAGAGGGAAACATGGTATATATTCACTGATAATTTGATCTTAGCCTGAAGCTCTGAATGTTCAAGATATAATTCACAGATCACATGAAACTCAAGAAGAAGGAAGACCAAAGTATGACTACTTTGATCCTTCTTAAAGGGGTACTAAATACCCATGGGTGGAAATATAGAAACAAAGTATTGAGCAGAGAGAGAAGGAATGACCTTCCAGCGACTGCCCCCAAATAGGAATCCATCCCATATACTGTTACCAAACCCAGAAACTATTGCTCATGACAACAATGCTAGCTGAAAGGATCCTGATAGAGCAGTGTCCTGAGAGGTCATGCCAGTACCTTACAAATATAGAGGGGAATTCTCTCAGCCAACCATTGAACTGAGAAACTCCATGGGTCCCCAATGGAGGAGCTAGAAAAAGGTCCCAAGGAGTTTGCTGTAGGGGTTTGCATCCCGATAGGAGGAACAACAATATTAACCAATCAGTACCCCCAGAGTTCTCAGATATTTAACCACCAACCAAAGAGTACACATAGAGAAGATTGTCTGGGCGTACGTTAAGAATAATTGGATATTAGCCCAGAAGCTCTGAATACCCAAGACACAACTCACATATGAACTCATTCCCAAGGAGAAGGAAGGAGAGGGCCCTGGTCCTGGAAAATCTTGATGCAGCATTGAAGGGGATTGTCAGGATAGAGAAGTGGGAGGGGGTTGATTAGGGAACAGGTGGAGGGAAGCAGGCTTATGGGACTGATGGGGACGGGCAAACTGGGAAAGGGAAAATCATTTGGAATGTAAACAAAGAATATAGAAAATAAAAAAATAGAAGAAATAAAAATACAAAAAATAAATGCATATGTTAATATAATGATGAGAAATATGTACTGAATTATTTTGTTATAATCTAGTTCTTATTAAGGGTTTATGTTTATAGAAATTTGGGGACATCATTCTGGATAGATAATTCCCAATCTGTGAGGTAAGAATAATTTTTACCATATTGTTTTCAAAATTCCGTAACTGTAGCTGAAGCTTCTTATTTTAAAGAGGGCAATGACAAGAGAAAATGACATTTTAAGTATAGACTACCCTCTTTGACACAGAATGCTCTGCCTAGAACAAAATCAAAGAGGGAAATAGAATTAACACAAATTTAGATCTTAGAACTTTGCTAATAAGTGAACAGATATGAGTTCATTGCAGCTGTAACTGTTTTGTTGGATGAAATTATTAGGGGGCTGTTTTTGTGCTTGTAGTACTTACTAACATTTTACCAATACCAATCACCTCTTCCTTGAGCAAATTCATACAGCAGTTTGAATCAGACAGCAGGCTTCTTACATCCTCTCAAGTTGTCAAACAACTGATGCTCAGTGAAAGACAAAATTTTTGAAAAGTGTTAGAACACGAGATGGGATGATTTCAATTATTCAGTTCTATGCTATTACTTAATATAGCTATGTGAAAGCAGTTGTCCCCAGAGTGCTGAATCATATGAGAGAGTCATTTGTAGAAATAGCTGCATAAGTCCAGTGGAATGACATTTCTAAAGTGAATATTAAAAGTAAAAAATTTGCTGGCATAAATTTTAATAATATTCTCAGAGCAGCATATGCAAGTGACAATAAATTTAAATTTTATGCCTACAGGTAGGGCAAAATGTTAATAGCCTATCCCTATTTTAAACTGAATATCATTAGTTAATAAGTCTAAATGAAATGAGCAGCATGATTTCATGATTGTATAGATATCAGAAATATGTTGCAAATATATATGCTTACAGAAGGATTTTTATTATACATATATATATATATATATATATTCATCTTTAGTTCTTTGAGGAGTTAGTACATTCTTTGATCACAATTCTTCACAAATCTGCTCCCAACCCCTTCACTAACTACTCTGTCCTTTATCTTTATCCTCATGAGAGCCTATTTGTGACTCATACATTTGAAGTGGAAATTTCTGGTTGTGTGATGCGATGTCATTAAAGCACCTATGCTATTTGGACAGAGAATAAATAGGACTCACCAGACAGTGATGTGGCACTTGCATAGCTAGCTGTGCAACTCTTCATTTGTCTCATGTCTATGCTGATCTTCACTTCATTAAGAGAAGCACAACAGAGAAGTCCTGGCATTCTGGCTTGTCTCAGACACTCCTGCTGATGGCTGCAGAATTGGTGGAGGACTGGTGGGTTGTGCTGGATTGTGTTGGCATTGCTGATTTGTGTTTGGTGACACTCTGGAAGTGGACTCTTGGTATACTGACACTACTGAACTGGACTTCTGGTATCTTGACAAACAGACTGGAATCGCCCAAAAGAATCACTTCTAAAGAGGTTGACATCCACCCCTTGTCCTATTTATCACCTTTTTGCCCCTAGCTTTTGACAGTTTTCTGTATGGTTTCACAAACCCAATGCCCAGTACATTCTACCTGAAGAAAGAGTTGTATTTGTGCTATACAGGTGCAGGTTTGCTGGGCTACAAATACATGGATATTCATCCTTTTTTACACACAACCTTACTGATTACCTTAGAATCTGCCCTGTCACAGGTGTGGTTCCTCTTTGCTGCAGGGCAAAGCTTTCTGCATCATTGCCTCAGCCTCTGGCCTTTTACCATTTTACAGAGCTCTGGAAAATAGCTCAAAGATAGAACAGAAGGCTCAGGTCAGGGTTGCTCAATCTGAATCTCAAAAGCTTCTAAGTAATACATTTATTTTATTTTAAAGACTACAATTCTTTTCATTTGTGAGGCCCTATTATAATATCTGAGAATGTGTTCACACAAATTCCCAGCATGAAGCAATCATTATGAATCTCTAACTGCAATTTCGCATGTCACCCTAGAGATTGGAAATTATTTTCCCTGAAATTTTAGGACCTGCAAGTGTAACGAACATGTTTTTGGGGTCATGATTTCACTATGCGAGATGAATATATATGTAATGTCACTCTCTGCTTGACTGTGTTAGATAAAATATTAACCAGCATAATCCCAGACCCAATTTATGTGCAGATTTATTTTAATTTCAGAGATATAGTTTTACTTACACTATCTCTCTTGGTGTCTTCATCTCTTTTCTTCTCTTTTCTTAGTCTTGAACACAGGCCCTTACTAGATGACTCACAACTTTGCATCTATGGTGTTCCATTTTCTCCAGTTCTGCTGTGACATACATTTTTAAATAATGAGAAGCACTTTGCTCTTATTAAATGAAATACACAGAATTGGTAGTATAAGGCAGTTGGTAAATTACTGGGTTAGAAGGCACAAAGTCTTGATATTTGTCCTCGGCTCTGCATAAAACTGGCTTGGTGGTGAATCTTTGCAATCTCAGTATCCAGATCCAGTGAAAAGAAGAGCAGAAATCTGGTATCATCTTATATAACTTATTATGTCACCCTGTACTACAGGGGTTTCTGTCAAAGGAAGCAAATAAACATTTGGGTATTCTAATATTAATGTTTAAAAACAAATTTTCCTGCCCATGCAGGCAAGTGAATATGCCTCTTTTGAAGGATGAAAACCTCCATGAGAATTGTCTAGACATGTAAACTGCAGTAACAGAAAAGGAAATAAAATTTCTACTGAAACTCTGCAGACTCACATTTTGTTCTCATTTCAAATGTATTCCCTTACTGACTTTCTTGGAAGTTGCTAGTTCTTTCTACTGGATTATCTAGGCTCCAACTCTTTACCTGTATCATAAATTATGAACTTCATTGTTTGTGGAGGACTAGTTTTATTTCATTACTTTCTATAAGTAATATAGCATAGAGAAGAGAAAAAACAGGCTTTCCACTTCTTAGTCTATTGCAATAGACATTATATTTCTTTGTCTCTAAACATGATATACCCTTTTATCGCTTGTTTTAATCCAGAAAACATGTTCATGAAGTGAAACAACATATTGCCTAAATAGCCTAATTGCTGAAACACAGTTTCAGTGTCTGGTGGTCACCATATCACTTCCAAATTGATTTCATTTCTAGGGCAATGAAGCGAAAACAATAATATGTTGTATTTCATTTAGGTTCTTCTTAAACTTTGTGCTAGATAAATCTGATTAGCATTTAGTTGGTTATATATTACATGAATTTATACTTGTGAATATTATAGTTTGTAATTAATATTATGAAACTGAAATCATAAACTTTTTTGTGTCTGTCTGCAAACCAATAAAGTTTCATATGATTCAAAGAAAAAAGTCATATTATACATATTCATTCATATGAGTCAAAGTCTGAATTATAAAACAAAAGTAGTGAACATTTACATTTTTATTACTAAAACTACTGAAAAACTCTGCAAACATTTTAAAAATATCTATTCATGTGTCCTTGTGCTGAACTAAAATAATTTTTCTAGATTTATTTCCCCTGTTTGATTTAACTATCTTTGATAAAATTAGTTGCAGTCAGTAAAATCAGTTTTTCAATTTTCACTTATTGAATTCATAATTTCTAATAGTGTCTTGGGGTTAGTATGAAAGAATCATATTAATTGGAAAAAGTTCAACAATTCTTTATATAGGTAGAGTAGAGGAAGGAAGGAGTCTGTATTATTGTAGAAGCCACTAAGCTAAGAAATTCACTCTCCTGGATGTCACCCTCACTATATACATTCTCTGAAGAAAATTATGGACTTATAGTAAAAGAAGATATTTTGTCATCTCAGTACCACAACCTTGTCAATCTTGGTCTAGTTCAATGAGACAGAACTTGAAAAGGAACTATGGAATTGATAAATAAGCTTACAAACATTGGGGAATAAATGGACCAATAAACTAGATTTCAACCCTGCTGTATTTTGTATTTGGGGGGAGGCATCAGTAAACTTAAGATTTTATATAAAAGCAAACATACAATTTTATTATATGTAGAACATGTTTCATCAGGCTTGATTTAATAATATTTTGTTCCTCTTATTTTGATAGTTTCTGTATTTATATTTCTACTTTTTCCCCTTTCCATGTCTCCTCTATAAAATGGGATACAAAATCTTCTCAAGGGAAGAATACCGAATGGCTGAGAAGCACGTAAAGAAATGTTCACCATCCTTAATCATCAGGGATAAGAAAATCTAGACAATCCTGGGATTCCATCTCACACCAGTCAGAATGGGTAAGATCAAAAACTCAGGTGACAGCAGATGCTGGTGTGGATGTGGAGAAGGAGGAACACTCCTCCACTGCTGGTGGGATTGCAAGCTGGTACAACACTCTAGAAATCAGTCTGGCAGTTCCTCAGAAAATTGGACATAGTACTATCTGAGGACCCTGTTATACCACTCCTGAGTATATACCCAGAGGATTCCCCAGCATGCCATAAAGAAACATGCTCCACTATGTTCATAGCTGCGTTATTTATAATAGCCAGAAGCTGGAAAGAACCCAAATGTCCCTCAGTGGAGGAATGGATACAGAAAATGTGGTATATGTACAAAGTAGAATACTACTCAGCAATTAAAAACAATGAATTCACGAAATTATTAGGCAAATGGCTGGAACTGGAAAATATCATACTAAGTGAAGTAACTCATTCACAAAAGAACACACATGAAATGCAGTCAATAATAAATGGATATTAGCCCAGAAGCTCTGAATACCCAAAACACAACCCACATATCAAATCATTCCAAAGAAGGAAGGAAGGAGACTGCATGGGTCCAGGAAAGGCTTGATGTAGCATTTTAGGGGATCACCAGGAGAGGGGCGTGGAACGGGGTTGATCGGGGAACTGGCAGAGAGAAGAGGACTTATGGGACTTATGGGGATGGGGGACATGGGAAAGGAAAAATCATTTGGAATGCAAACAAAGAATATAGAAAATAAAAATGGGAACTATGTAGAATGTGAACTCAGAAGACTCAGTTACATACTCCCTCCACGTGGGAAATCCAGCAAAAAGCAATGGACAAGGACCTGGGATCAATTAATACATAAATAACCATGGGTATATAGGAGAAATGGGATCTCATTTATTGTGAATTTTGAGTGGAAAATATAACAATGTGATTTTTTGAAATTTCCAATGAGTCATAACAATAAAAGGAGAAGTTTCTGAGTGTGCAGTTCTTCTGAACTAGATTGTAAGAGGATATGAGATTCAACTAGCTTCATAATTCCTTTTATTTTTCAGTGCTGCGTATTTCTTATTACTATGTTTCCGTGAGTCATCAGGTGTTAACTTATTTTTGTCCTGAATAGCTTTAGATTTCAGGGTATTTTAGGCTTCAATAGTTATTTTACATTTTTTCCCTAGATCTGTGACAAATACCACTAGACTGTTGATGATTGGTGGAGAAATAGACTGGAGACCCATTTGGTGGTTATTGAAAAAACTAGCAATAAAGATGAAATCTGGTCCAGGTATACAACTTCTCCTTCTATACTGGAAGGACTTTAAGTCACCAATACACAAATATACTAACACATGTATGTTTATTGATGCAATGTTTCAAGGAGGCAGGTAAATGATTGAGCATAACTGCCCATTATATGAAGAACTTTGAAATAAAATGTGCACATGTACTTAAATAATAATTCTTATTAAAATATCTCAGTAAACCTTGTGTGGTATCTTGGCATGACCTGAGAAGAGTGTAGCAACTATGTATCACCAAGATGAAAATGGTCTTTAGGCGTGCCTTTGAGGGGTTGTTAATTGATGAAGGAGGACCCATGCAACTGTGGACATTGCCCACCATACCTTGGGAAGGAGGTCTTGGGTAACTAAGCATGAGCTTGGGAGTCATCCAGCAAAAACAGTGTTCCTGGCTGAAGAAGATTCTGTTCATCATGGCTGGGAGTAGAGTGTGCTGGAGTTCAGCTTTTTGGGCTTGCAGAAAGTCAACAAAGAAGAAGGAATCCACTCCTCTGGTGGCCATCTCCTTTGCTACTGTTTATTCAACCTCAGATTCCAGGTCAAGGGACACACACTTCCCACATTCAGAGTGGAACACCGGCATCTGTTAATCCTACCTGGAAATTCTCTAGCCCTACAACTAGAAATATGTTTCTATGATTTCCTAGAAGATTCCAGTCAACTTGAAAGTACATAAATCATCAAAACATATTTAACAGTCCCTATTTATTATTATATAGCTTTCTTCTGCTTTGTTTGAAAAGAGAGTGCTCAGGAAATTTAATCATACCAGGAAGAACTTCTCATTAGCTGCAATTCCTGACCAAAACTCAAGAGAACTGTTGTCAAAATAATTCCACACAAATACTTGAACTTATATGTTTATTGATGCAATGTTTCAAAGAGACAAGAAAAATGGGTATAGCTGCCAATTATCTGAAGAACAATGAAATGAAATGTGCCAATATACATAACAGAATTTATTTAAAAAATCTGTTATCCTAGAATGACTGCTTGTTACAACTTAGAGTATCAAAATTTCAAAATTTTCTGATACTCATACATTAATATTAATATTTCTAAAATTATTAATTACAAACATTAGGCAGATACAATATGAAGAGTTAATATATTAACACATTATGGAATCTTGAAATAAGCTTAATTAGCAAATCAATTACTTCAACCATTTGTCAGTGGTTTATGTTAAAGTTCTAAGCATTTTTAAATAAATATATGAGACATTATTAACTACAGTTACTCCACAGTTCATTATAATCCAGAATATCTATTTTCTCAGTAATACATCATATCATTTCACAGATTATTTTGGGAATCAAAGTATAGGACAAATTTAGATGTCTTTGGAGGGAAGCACTGAAAGAACCTGTGATCCTATTTGCCCAACTTAATGGGTGATCTAGTGAGATCTCAGAGACCAATGGCAACAGCAGTGTAGACAATGAAGGCTTGAGACTTTCTGAACAATCAGGTTGAAGTCCTATTACATCTAATGCTGCACAGGTATTTATTCTGAGATATTACTTCTAATCCTGCACAAATATTTATCTGAGATAAAAATGACTGAATGATTAATCTCGATCTTCCCTTCACCTGTCACATCCACATCCTTCCTGAAAACTGTGTCCACAGTGTCCTCAGGCACTTCTGCCTAAATCATATGATGTGCAAGGAACATAATATAGGGCCAAGACTCAGACATTTTCTGAATTACATTGTAATAAACAACTGACAAAAGGGGTCAGGAGTGTGTATCTTTATGACATGAAGAAGTAAGTTGACTCCTTTTCAAAACATATCAAATGATATCCGACAATAAGGAAGGAGTGGACACTGGTGCTAGAAAGGATCAAAACATCAGTGTAGGGGAATACCAGAACAGGGAAGTGGGAAGGGGTGGATGGGGGAACAGGGGGAGGGAAAAGGACATGTGAGACCTTTGGGAGATGGGGAACCAGACAAAGGGAAATGAAATGTAAATATAGAATATATCCAATAAAAAATAAAAAAGAAAAAAAAAACAAAAATAAATGACCAAGGTGATGGACTCTGTATCATCATATATTACAATTATCAAAATGTGTGAAACTTAGTAAATTGATATTTCTTGTTATCATATTTAATATCACTTGCTAGATATCTACTAAATAAACTTATTTGAATTGTATTTCACTAATTTTGAATCCACATGTTTATATGTAAACAGGCACCACAGCATGCATATAGAGTTAAAGATCAATCCTTTCCACCATGTGGGTCCTGGAGAGGAAACTCAAGTTATCAAGCTTGGCAGAAACTCTAACTGATGAGTCAATTCCTCATGTTCATATGGAATATTAGAATTGTCAAATCTCTTAGAGTGTGTGTTGATATCAGCCAGAAGGAAGAAATGTTAATTGCTTTCTTCTTCCATGTTCTACATTATAGAAACACTCAGGGTTTAGTAAATAGCAATTATATCTTGTCTGCCCAGGTGCTACATAATGACTGCAGTGATAGCTGTTTCAGAGGCCAGAGAGGTAGGTGATCTACCACTCAACCACCTGATCATTTGAGGGCCATGGAGATACAAGCTTTTAATCCTACAGTGAAGTGACTGAAGCAGGATGGTAGACACAACCTCCACTGCAGTGTAACACAGAATTTTAAATGAAAAATGGACATAAGTCACGAATTATAGTCTATAGGATTTTTCAGTGGAGATTGATTCAAGGGGGCACAGTGGTTTATTTAGCAATGCATACATTAATGTAATATAGCATTAATTCCCAGGGAAGAAAAGGATCGCTTTTCCTAGCTTCTTGTTTATCTTGTCACAGGTGGGAACCTAGTGATACCTAGGCACTCAGACCAACATAGTCTAGGTAATAAACAACCTTTCTCTACTGGAACAACAGATGTGGTAAGTCTCAATGCAGTGACAAATAAAGGTAATTTGCATGGATTATATGAGACAAATTTAAAATCCAAATGTTATTTCTGTATATAGACTAGTGATCCTCAAATGTTTTCACCCAAGTGGTCATATATCACTTTATCTTTATATTGCCACTGTGATTAGAAAAAACAGGTCAATGCCCTTATCAGTTAGTCTTTAGACTGCATTGCACTCTGTGCTCAAACACTCTGACCCAAGAAAGCCATGTACAATACTGTGGTCCAAGGTGCTCAGATTACTCAAGGTTTTATTGCCTATTGAGGATTATCAGGGTTAGGTTCTGAGCTTCCTTTTTGTTTAGTTTTTGTTTATTTTATTAGCTATTTGCCTTATTTACATTTCAAATGGACTCCCTGTCCTTGTTACCCCTCCAAAAAACCCCTATCCTATCTCTCTACCCGTTTACAAACACCCCCCTCCACTTTCCTGACCTGTCATTCCCCTACACTGGGGCATGGAGCCTTTATAGGAGCAATGGCCTCTCCTCTCACTGATGTCTGAAATGGCCATTCTCTGCTACATAAGTAGCTGGAGCTATGGGTTCTCTTTGTTTGGTGTTTTTGTCTTTGGGAGCACTGGGGATACTGGTTGGTACTAGTTGTTCCTCTTATGGGGCTGAAAAATCTCTTCAGCTCTCTTCTCTAGCTGTTCCACTGAGGACCCTATCCTCAGTCTGTTGGTTGGTTGTAAGCCATTGGTATGTTGATCCACCTTCCAAGAAGGATCAATGTATCCACACTTTTGTATTCCTTCTTCTTGAGCTTCATGTGGTTTCTGAGTTGTATCTTGGGTATCCTGAGCTTTTGCGCTAATAGCCACTTATCAGCAAGTGATTACTGTGTGTGTTCTTTTGTGATTGTGTTACCTCACACAGGATGATATTTTCTAGTTCCATCCATTTGCCTAAGATTTTGTGAATTCATTGTTTTTTTGTTGTTTATTTGTTTTGTTTTGTTTTGTTTTTTTGAGACAGGGTTTCTCTGTGTAGCCCTGGCTGTCCTGGAACTCACTCTGTAGATCAGGCTGGCCTCGAACTCTGAAATCCGCCTGCCTCTGCCTCCTGAGTGCTGGGATTACAGGCCTGCGCCACCACGCCTGGCCTGAATTCATTGTTTTTAATAGCTGAGTAGTATTCCATTGTGTAAATGTAACACATTTTCTGTATCCATTCCCCTGAACATTTTAGACATGGAGAATGGAGTTTTCTTTCCTCATGATCATGAAAATGCATAACCCTCCTATGTGTACACAACCACTCATGGCTATGTGAATTCTTCTGGTCCTTATTTTAATAAATAGGCTATTTGTAAGAAAGTTCCTAAAGTTGAGCATTCCCTCAAAGCTCTTGTGCATTACATTTTTAATGGGGACAGACATCCCAATCCCAACTATACCACTTGATTTCCATAATAAGAAACTCACATGGTGGTATTATTCACCAAATTCAAAAAGCTCAATCACCACATGTGATGTTTTCTATTCACTCTAATTTCTTTAGCGAAAGAGATCAGTGAATCCAACAGAAACATGAGGAAATACAGACACCCACACACACATCTGTGTGTACATGTGTGTGTATTTGTGTGTGTGTGTGTGTGTGTGTGTGTGTGTGTTTGTGTTCATAAGAATGTGCACAAATATGCACTTGAGAGCTGGAATGGCAGACAGGCCAGACCAATGATTTGGATCTTTCCTGTCTTTCTTTTTCTTCCTTAGAACATCTTCAAACATGATGATGTCACTCTTCTTCCACAATAGAGATTCCAAATCTTAAGTGCTCTAGAGCAGAACATTGGAATCAACAACAATTATTCATTGGCTTCTTACAGGAGCCTGAGGAAAAACATCTTCAAAATGGCAGCTGGCCTGGATGTATGTGGACAAGGAGAGGAGAGGCAGCCTTTGTGCTCCATCACACGTTCCCCACATGAGAACCTGCAGTTTCTACTCCTTTCCTGGCATTCTGCCCTTGTTCATCCTGCTCTTCAATTCAGGGTTTTCTCCTTTGCTGAAAGCTATGGAACGCGAGGCTGTCATTTTTTCATCAGATTTCTGGCAGCTCACACACAGGCTTTTTCTTGCAATTCAAAGACATGAGGACCAAAAGTGGCAGGATCATGAATAAGGAATATTATTGGTAGTAGACTTAGTTCTTGAACCTGTGCACACATGGTCCAGCTCATAGTGGAAGAAAAGGGGTCCAGCAAGTATTTGACCTGGTAGGTACTCTAATTTCCAAATCTCCTCTCAAGCAGTCACTGGCTTGTCTCTGATGGGTAGCCAAAATGAGTAAATTCCATGGGAGAGGTAGGCCTTTCTCTAGCTCCACAGACATCAGAGGATTGTGGACTTCAGTGTGGTTAAGCATAGTTAGGCTGTTTTCAAACTGTTCATCATATTGGGTAGGCAGATTAAAAAGGAGATAGCAGAGCTGTCACCAGAAAATTACTCTTACAGCCTCAGTGGCAAGTATGCTTTGCCTATAGAAAGGTCTCACCAAACATAACTGGCCCTGAGTGGTGAAACAGAATATAAGAAGATACACATGACTCTGAGGAGCTCAGGCACTGGGTAGGGGTTTTCTGCACACGATTTCATTGACCTTTTGAAGACTGTGTGATGAGCAGATATATCACTTCCTAGTCTAAAAAGATAAAGCTTAGGTTTACAGATGAGCTCAGGTACCACAGGTTGCATTATCCTTGTTTTATAACTCCTAGAACAAGGGTTCTCTTGGTTTTCCACTGGTCATTACTAGCAAAATAAAGGCATTCTCTTTAGATCAGAGTAAGTCTCCCATTATTTCTTCTCTTTTCCAAAAATAAATCACTCTTACTAAGGAGTCAAATAATATCCCAGACATCCTAGACTGAGTTTAAGGTCATATCCTCCTCTTAAGCAGAGTTTCACACAGAGTTGTGAATCAGTTTTGAATCTTGGACAGACATGAAGGTTGAAGCAGTTTACCAGCATCTTTTGGTGCAGGATCTGACTAGGTGCCAACAGCACAGCACCTCCAGGAACTAAGCACCCTCGGTGTCTTGTGTCATTACCGAATGACACCTGAGGTGAGGTTGTGCACTCCTGGTAAGCAATACGCAAAACTGTTATGTAAACAAAGATTCATATTGTGATTGGGAATGGAAAACTGTGAACACTGTCTTTATTTTGTAGCTTCAAATTTACGAGTATAACCAGTTTCCTCAAATTTCTGTGCGTCGGTCTGGTTCCTCCTAGAGCTGAGGTGAGAGTGACATCATGCCACTTTAGCAATGCTCATTGACAGCTGAATGTTTGCTGAGTGTGTCACTTTAATGGAAGACTGTGGATATTCTCTGTCCAGGCAAAGGGATGGAAATGGATGTGGGATGTCAGTGTGTGCCTTTTTAAATACCAAAAACATGTGAAACCATGTATAAAGAGGTCAAATTTCCTTAAGATCCCATTTAGATATATAATTTTCTCTGCAAAGCTTAGTCTCTCTACTGTATTCTGTTAGACTCTATGTGTAAAAATAACCCCACAGAAAAAAGTACTAAGAGGTTGTAGAGAATTTTAGAAGATCAAATATCTTCAAGAAAGGGTTTCATTCTCAATATGACTGACCAAAAATCTATAGCACAGTACACGGCTACTGACAGAAGAGGCACAGATGATAACAGGAGATGGAATAAAGGAATATGCTCCTTTATGAATTCAGAACAGAGGAAGGATGGCAGGGAATGGGGTTCAAGTCATGCATGAGATACTGCTGCCCCTGCCAACTTATTTTCTTTGTCTCTTTCTGACATAAGAACTGTTCTAATTATCTATTTTGGTTTGGTATTGCACACAACACAAGGCTTTAGGCGGGCTGAGGAGCTGAAGAGGGAACTGCTAAATAAATACTCTGAAGAATATCAAATTTACTTGACAGAGAAAGTCAGTGTCAGGAGAAGCATGGAGATAGGAGACACCTCAGTGTGTTCCCAGGACTGTCCTGTGCTGTCTCAGTGGAGTGTGTTATTCAATAAAAGGGCTCCACATGAAATGTGCACATGAACCAAACACACATACACACACACACACTGGAGTGGCAAACTAAGAAGACTCAGTCCTAGCTTTACTGAAAACAGTAAATGACTAAGGTAGAAGAATGGATTTTCCAACACACCAGGGAAACAGGCCCTAGACTGAGATTTCAGACTTTAACAGAACTACATTTTGTTAATTTCTGGGCTGGCAAGCATTTGCTTCTAAGATTTGAAGTAGTGGCCTAAATAATTTCCCCTTCCTACAGAAGAACAAAGAGGAACTTGCCAAAAAGGCAGCCTTCTGGGAGGAGATAAGAAACATTGTAGTAACATCAGGGTTTTTCAAATGGGCTTTCTAGGCATTTGGAAAAATGTATGGTTCTGAAGGAAACAACTTTGGTGAGGTGGGCGCTGGATCACCATTAGCATCAAAGGAAGCTCAGCCTTCTTCAGTAACAACAAGAACCTTCAGCCCACCAGTGGTGTCTTCAAGAAAGGAAGCCTATGAAGAAGCAGCCCCAACCACATCACCAGCTTCCAAAGAGGCTGCAGAAACAAGCACCTTGGAAAGGCCAGGTGAGTCACCACAGGTTTCTGACTAGGACAAGCCTTGTGTAGAAGTGATCCCAATTTCTTCTGGGTCAACCACACAGGAGTGCAACTGAAGCTCACAAGTAAGGTAAGGCAGAGATGCTGGACAGGTGTCTCAAGTCTGGAGCACTGGGCCCCACACAGAATACTGAATCTCCTGCCATATTTTCAGTATTTTTCTACCAGGGATCAACTTATGCTGTGGTAACAGAATCTCCTGTGATGAGTGTTGCAATTTTCAGTCCTGACAATGTAACTCTCTTGTCAGCTTGTATAGACAGAGTAATATTTCTGGATGTGTCTGTGAGTTGATGTGAAAAAAAATTCTGAGCTTGTGTTGCAGTTCTGAGGCCACAACGGTGTCTCTTTTCACTACAATACTGCACTTTTGTGGAAATAGTCTGATGGTCAGATCTTGAGAATAGACTGTCTTTCTCCTGTCTGCAACCTCTTAATACCTCATAGGGTTTCTCACAGCTCTAGTGTAAATGTTCCATATGACTGAGCATTCCCACAGCTGTCTTCTTGAAGGTAGATTTTATGAAATACTTGTAGTTTGACTCCATCTATGTTTGGAATTCATAGACCTTGTAAGTCACTTGTGTGAGACTATGTCTAAGCCAAATCCCAGCAGGACACAGGAAAACACAGGTCCAGATCTTAGAATCCAGAGGTCAAAAAATCTGGAGATATGAACTAAGAATAGAGGAGACATATCTCTGCCTGGGGAAAGACAGCACAAGTTTTCCTTTTCTCTGAATGTTTAGTTCCCTGGAGGCATATGGTCCCTACCTCAGCTAGGAAAAGACTGTCCAATGAATTCCTCCACACACATAGATATTTTATAATCAGCTCAGATTCACATCCAGAAATATTGCTTTATCCACTTAAACTGAGAGTAAACTCCAAGGCCCCATCTCCCAGACACCAATAGCCAGAACTTGGAGTAATACTATCTGCCCATGAAGAGGAGCAGAATGAAGGAAAGAATCCCAATGACTTTGAGTTTCTCTCCCAGGCTGCCAGACTGAGTACTGCTCAGAGATACCAGGCCC
Organism: Apodemus agrarius; assembly: GCA_964023405.1. Classification (NCBI taxonomy): domain Eukaryota; kingdom Metazoa; phylum Chordata; class Mammalia; order Rodentia; family Muridae; genus Apodemus; species Apodemus agrarius. Next base: position 9,887,253 of record OZ030005.1, on the reverse strand, counting down.
TGTCACCTCAGACTTTTCTGAATTTTTCATTATAGTTCACAAGGGAAGAGGCCTGCACCTGGTCGTCCTCCCTCAGGATTTATGTGAGAAATTTCTCACCTCAGGAATGAAAAACACTAAAAAAGGAATTGAGATATGCGGGTATTAAGTGGAACCTTGTTTAAGATATAAACACTTCTCCTGATCTGAGGCTGTTTCTTTCCCCTTGCTTTTCCATCAATATCGGGGGGCATATCTAGGATATATATCCATACACATCACCCTCCAAAAGGAAATATGTGTGACAACAACTCGCCATATTGAATTGGATGACTTTGTATTTGGTTGCTTTTCAGAGTCCATTGCAATGAACAATGTGGTTCAACACTATGATTAGAAATTTTCATTCTAGTTGGGGGCTAGAGCCAGTAATTGTAGTCACTCTCAAATGAGGCTGAAGGCTTCCTACAAGTTCAAATCAGCTGCACAGTCAGAGTGCTATATTACCTAAAAGACAAAGAAGGCAGATGGAAAGCAGAAAGGAAGCCAGGGAGGCATGAAGCAGGAATAGACATGGTGCCTAGCTGCAAAGAGTAAAGGAAAAACGAATTGCTTAAGGGTTCTTGACTTAGTACCTACTCTGGTAAGCTTTGGAATATAAATTATCAAGACACCTCAGGACACCTGAGCAGACATGCTGACTGCTACAGGAATGAGCCTAGGACCAGGAGGTATCAAGATGAATATCTCTGGTTCTATACTCAACATCTTTTCCTTTTTACTGTATCTCAACAAAGCATAATAGCACCCAAGGTTTTGAAACACCAAAGGGAGTAAGAACTATGAGATTCATGCACTGGTATGGTCTGGGGCCTCATGTGTGTGTGAGAGAATGGGTCTGAGTCCTCCAAGAGTTGTGACAAGTTGTTTTTTCTCCTAGCAGGCTGGAGAGGAATATCATGTTACTCATATCATCATTCCTTTCCAGGAAGAAGCCCAAGATTTGCTATGTGCAAAATGAGGATTAGCAGTTCCTCATATAAGAAGAACTGGGGTTTCTTACATTAGGATGGATTCATGTAAGCAAATGGAACTTGGTAACTGCGGGGACCTCTTGTCAGTCTCAGAAACAGGATGCCTAAATGTTGGTCTGCACAGAGTCAAGCCATTCCAGATCTTCATCTCTGACCATACATAGTCAATTTTGTGCAGTTCAAGTCAAAGGAGCATTTCCTAGTACTTTTACAGCTCCTTGTATTTTACATCTTACTCGGAGTATTTCTTCAAAGTTCCAAATTCATATGAATCTGCATGGAGAATGGTTGCTTTTCAGGATGTCTGCACAGACCATATACCTAAAAGATATAGAAATGAAACTTAAGTAAGCCAAGAGTGTTCTTTTTAATGATTGTCTTGTATTTATAAAGAAGTACTTCATTTGTGCTCAACCAAAGAGATACTACAGTCTAGGTTTTCAAAGATTTGGACATGCATAGCATACATCTCTTGATTTTCAAGGAAACACACTAACTTGCCAAGAGAGTCCTTTAGATAAGTCTTTCATTTACAAAGACTACTGCTCACAAAACAATTGAAAATCTTTTTTTTTTTTTGGTTTTTTGAGACAGGGTTTCTCTGTGTAGCCTGGAACTCACTTTGTAGACCAGGCTGGCCTCAAACTCAGAAATCCACATTCCACTGGCTCCCAAGTGCTGGGATTAAAGGCGTGCGCTACCACCGCCTGGCAACAATTGAAATTCTTGTAGCTTGACAAATAGTAGCCAGAATGAGGTGGTTTGTTTTAGGTTTTGTAAGATCTTGTAGTCAGACCTTGGGAGGTGCTGATGTGTGAGGCAGTCTCCTGTGACTTCATGTTCTTTAGTCCCATGCATATAGTCTTACTGCTGTGCGTACTTCAGTAACACATTAGGCTCAATTGAAATTCAGCCTTTTGTGTCTTGGGACTCCATAGGGAGATTATAGAAAAATGAGCAAGTAACATGAGTCATAATGCACAATATACTTCAGGACAGAAATATATGCTAGTGTGGGTTGCAGAGGAAGAACTGTCACACTTAAGGTAACTTATGATGACTTGGGAAGAGGAGACCAAAATAGTTTATAGGGGACAGGGATAGCATTGGAGAGTGATACACTGACCTCCTGTATCAGTGAGCACTTCTGTTGGCTGGGATTTATGGTTTGTATTGGTAAAGAATGCCTGATATGTGTTGATATCAGCTATCAGAACCATGGCATCCCTTGTCTTGGATGGACTGGAAAAATAGTGGTGATTTTTGAGTAGAGGGAGAACACTGTGTGCTCTTCTGAGCAAAACTATGGTGTGATCAAAGTCGGACTCTAGAAGTTAACATGAAGGAGATGCAAAGCTGCTTGGTTAGGGAAAGTCAGGTGAGGTTTGGGAGCTGATACCATGGAATGATGATAAGGGCATGATAGTCTTGTGTGTGTGTGTGTGTGTGTGTGTGTGTGTGTGTGTGTGTGTGTATGACTGATCAGGGGAATTCAGATATCCAGGGAATGGGAATAGAGGTTGAGGGGTCTGAGAAAGGGCAGGATTTCAGTTGGGATCATGGAGGGGGCAGTATTCCTCTCATAAACATGAGTAGGGTTTGTAAAAGAGGACAGAACTTGAAAGTGAGATACAGTTATAAAGTTTGGAATTGAAGGCACATGTGAGATATTACAACTGCATCAGTATTGGGAGGATGTAGTAAGAAGCCAGGGGAAGGACTTGAGACACTTAAACATGCAGGTGGCTCATGAACTTGGTAAATTGGGAGAACTGGCTGCAAGAGAAATGATTCCCTGCTTAGGTGAATGTCTAATGAGGAAAGCAGGGAACACAGTGGGGATGAAGGAGCATCAAGGCTGAAGAAGAACTGGATATGGGCTTCATAGAAGCCACAGTATGGGGACACAGGAATCAGGAATTCAGGATGGAACCTGCTGGAGTTCTGGGAACATTGACTTAATGTGTTTTAGGCCATGGGGGACAGAGACTGCATTGTTCAATAAAGTCATCAAAAACTGGGTATACGGTCACTTTCCTGGACACCCAGCATTCAGGAGGATAGACTGCAAGTTGGTGAAGTTGGTGCCATGTTGAGTGAACAGTAATACTGTGCCTCAAAACAAAAGTCACTTGAGGAAATGGTCAGTGTAGATTCTGTTATAACTGTCATATTGAAGCTGGCATCTAGGCCCTAGAATCTAGGGGAATTATAAATGAAGGGGCTGCCCTTTGGGAATGGGTTAGTAGATTACTATCATGTAAGACCTGTGAAATGGTTTGGACATGGTTTCTTCTTGATTATTGTTTACACTTTCTCTGACTTTAGTTTTAAAAAGGCTTGATGTTTCAAATTATAGCTTAGGCATGAGTGTACATACATAAACACAGTTGCTTAATGGCTCATTGGGGAAGCATCTATGTTCAAACACAGCTTAGAGAAAGAAACGAGAATCTGCTGGAAGCCTGCTCCACATTTCTCACATCCTCCATTTAAGATTTGAAACCCCTCTTGTTCTTACCATGTCTTCCTCCATTTTACATTAGCACCTCTTCCATTCCAACAGTGATTGAATTGCAATAGGTAGAAATGTAATTTTTACAACTGGCATACATCCCCATGCCTGCATGCAACTGATTGAACGGTTTTTACATATGGTGACTCAGTGAAGGAGGGTAGGGAAGTAAAGGAAAAAACATGGTATGATGATAAGACAGTAGTACAATACCACATCAGATGGACAGAAGTAGCTCCTTGTTACATAGGGAGAAATCCCATGGGTCTCAGGGGCAGGATTCAATATAAGCAGCTGCATTCCCAAAGAGATTGTTGAAGAAGTCATCAGAAATATTGATGAAGAAATCAGTCTGCTATTGTCAGGAAGGAAGCAGAGATGGGCTAGAAGTGAAGACAAAATTTGAAATAGTTACTGTCTAGACATCAGGTTTAACTAAGCGTGGATGACGAAAAGGGTATTGTCCTAAATAAGGGACAAGCTAAAAATAAGTGTAGTGGTTGGAATACTCCTGTCAAAGGCAAGATATTATGGGGTATGGCCTTGCTGGAGTAGCATTGGCTTTGTATCACTTTCATGCTAAATGTCTTGGAAAGAACAGGAATTCAAGGCCCATATCTAAACATAGTAAAAAAATTTACAGCAGACCGATAGCCAACATCAAAGTAAATGGAGAGAATCTTGAAGCAATCCCACTGAAATCAGGGACTAGACAAGGCTGCCCCCTCTTACCATATCTCTTCCATATAGTACTTGAGGTACTAGCTAGAGCAATTCGACAACATAAGAAAGTCAAAGGGATACAAATTGGAAAGGAAGAAGTCAAACTATCACTATTCGCAGATGATATGATAGTATACTTAAGTGACCCCAAAAACTCCACCAGAACACTCCTATAGCTGATAAACAACTTCAGCAAATTGGCTGGTTATTAAGTTAACTCAAGCAAATCAGTAGCTTTCCTATACGCAAAGGATAAGCAGGCCGAGAAAGAAATTAGGGAAATGACACCCTTCACAATAGCCACAAACAATATAAAGTATCTTGGTGTGACTCTAACCAAACAAGTGAAAGATTTATATGACAAAAATTCAGGTCTCTGAAAAGGAAATTGAAGAAGACATCAGAAAATGGAAAAATCTTCCATGCTTGTGGGTTGGCAGGATTAATATAGTTAAAATGGCCATCTTGCCAAAAGCAATATACAGATTCAACGCAATCCCCATCAAAATCCCAACTCAGTTCTCTAAAGAGTTAGAAAGAGCACTTCTCAAATTCATCTGGAATAACAAAAAACCCAGGATAGCTAAAACTATCATCAACAGTAAATGAACTTCTGGGGGAATCAAAATCCCGGACCTCAAGCAATACTACAGAGCAGTAGTGTTAAAAACTGCATGGTATTTGTACAGTGACAGGGAAGTGGATCAATGGAATAGGATTGAAGACCCAGAATTGAACCCACACATATATGGCCAATAGATATTCGACAAAGGAGCTGAAAACATCCAGTGGAAAAAGGATAGCCTTTTCAACAAATGGTGCTGGCTCAACTCGAGGTCAACATGCAGAAGATTGAGAATTGATCCACTCTTATCTCCTTGCACTAAGCTCAACTCCAGGTGGATCAAGGACCTGCACATAAAACCAGACACACTAAAACTAATAGAAAAAAACTGGGAAAAACCCTTGAGGACATTGGCTCAGGGAGAAAATTCCTGAACAGAACACCAATCGCGTATGCTCTATGATCAAGAATAGACAAATGGGACCTCATAAAATTACAAAGTCTCTGTAAGGCAAAAGACACTGTCAAAACGACAAATCAGCAACCAGCAAATTGGGAAAAGATCTTCACCAACCCCACATCCAACAGAGGGCTAATATCCAATGTATACAAAGAACTCAAGAAGTTAGACCCCAGAAAACCAAATAACCCTATCCAAAAATGGCGTACAGAGCTAAACAAAGACTTTTAACCTGAAGAAATTCGGATGGCTGAGAAACACATTAAAAATGTTCAACATCATTATTCATTAGAGAAATCCAAATCCAAACAACCCTGAGATTTCACCTCACCCCTGTCAGAATGGCTAGGATTAAAGACTCAGAAGACATCAGGTGATATAGAAAGGATGTGGAGAAAGGGGAATACTCCTCCACTGCTGGTGGGACTGCAAGCTGGTACAACCACTCTGGAAATCAGTCTGGTGGTTCCTCAGAAAACTGGACATGATACTTCTGGAGGATCCAGCCATACCACTCCTGGGAATATACCCAGAAGATTTCCCAGCATGCAATAAGGATACATGCTCCACTATGTTCATAGCAGGCTTATTTATAATAGCCAGAAGCTGGAAAGGACCCAGATGTCCCTCAACGGAGGAATGGATACAAAAAAAATGTGGTATATATACACAATGGAATACTATTCCGCCATTAGAAACAATAAATTCATGAAATTCTTAGAGAAGTGGATGGAGCTGGAGAACATCATACTAAGTGAGGTGACCCAGTCTCAAAAGAATACCCATGGTATGCAGTCACTGATAAGTGGATATTAGCCTATAATCTTGGGACACCAAAGACACAATTCACATAACAAATGATGTCTGACAAGAAGAAAGGAATGGACACTAGTGCTGGAAAGGATCAAAGCATCAGTATAGGGGAATACCAGAACAGGGAAGTGGGAAGGGGTGGATGAGGGAGCAGGGGGAGGGAAAAGGGCATGTGGGACCTTAGGGGGGTGGGGAAACAAAAAAAGGGAAATGAGACGTAAATATAGAATATATCCAATAAAACTTTTTTTTGAAAAAAAAGAAAGGGGGAATGAGGAATGGAAAATTGAATGAAAGGAGGAAGATGGAGATAAGGGTGGAGAAGAGAGACAGAGGAAACTTGGACTTGGAGGCAAATTGTGCAACTGTGAGTCTGTCTTTTCTCATTTCAGAATAGGAATTCTCACACTGACACCTACTGGATTAAAATAAACATCTGATTTTCCACGGATTGGATTCCATTCCAACACACAGGACACAGCTCTCTTCTGTGCATGTATCTTTGTGCAAGTAATCATGCCATGTTTTCAGTCAGGACACAGTACTGAGTGGGTTTATCATTTTTTCCTTACCCTCCTGGCAGTTCAGCTTCATGACCCCCTTAATAAAATCCATAATAACCAAATATCTAGGATGCAGCAATCAGTGGACATAAGTTTCTTATATTTAAATCTGGTCATTCACTGTCTCTGAGCTGCTTCAGTACCTGTTGTGGTGAGAAGACTTTGGCAGATGCCCTAGATCTGGAGTCAGGTTATTGTGAAGTATCTGCTTCCCTCCAAGATCAGTGGATACTGTTACACACTGTATCATTTTCCCAGATCCCCAGTGTGTACTCTCATGGATCAAAACCAGAGAATAGTTTTCAGTTGAATGTGAGAAAGAAGTTTCCTGTAGACATGTTCTACACTACATAGCTCTATCTTAGGATACAATAATGTTTTGGTACTGGGATGTTGAAAGAGATTGTACAATTATGAATAATGCTAGAACTCCAATAGCAAGGTTCCCAGCTGTAATGACCCTTTCTAGTTTTGGCCAATGTAAAGCATGATTGTAAAGACAGAAACAGGACAGCTATGGCAGGTGGATCATGAGTAAGAAGCTATCTGACCCTAAGTAGTCAAACTGTGTTAGAGTGATTAATCCTTACATTCTTGTATGTCATATTTGAGCATCCCTCAAAAACTATTGTGTAACTTTTACCATCTGATTTATATCATGACTCCAATATGCATTTACTGGTCCTGTTAGTAAAGCAATATTTTGCAAGTGACTTTGGATAAAATGTGACACACTGACTCAGACCATAAGGAGAACTATGAAGGAGTACTGGTCCCTAGACCCTTTCCCATAGCTGCCACCAACACTGCAATCACATGCTCTAGACTGAGAACTATTGCCCTACAGTGAGCTTTGCACATTAGAGGCTGGGGACAGGGCTCTGTAGAGAGAGTGCTTGTGGATTCAGTTCCCAGCACTTCTGGAATCTGCCAAAGTTCTGCGTGCCTATAACATAGCACTGGAGAGCAGGTGTCAGGAGGAGAACTCCAATATCCTTCTGTGCTATCTAGGATATATGGTATAGCCTAGATCACATGAGACTATCCTGTAGTGTAACATAAAAAGTATAAGTTGTTTCAAAATGAGACTTTCGTATGATTTATCCACATTTCCTTTTCTCTAATTGCAGGACTATAGTCATGTCATCAATTAGAACTTCTGTCACAGATTTGAGATGAGTCAAATTTTACACAACTTCAGTTGTGGGAGTGTGTGTGTGTTTTAGTTTAAGTGTGTTTGTATGTATGTGTATGTGCACCTACATATGTCCCTGTGTGTTTACATATATGAATGTTATGTGTATGTATTAGGGTAGTGTATGTTCAATGTGTGTTATGCATGTTGCTTCTATGTCATGTATATTGTATCTACGTCATGTATGTGCACTGGTGTGGATGGAAGGCATACTATGATCACATACAGTACCCAGAAAAAGAAATATATATAAATCTACATAAATCTTTATAATCTATAAATTTATAAATCTATATAAACCTTATATAGATTATATATAATATATATTATAAACCTTATATAGATTATATAATATATATAACCTATATATATATTATATATATAATCTATATAAGGTTTATTTAAAGATAGAAGAGTATATGAAGAGTTCATAGCAATTAGAAATTCATTGTTTTATATAGCATATTTATTAAGAGGTTAAGACAAAACATTTGGCCATTCTCCAGTATGCGTGTAAGGCTCCAGTGCACCCAAAGCTGATCTGCCTCACCAGCTGCAGGGTCAATATGGGACAGATAGTAATTCCAACACTAAATAACCAACTTCAGAAGAGAAACACCACAAAGGTTCCAGACATTGGCCTAATTTTTTCATGTACTCAAAATGTTAGCCTGAGTGATACATTGATGTTGAATAATTAAGAGAATTTTCTGACTCAAGTGAAACTTACTTGCTTTTGGATTGCCTTTAACCTGTGATGAGTCTACCACCAATATTCAGTTTCTAATACAAACTGCATAATATGATGTTTTTCAAATGAGATTCTTTATTATAGTCTGGTACCCCATCATGGGAAACTGAAAAAGATCTATTTCCAGGAAAATATCCTATTGTTTCTGCTAGGCTCCAAGAAGAACCTTTGAGGATGCCAATTGAGGCTTATACCAGTAATGTGGTAACAGTTGTACTTTGATATATAGTGCATATTGAATCTGCAGTTCATCATAGATGTGAAAAGAACTTGGGTAACAAAGTGACCACCTGTCAAACCCTGGAAGACAAGAGGAGATGACTACAGCCCTGTTGATGTTGTTACATTTATATAATGTAAACAGGACAAGGAAGACTTTCTCAACTCCTCAGACACCATGTCACCTGCTCCAGTTTGTCTAGTCCTGCAACCAAGTTGGCCTGATGGCCATACTTCTGACTGACCAATCTAGCCACAAAATACAACATAATACCGGAGGAAAATCTGTCTGGCCTAGAGGCAGAAAAGTGCTTGCCTGAACATGGTTTCTACAGCATGTGATTTCCCTGAATTGTTAATGACCTGACCAATAAGACTAGGGTTGGCATCAAACTCATACAAAGTTACTGTCCTAACAAGGGATGACACAACAAACTCACTGTTGGTGACCGACTGGCAAAAAGAAGCTCACTATGATCTGAGTGTGGACAACTATTCTCTTCAATGCCTCTGACTTTGGCCCTGTGCACAACTGACGCTAATCACAACACACTGATGTTTCCCTCAAATTTCACAGAATCCCTTATTTTATTTACATAAGTGAATGCTCAGATTCCTAGTTTCTTTAGGAATTTAGGTTTAAAAAGCTATTTTAATTCTATAGTAAAAGTTAACTCTTGTTTCAAACTCTTGGGTCGTGTGTCTGTTTCCCATGAGCATGTCAAATGAGAGGCCTGTCTGCAAATAGGATTGGAAGGTGATGGTGGACAACCTTGTCCTGGCTATTTCTATTTTCTCATCTTTCCACCTTTTCTCTTCCCCTCCTTTTCCTTATGTCTGGATTACTGTGTTAACCTGTGTCTGTCCTGAAGTCCTGAAAGTCCATATGTAGTCCAGGCTGACATGGAACTTAGAAAAAAATTGATCCTGCCTCCCAGGTGCTGGGATTAAAGTCTTCTTTAGCAGGGCAGTGGTGGCACATGCCTGTAATCCCAGCACTTGGAAGGCAGAGGCAGGCAGATTTCTGACATCAAGGCCAGCCTGGTCTACAGAGTGAGTTCCAGGACAACCAGGGCTACACAGAGAAACCCTGTCTCAAAAAACCCAAAGAGTTCTCTTTCTTTGTTGGATCTTTTTGTGGTTTAGGTATTAGCGTAATTGTGGCTTCGAAGAATGAGTTGGGCAGTGTCCCTTCTGTCTCTATTTTGTGGAATAGTTTGAAGAGTATTGGTGTTAAGTCTTCTTTGAAGGTCTGGTAGAATTCTTCACTAAAACCATCTGGTCCCGTACTTTTTTTGGTTGGGAGGCTTTCTATAACCCCTTCTATTTCTTTAGGGGTTATGGGACTATTTAGCTGGTCTACTTGATGCTGATTTAATTTTGGTATTTGATATCTGTCTAGGAAATCGTCCATTTCCTCCAGATTCTCCAGTTGTTTTGAGTATAGACCTTTGTAGTAGGATCTGATGATCTTTTGAATTTCCTCAGTTTCTGTTGTTATGTCTCCCTTTTCATTTCTAATTTTGTTAATTTGTATACTGTCTCTGTGTCCTTTGGTTAGTCTGGCTAAGGGTTTATCTATCTTGTTGATTTTCTCAAAGAACCAGCTCCTGGTCTTGTTGATTCTTTGTATGGTTCTCTTTGTTTCTATTTGATTGATTTCAGCCCTGAGTTTGATGATTTCTTGTTTTCTACTCCTCCTGGGTGAGTTAACTTGTTTTTCTTCTAGCACTTTAAGGTGTGCTGTTAAGAAAGAAAGGAAGGAAGAAGGAAGAAGGAAGAAGGAAGGAAAGAAGGAAGGAAGGAAGGAAGGAAGGAAGGAAGGAAAGAAAGAAAGAAAGAAAGAAAGAAAGAAAGAAAGAAAGAAAAAAAGAAAGAAAGTCTTTTTGATTACTAAGGGTGGAAAACTTATTTATTCTTTGACACCGACTCAACACATGCTCTCAACCACTCAAAGAGTAAATAAGGGTATGAATTAACAGATTTCTTCATAAGAGTAACCTATAATGTATATTGATAAGATTCACTCCTCGCTACCCTCTTATATGCTTCCCTAAGTGCATCTGAAACCTCAATTCTAGAAAGAGAAAAATCTCTCCTACTATCATGTCTTGTTTAAATGTACATTTATTCCCCACCCTCTCTCTGTCTGTCTCTCTTGCTCTCACTAACTTGCTCGCTCTCTGTCTTTGTTTCTATATATTTGTTTATTGTTGGTTTCTGAGAGTACATATGCTAGAAGTTCTCTAGAGTTAAGGAGCACTTGCAGGCATCAGGTATTTCCTACTACCATGTAGGATCCCAGGATCAAACTCTGCTTGTCAGGCATGGTGGCAAGGGCTGTCTTCCTGGAAGCCAAGTGACCTGCACCATTAAAAATAACCTGCTGTGTTTAATCAAAGTGTCTTGCACGTTTTCATGTGAGATCATATAGATCTTTGGAAAATTCCCACTTCATACCCCCAAACAGTTGCTATTATTAGCTCTTCTGCTAAGGCTGGAGGAGGAGCTTCTTTCATATGTACGATGTAATACTGAAAAATCTTCACTTTTTAAACCTGCGGTGGAAGTAAACACAGCTGCAGGGGTTATTTGAGTGCAATGGCTTGTCCTGTCCAGAACAGAGGTTTTCACAGCAGTCCTCCCCAGCCTCCACCTAGTATACTATTTCTGGGTTATGTTATACCATGCTCCCTGAGTGGTGAGGTCTGGTGTTTATCTGTGTGATATAAATGTCTGATTTGGGACCAAACACTCAACATTTATTTTCAACACCTTAAGGAATAAATAAGTCTATGCATTAAAAAATGCCAAAGCAGTTTCTCTGATCAACGGGAAAAGAAGCACTAATCTATGGACATAAGCTCATTCAGGAAGGAGTTTGATATGTCCAAAATGACAGTTCTATGCTTCCTCATGGCCAATGTGTGAGATTAGGATGAGATTTGGAGCTTCAGGCATGGATTCCATTCTGTGAAGTGGTCAAAAATTCATCCACAAATTGTTCATTACTGTTATAGAAATAGTGCCATGATTTCATCTGTAGGAATATCATTCCCATAAGTTCAGCTTTACAGCAAATAGCATCCACTACTGGTCAGAAAATAACTTTTTTCCCAGCTCTATGCATAGCACCACACTGCACAGAGAATGCTAGGCAGCAGGGAGGAAGTTTTCTAGACACAGATCATTCTATGTGCAAAGAACGAACTGTGGTGTCTTCGAATGTAGGGTCTTACCATCTAATTCTGGTATGTACCCAAGAGAGATAGTACTAGCTTATATTGTTTATGTAGTTTCAGGCCTCCCTGAATAAAAGTACATAGTGCATTTCTCACACCTGGGACTGAATTTTTCAGTCATAATCAATAGCACCTAAAAGTAGCTTGATGTATTTGCTCCAGTGGTTCCTCCCTTTTTCTTAAGACTTATGATCTTCAGCTTGGGCTTTGAAGTCTGTTCAGAGTCCCAGATTACATAGAATGTAAGAGTTCAGGTGCTCAGACATCCAGCCTCCTAAATTAACCTGTTGACCCTGGCCTAGGATGGTGTAAAGCTGAAAGTAATACTGAACTGTTATTTATGAACTGAGCTGGTTATTTCAAGGTTGCCTAGTGTGTGAAGTAGCATGACAGGAATGAGTATCATGCTTTCATGATTGCTACTGGATCCCCAAGAGCAACCAGGGGTTCGCTATCCATTCCTATCTGAGAATAATGAGCTCTCATTTCATTCCACAAGTGATCACTCAGCAAATGGCTAGTACATGGAAGCCATACTGTTGGCCATTCCATCTCTACAGTGCAAGGCTTTCTTACCACTGGCCCCTTGGATGTCTCTGGTGAGATGAGTACAGGAAGTGAATCTGTGTCTTTCTTGCAATGCTTATATTCCATTCCACATCTGTTCTAGACAAGCTCTTTTCCTTCACTTCTCCTATTATATCCTTCTCTGTTATGCTCTCCTATCCTTCTTGTTTTTGGTATAAGTTAAGACAGACATTATGTCTTTTCATATCACAGTTGGTCCTGAAGACACGGATATAAACTCAACCCTGAGCCCAAATTGTTGCAGACCAGTGCATAGTTTTAAGTGAGGTGGTACTATCAGTAAAAGATGAGGATAAGGGTCCATTTAAATTTGAGATCATCAAATTTAAATGTTCCTAGATGAAAAGATGAGGAGTAAACAAAGCATTCTGATCTCCAATGCTCTCCAGATCAACACTTGCTTAAAAGATGGTAAATGGAGCTCCAAACAGGGCTCAGTGCTAAAAAGAATAGTAGTAAATCTGTGGACCTTATTTTATCTCAGTACCCATATTTTGGCTCACAAGTCTTTTTACTCAATAATTTCCTGTGGTAACCTAGGCTCTCATCAGGAGTGCATACACCTACATGTTGATGTGATAGTCACACAAGAATCTCTCTATACAAACAAGAAAAATAGAAATATGTAAGCATGGGACTCTATAACCCTGTACCTGCTAATGGGATACCCTAGGTTTGCTCAGACTTGAGGCAGGTCCCTCAAAGGAATGTGAGCTGGGGACTTGGACAGAGAAACATGGGGAAGCAGAGACTTGTAAATTCTAGTGGAAGCTTATTGTGACTGAAAACCCCAAGACACCAAGAGATGGAGAACATGGAAAATTTTAACCAGGTGCATACGACTTTCTCCTCAGCCATTAGCTCTCCCTGATTTGCACCAGAGAAAGCATAATGGCATTCATATTAAGGGCACTGAATGAGTTTTCTAGAAAAATTTTGGGGGTGCAAGTGAGGACCTGAAGGAGAAATTAGGAGATAGGAAACTTGCCAATCTTCCTATAGTTTATTTTCCTGAGCACAGGCCCCTTAGTACATGCTCTGGGAGTTTAACCTGACTGGGATAAACTTTATGTACATATGTGCTCGGTGGATTTAAATGCTAAATTTAAACAGTGTCTGAAGGCACAGTGGATGAGGAAATTGAGCAATGAGGAAGGAATAAATGTCCTGGGCTTGGTGAGGTTTTAGAAGATTGCTAATATCTTTCCTTTTCACTGAGGTTCAAGGTAATTAAGAAAGTCATCCAGAAGAAACATGCAAAAGTGTTCTGGCCATGCTGGCCTATATCTGAAGTCTTGATCCTTTGAACAGAGGCAGAAATATACCATGACTGTTAGCCTGTTTTGTTTATATAGTGAGATCTGTTCCCAAGTAAAGGAAGTTCTAGAGAGGAGAGAAGTCATGTTGGTACTTTTCCATCAGCAAGCTGAGAACCTCTCAGGTGCTCTCCCTAACACACTTATAGAGCTGTTTCTCCTCCCTGCTGCTGACATTTTCCTGTTATCATAATAACTAGCATTTGTAGTCTATGAGATTCCAGGTATAATGACATTTCTTAATGAAAATATTGCATTTTTTGAGGGAAGATATCTACTTAAGGCAGGCTAGTCACATGATTTTCTTGCCTCAGCTTCACAGTGCATTGAGTGACAGTGATGTAGATCTATTTAGCCCAGAGTTAGTGATATAACATGCTCATGTTCTAGAGCACCAAAATCCACAAATAATTAATATAGCTGCTAGAAGCTAAAAGATACTACATAGGTAGGCAAAGACACAGGTGACAATAAAGAAAACCTTATTACACACAACATCGGACAATTCTCTGATCTCTTTGGCCACTTACCTTTCTATAGTCAATAGAGATTTAGTGGGAACAGAAGAATGAAGTTCTCCACAGACTGACTGGAGGCACCTGAGGAGACAGAGATTCTAAGCTGAATGAGGAAGTGAAATGCCTGTCAATTGCTATTGAGTGCCTCTCCCCTCCCTGCCTTCTGAGAGCTCCTTGCATCTACCTCCATCTGTGACATGGCTTTCTTGATTGATGTACCAGGCTGTAACACTGGCCACCACACTGGTTTTGCAATTTGCATTCCAGGACCCTTAGCAATTTCATTCAGCAGTATCTGAAAGAAAGAACATGATTGGACAGCAGTTAGAGTCTCAAACATTATGATGGAAGTCCTGGAAAAGGAGGAAGCTGTGGATGCCACAGTTACAATGAACTAACACCCAGGCATGGTTTCATGGAGACAAGGAGAGCTCTGATGTGCACAGTAAAGAAAATGGTCATACAATTATAAAAATACCAGTTGAAGTATGTGTGTGTACATCACAGGTTTCTCCACTTATGTGCCATATATGAGTATGTACACAAGTGAGGGTCTTCCTGAGTGTGAGCATATACTTGTAGATGTTAACATTCATTCGTTAGTTCTTTGGTCTGTGTGTGCTATCCCTACCTCTAAGTATATAAGGATAAAGCAAAGAACTTGTTGTCAGGGACTCTACTGCTGCCCTGGGATCCAAGCAAGAGAGAGATGTGAGAAGGCTTGGTTGAACTTGGAAGTCTGGAGAATCCATGGTCTTTAGAAAAGGTATGGAGGCTTCTTTGCATTCTCTGTGGAAAAATGCTGAAAGTGTCTTTCTCACCTTACTCCTACATACACCCAAGAAGCTGCAACACATACTGTCTTAGAGATATGCATTGTTGTGTGCATGGGGAAAAGCAGGTCTTTTCACTGACAAGCTTACAGTATAAAGAACACAGATTTCTGTATAGGTCAAAGCTATGGGCATTTTGAGGGCATAGACTCTCAGCTATCTCAATTAAAATAACTTCAAGTTGTTCAACAATCTATGTACCCACGCGGTTCTCACTGTCTGTTTACACCTTTCCCATCTTCTGTCTCCATCAGTATCTTTCCATACTCCTGCATCTGCTTTTATCCCTTTTGTCTCTCTCTGTTGCGCCCAACCTTGGCCAGCAAGGAAGACACGACCAGCAGGAGATCTTCTTCGAGCAGTTTATTCGGATCCTTTGTACAAGCTTCTTCTCCCCGGTTCCCCGCCCCCTTCCCCTGCCCAGGCTTTTATCCTCTTGTGCCGACCAACCCCAGTAAGCCACGTGGACCTTACAGATAGGCTGCTCCAATGCGGAAGCAGCCCAGCTAAGCAGGCACAGCCAAATAAAGGCTTGTTTACAGCGGAGAGCACCTGCCAGCAAGAAGGCAGAGGGCGGAAGCCAGCACCATCTTTAAGGCAAGGCAGTTCGCAGCTCTCTACATCTCTCCTGTCCTGGTCAACCCCAGTAATTTCTGACTCAACTATTGGATGCCGGATGTTTATTATTAGCAATCAGCAGTAAGACAGTGCCAGGACATCTTTTGGGTTGCCATCAGGCAATGGCATTCATGTTTTGAACAGATAGGGAAGGACAAAATTACAAATCTAAAACCCAGCCAGGGGTCATAGAAATGACAGTATCAAAATCCCGCCTTCACTTTGCTCTTTGTCAGTACAGAATTCAAAATTGAAAATAAACACACACCTTAATACAAAGTAAGTAATGTCACCCCAGCAATGGGTGGATTGCTCACAGCATGCAAATGTGGAGGTCAGAAGAAAATCTCAGCTGTTTGTTTTGGGATTGCTCCACTTTTACAGTTGTGAGGCAGCAGATGAGGTGCTAGAAATTAAAGTCGGGTCTTCTGCAAGAGCAGTACATGCTCTTAATCACTAAAGCATCTCTGTAACCCTCATCTAAGAGACTTAACGTTTGTTTGTGTATATGTTTGTTTGATATGGAGCATTAATGGCATGAAGTGTGGTGGTCAGCAGACAATACTGCGGAGGGGGTTCTCTTTTTTAATCTTTATATTGAATTTGGAATAAAACTTAGGCTGCCAAATAGAAAATCACCTGAAAATTTGACTTAGCAATCGAAGAGCTTAAGACAAGACAGAAGATTTTGAGACATAGTTTTACACATTCAGGAGTCCCATAAAAATACTAAATTAAAAGTTATTTTGGGGGAAGACTTGTTTGTACAACCCTGTATAGCCTACGGTTGTTTGGCATCAGATGCAGGAGAAACCTCCTCTGAAGGCTGAATAAGGCACTGATCTATGAGTATAGCAGAATATCCTAAAAGGGAATTATTTTGTTACTTGGATTCATTTGTGTATTTTTTAGATCAGCAGGGTAGATATTCACTTAAGTATTTTGAACATCTAGTTTCCTTTTCTTGGTCACTTAAGCAGTGTCTGATGTGTGTAAATCCCTTGAGGCTCAGGAGTGGCTAAGCCCCTCCCCTGAGCACCTCCAACTGCCAAGTTCCACAGAGAGAACTCTAACTGCCCTACAGGCCAGCCTCAGTCTTCCCCATCCACAGTCCATCCTTACACAGTAGCCCAAGCACACAAGTAAAAATCATAGCAATCCCTACCCCAGAAAGCTTTGTGCCCAACCCCAAGAACAGGTACATATCTCTGTCTTGTATTAAGTTCTTTGCTGCTTTCTTTATATTTGAGCGGAGGCAGCCACCCCAGAGGAAGTTAAATTTGGTTCTTCCTCCCAGCCCCATGCTCCCAGGAATAAGACTTGAACTCAAAATATATTTAAAAATACACTTGTCATATAGTTAGGCTCATTTCTGACTTGATCATAACAAAAATTAACCCATTTATAGTTCATATTCGGCTGGGTGTCTGTTTACCTTTGCTCAGATACCATGTGCCTGCTTCGTCACATTTTCCCAGGAGAATCTTCCACCGGGCACTCTCCCAGAATCCTTTCTGCCTCCTGTATGTCCCGCCTCCTACATTGGGCCTAAACTATTGGCCATCAGATTTTAATTGACAGGTGCTTCATCCATACAGATAGAAGATATTCTCTCCACACAGCCCTCTGCGTTTTTCCTTCCCAATAAAACTTTTGTGTGAGATTTTTGGGCTGAGTGACTCTGAAGAATGCCTTGCCTTCTGGTTGCCAGGTTACTTTTCTATCTCTGTTGTCACATGTACAGGGGGCTCCATCTCATATGACATGATCTGAAGTCAGATGGTTTGGTTACTCCCTCATCTTTTGGTTCACTATTGCTGTGGCATATTTTCTATCAAGATATTAAAAATATTTTTTACCTTTCTTGGTTATATAAGCTCAAGTGTTTTGTATGTAGTGTGGTGTGTGTGTGTGTGTGTGTGTGTATGTGTGTGTAGGTGTGTGTGTGTGTGTAGGTATGCAGTGCATATTTATTGGCTGCCGAGGTCAGAAAATCATTTCCAAGTCCCGTAACAATTCAGGAAGTTAGAGGCAGTTCTGAGCCATCCTATCAGAGCTGGAGACGAAACCTAGGTCTTCCAGACAAACAGCCAATGCTATCAATCACTGAGCCAACCTCCCAACCTGTCTCTGTATCCTTTCTGAATCAAGTGAAAGATACTTGAGGCATAAGAAATAATATTAAAATAAAACAGATTATCTCTGCTTTCTTATTTTGGACCTTTCAGGTAGAAAATCATAATGTTAGAGGTTGCCTAAAATGAGGAGCCAAGATAACATGCATAGGAGAAAATGATATTTAGATATATTATGGATGCTCTTTTTACTCTTTGGTGTAGATCACTGACTGATGTTAGTGAATTATTCATTCCATGAAGATTTGCTAATTTTTACTGTTCGGGAGAAAGAGAAATAATAACACATTCAGATGTATTTGAAAGATATTTACTACGAATTGGAATATAGTTTCAGAATGCCATTATAATCAACTTTTGCTTGGCTCCAAAATGATGATTGTAGTTGTTTCCTTCCCTTGATTTCACAGTTTGTGGTTTTCGTAATGTAACAAAGATAACTACTTTAACTACGTGTAGGATCCAGACGATCAGCTGCCAATTATGAAGCAACTACTTCATAAGTACTTTACCCTGGTTATAATTGAGTGTGATTGTTTTCAGGAGTGTGGGTCTGCTTGGTGAACAATTACACAGTATGCATTCCATTGTTATGGTGCTAAGTGAATGGCATAATCCATGTCCATAAAGAGGGAAACCACATTCTGTTCACAGACTCTCAATAACAATTATAATACAGACTTCTTCAGATAAAAACTGCTGGGCTATAAAACAGGGATGGAGGGGACAGAGAGGAGGAGGAGGACATAGGAATTCTACCCTCCAGAATAGGCAGTAGGCAGGGAAATATTTTATTAATTGACAAGAATAGTTATATGGAGTCCATTGACCTTAGATTAATTAATGTCAACTCTGAAGTTTTAATTATTTTTAATAGAATATTTTAATATTCTATTTAATGTTTAAGTATATTTAGAAGACATCCTAAAAATTTTAAAAATTACAACTTGTTAATGCTAAAAAAATACTAATTCATATATGTCAGTGTGTGTGTGGGGGGGTGTGAATATGAATGTCACTTTTAGCCCTGCATAGTAGTTCACAGTGTAGATCAGGCTGGCCTCCATCCAAGTGATTTGCCTGCCTCAGCCTCCACTTCCAAGATTAAAAGTACCTACCACTACTCCAGGCCAATAGCATCAACACTTTAAAAGCCTGAAGAATTTGTTACCAGGGCTACATTAATAGCTTATTAGAACCCCATTCATTCAAAATAAAATTGTTAATTTTAGAAGTTTTCATCTGACCAATGCATAGATAGGAGAGGAAATATTACCTTAAGTCACTTTCTTATACTTTTATATCTTTCATTTACACATCTTTAGAAAATGTTTTAGATCATTACTAATTATTTAAGATTTTACTTCCTTAGAACTGTACATTTTGTATTTACACATCTTAAGCTACTTTTTAGACCCTCACAACTTACTTGAGCTTGTACCCTTTTCATCCAACCATTTTCCAGGAAACCCAGATATCTGATAACTGGAAGTCATTGCAAAGCAACAACTTTAAATAAAGAAAGAGGAAAAAATTACTTTGAAACATATTTTGTGAGTTTATCTCTTTAAAAGGGAAGTAGTTCAGCAAGGTAGACTGTGCTTGCCTTTTTCAGCAAGAGGCCTACAAGTTCTAGAAAACTGTAGGCAGAAGCCCCAGTTACATGACTTAGGAAGGCAGCTAATGTTTTGGTAAATAAGCTTAGGTTTTTGCCCTGTTAAAGCTACAGTTGTAAGTCCACATGTTCAAAATTCTGAAAAGAATGAATTGTAGCAGGAAGTATAATCCAAATGGTCTCTGTTTCCACTAAAATTACAAAGACTTGCAGGCTACCTGGATATTTGTTTTGGCTTCCATGGTCAACAAGATGGCTTCTTTAGCCAGTCTTTGGCTGTCCTATAGGAAAGCATTAAATCTTCTGTTGCTGCTCCAAGGTGGTATGAAAATTCAGCTCCCAGAACCAGAAGGTCTAAGAGGGTTTCCTGTGGGGAGAACACAATAGGGAAACTTATTTGAAAAGGCAGATTCAACAAATGTCCACAGTCTGTACAAAGCCCTGCTGGGGAGACAAGCATGAAAACAGTTCATTCTAGTGGTAATCACAGTCCAGGTACACAGTTATCATGCCCATTTGTCAATTACATCTCCAAAGAGATCGAAGATCATTAATTAAGTAGTCCTGATTTTAAATAAACTTTACTTGTCTTAGTTACTAGTTTTAGGATTAGCCTTCAAGACACATTCAAGAAGCTAATTAAAGTTTGTCATTCATAGGAATGACATAACAGTTTGCAAATTAGTGCCATTCATAAGAGTTGATAATTTTATCCCTGTTGAACTTGAGCTTTATAATTTTGAGTGGAAGATTTAAACTGGAGATCTTTTACATCAAAATATGATGTTTAACTACAGAGACTCTGCATAGAGGGCCTGGGAAATTTTCTTGATACTTTTTACAGTGCAACATTAAAGAATATCAGAGTTATCATCTCTTGTATAACTTAGTTTACCCAAATAGCTAAAGCTCAGTAAAGTGAGCAAATAAAGCATAAAGACATCTCTCTTTAATTCAAATACTCCTAACCATGTAGATAATAGGACTTTACCAACTTTACTTATCAAATATATATGTTTCCTCATATAAATTTAGAAGTCTGATATTGAATAGGATTAGCAAAATAACAGCAATTTGAAAAAATTTTCCTAAGTCTGTTTGTATTAGAATTAGTCTATCTTTATACATTTAGGAATTTATCATAATACAAAAATACCCTCCATTAACATTTTATACTGCTTTTGTTCCTATATTCAAAATTGGATTGCCTTAGTTAACTTATAATATAGGGTCATCTTAAAATGGTGATGAAACCAAGTGGAATGTACAATTTAAACTTAGTAAAGATTGCTGCCAGCCATGTGCTTGCTATTTAATACATCTATTTTTTTAGTAAATCTGTTTTTATGAATAAGAGTTGAATCCAAGTATCACATACAGTATATATATATATATATATATATGCATATATATATGCGTATATATATATATATATATATATATATATATATATTAGTGGAAATCATTGTGTCAGTTTGTCAGAAGATAGGGAATGGTCTCACCTCAAAACACAGCTGTGTCATTCCTATACTAAAAGATGCTCCACCATCACGCAAGAACACTTGCACAATTATGTTCATAGCAACTTTATTAATAATGACCAGAAACTGGAAAAATATAATGGGTCCTGCCTGCAGAATATGCAGGAGCAATGATAGAGACTGAGGGAATTGTCAACCAATGATTGGCCCAAATTGAGACCCACCTCTGTGCAATAACCAGTCTGGAAACTATTAATGATACTCCTTTATACTTACAAACAGGAAGGTACTCTAACTGTCCTCTGAGGGAATATCACCCAATGCAAATAGAGGCAGACTCACTCCCAAACATTAGATAGATGTTGGGGAGTCTTATTGCAATGCTGGGAGAAGAATTACGAGACCCAATGCAGACAGGGACTCCACTGGAAGACCAACACTGTTATCTCTCCAGATCCATGGCATCTCCCAATGAGTGACCCTCCTACCAATGAGAGAACATGAACCACACTAGGTGCATACATATATGTAGCAGATGAGCAGCTTGGTCTTCATTCAGGATTCCAACAGCTAGAATAGGGGCTTCCCCTGAGCCTGTTTCCTGTCTGATTCTGGATATCATGCTCCTAAAGGGACCACCTTTTCTGACCTCAGTGTAGCAATATGTGCCCAGTGCCTCAGATACTTGATGGGCAAGGGGTTTGTTCTGGGTAACTGCAGGTCTCCTAGTTGGAGTGGTCACACACACTGGTGGAATGGACAGAGGAATTCCATGAAGGTTTACTGGGAAGAGAGGAAGGGTTGATAGTGGGATATAAAATGAATGAATGATTTTTTTAAAAGAAAGCAGGCTGAGCTTACCATGATGACAAAGCCATAAACAGCATCCTTCACAAGCCTCTGCATCAGCTCCTGCTTCTAGGTTTCTGTGATATTTCAGTTTATGTCCTGGCTTCTTTTGATAATGGGCTATAATGTGAAAGTATAAATTAAATAAACCCTTTCATAACCTCTCAAGAAATAAGAAATCAAGAAAGTAGTTTTTTATATAATTTTTATTCTACATTCTTTGTTTACATTTCAAAGATTCCAAAGGCTTTCCCCTTTCCCATTCCCCCCACACCATATGTCCCATAAGTCCTCTCCCCACAACTATTCCCCAATCACACCCCCACACCATTTCCCTGATCTGGTACTCTCCTACAACACTGGATCCAATCTTTATAGGCCCATGGACCTCTCCTTTCTTCTTCTTGGGAATTTTTTGACTTGCTAATTGTGCCTTGAGTATTCAGGGCTTCTGGGCTCATTAATATCCACTTAACAGTGATTGCATTTCATGTGTATTCTTTTGTGATTGGGTTAACTCACTTAGTTTTTAATATTCAATTTCTATAGAGGGGATAGAGTAAGCTCTAATGTAAGCAATTGCACACACACACACACACACACACACCTAACATATATAGAAAAATTGTGTATAATGCCTACCAATTAATCACTTAAATTTTCCCCCATTATTTTTATGTTAGATGTATGGGAATTTATCTGCATGTGTATCTGTGCAATTTTTACAGAAGTCAGAAATTTTTGGATCCCTTCAAACTGGATTTAAAGATGGTTGTGAATATTCCATATAAGAACTAGAAATTGAATCCAGGTCTTATAGAAGATAAAATGGGTCTCTTAAAAGCAGAGATATCTTCTTAACTTCATAATTAATCATTTTCACAAATGCATTCATACTATGAAAATAGGAGTAATATTGATTATATTATGAGCAAATGTATCCATAAATCCCAAGGAGTTAGTTTATCATAGTAAGCTTCACCTTTTCAATGTTGTCATAGGATATTTACCTCACCCCCATGACTTGGATGTGTATGTATATCTCTTCTATGTGTCTCCATCTCTATCTCTGTGTGTTAGAGGGGAAGAAGGAAATAGTACAAGAAAGTTAGAGACTTCCTGTGTGTTAGGTAGCATTTAGTTTGTTCCTAAAGAGCAGTCCTTTTTTTTTCCTCTGACAAAGTTTGTCCCTTTGGATCTTGAAATTCATGAGTTCTGCTACAATGGCTTGATATCAAGCATCTGTGAAACTCCTGTCTCCATCTTCTCAGCTCTGGGATTACACATGAGTGGCCTAGATCTCAGCTCTCTATAACATGGGTTTTAGAGATCAAATTTAACTTTGATTCTTTCTAAAGGAAAGAATCTTAAAATCTGGAAGTTTCTATGGGGTAATAGGCTGAGAAATTGATTTCTAAAACCCACAGGTAGGAAGAAGATCATGAATATTATATCCAGTAATGAAACACTTTGCTTCAGGTTCAGAGATGGATTTCAAGCTAGAGTTGAGTACACTAAAGGCCATCTGTAGTGGATATGATGGACGGCATGCACTGGAGTTTCTTTTCTAATTGCAGCAACCATCAGCTGCACCAATTTTCAAATTATCTACCAAAAGAGGAGCACTAAATTGTGTTTATTGGCAACTGCAATGTACATAAGAAAGATATCCAGCAAAGAGTATAAATTTCAGTAGGGTAGCATTACCTTTTACAGAAGGTAAAACAAAAGAGGGGTAGAGAAAGTGAAGAAATGAAGAAGGGGAAAGAAAAGAGGGATTTGAAAAAGAAAATGATTGTGTGATTGAAATTAAAAAAATATATATAAAAAACATATACAAGAAAGAGGGAGAACAAAACTAAATGCCTACCTGAGTTACAACATTAGGTTCATTTGCTTTCTGTGATATATTTTCTCATAACAGATAATTCTAGCCTTGGAGTGACTGGCACCTGGAACTCTGTATCCTTTAGTGTCTCAACATCAGTTCACAAGAATTCAGAGACAACAAGAAACTTGTCATCCCAGATATGAAAATGTTCACCTGGGACAGAATGAATACCTAAAAAATCAGCAAATTTTTCATATTTGCTTTGGGTCACTATCTGAGTCAGTCTTCAAAGAGAACCTTAGAAAATGAAATGGGTTAATAACTTTCAAGAACTTCTGGGAGTAATAGATGTCTCAATGACATATGTGTTGATGCATTTATTTCATGAGGTTAATGAATAAACAGCTGTTAGGAAGAAGCTAAGTTTCCACATGACTCCCTAGAGTACACTTGCTGAGGCATTAAAGCCCTTCAGTTTGACACTAGGTACTAGCACATCCAGAACTTCCCCTATTCTTTCACTCCTCAGCCTCTTAGGTATCCAGTTGTATTGATGCAATATACCAATACAAACAATACAATGCAGAAGGGTTGATTTTGGCTCACTGTAACAGGACACTACAATCCATCAAGGCAGGGCATTCCTGGTGCAGGTGATGGAGGCAGCTCTAATATTTCATCTGAGTCAGTGAGCAAGGCAGAGAGAATGGAAACAGGAAACTGCAGGATGTAGGAGTTGTGAGGACCCTCTAGAATGTACCAGAGATCTGGGAGTGAGAGACTTTCAGAACTCAAAGGGAGGGACCTTAGATGAAGTGGTCTACAGTGCCAAGGGTGAACTTGTAGAGTCCACCTCCAGTCGAGGAACAGGACATCAAGTGGAGGGATGGGTTTGCCATCCCACAGTCAAAAACTCTGGACAAGAATTGATTCTCTCTGAGGGAAATGCAGTAATAAACATGGAATAAGAGAATGAGGGAAAGGAGGTCAAGCAGCAGACCAAAACGAAGCTCCTACACAACGGGAGGCCTGGTGTCCTGACAATGTTACTGATGCTGTGGTGTGCTTGCAGACAGACACCTAGCATGGCTGACCTTGGAGAGGCTCTACAATCAACTGAAAGAGTCAGATGCGGATAATAGCACCCAACCAATGGACAGAAGTTGGGGACCCATGTAGTTGACTTGGGAAAAAGCTGGAAGAAGCTGAAGAGGAGTGTGGCCTCATGGGAAGACTAGCAGTCTCAACTGAACTAAACCTCTGACATCTCTCTGACACTGAGCCACCAACCATGCAGCATACTCCATGACACCCCAGACACATATACAGCAGAGTACTGCCTGCTCTGGCCTCAGTGAGAGAAGATGCACTTAAGCCTCAAGATACATGTGGCCCCAAGGAGTGGGGAGGCCTCCTGGAGTGGTGTCATCTACTTGAATTCAAGGGTTGGCAGGAGGAGTTATGGGATTGAGAGAGGTGGGGGAGGGGCTGATTGGGAAGGAGATGAATTATGGAAAGGAAACAAAGATGAAATAATTAGAAAAAAAGAAATAAGTGTCATGATAGTGAGTGAGGTAATGAACTTGTGCAGAACAAGTTGAAAATAGATGTGATCTGTTGCCATTATCCAATGATTACTCAATTTATATTACCACTACTGCTGTTTAAATGAGTAGGATCAATGCTGGAACACAAAGGGATTTCTGTAGATTTGTAGGAGTTTCACATCAAATAAAAATTGTATAATGAATTCTCTGTTTAAAGAAAAGTAAAATACAACAGACAGCTGGTGTCACCAAAACATCACCTTTCAATCATTTTAGGATCTTGGCCCCAAAGCATGGTGGTACCCACTTTAGATGAAATAGAGCATCACCTCAGTCATCCTAATTTAGATTATCCTCCCCAGGCATGTTTTCAAGGTGATTCTATCTCCTGCCAAGTGGACAGTATTAACCAGAGCAATTCCTTTTCGATCTCTGATTACAATAAGCCAGTCAGTGGCAGAGGCTGACAGCAGTGAAGACCTTTCATGTTTATACTTCTAAGACCTATTCCTGGTCACTGAGATGAGCACTCTTCCCTAAGTTAATGCTCACTATTTCTCTTTGAGGAATCAATCTCAGAACCTGATGGTGGCCAGAATATTTAGCCTTTATTCTTTCTGTGTCCAATTATAAAATTATATTGAATTGATAGTGTGTTACTCTAAGTAAAGCAGGTAATATGCTGTTTCCATTGCACCTTTCAAGAACTATTGATTATTTCCATTTGTGATATGTTTAAGGACAAGACCAATGGACTGGACATGCTATCATGGAATAGGTAATACTCACAGGTCTCCACTCCTAGGTAATTAATCACAGCAACTAAGGAATTTTATGAAAGAGAGAATTCGTTACCCCAGGAGATGAGTTTCCTAATTGATTATTCAATTTCAAGATGTTATCTCTGGAATCATAAAACTACAAAAAAAAAAAAACAAAAACTAAACAAATTCCATTAGTTTTAGTTATAAATCTATGCATATAAGAAAGAATAACAACTAAGGCAAACAGTGTTATGAGAGAAAAGTTATGTTTTAGTACAAGGAAAGTGTGAGAAGGAGGAGAGTGGATAGGGAAATAATTCAACTGTAGTTATGTTTAAGCCAAAAAAGTGAGCAGAAAAGAAAAAATAAATTACACACTTCCAAAAGGCTTTCATGTCTACCTTGTAAATATTTATCTTATATTACACAAAACACTTTATATAAACACATAAGAAAAGTTATCAGTTCACATTGAAATTAAGAAACATTATTCCTAATTTAAAAGTTAGAAATAAGAATAGGGAGCATAGTGTGTTTATCTTAATGCACTCTTGTGACTAATAGTTTCATGTAGCACCACTTATGAAAGATTTAGGAAATTCTAAGTTCCAAAATGTATAAATACTCTGAAAACAAGTGACTCATGATATCTTAAAATGTGTGGCCCATTTCTTCCTCATATTCATCCCAAATATCACACCCGTAGTATTCAATGTATACTACCTGACTATCCAACTTCATTATTGGTTCTGTACCAGTGTCCTCAAAAATAACTGATTTTATTATTGCCCTTCCACCACAATGAAATGCAATCACTGATAATGATTATTGGATATTAATGAGCCCAGAAGCTCTGAATACTCAAGGCACAATTAGCGAATCAATGATTCCCAAGAAGAAGGAATGAGAGGACACTGGTCCAGAAAAGACTGGTTCTAGTCTTGCAGGAGAGTACCAGAACAGAGAAAGGGTTGAGGGGTGATTGAGGAATGTGCGGGGGTGGGGAGAGGCCTTATTGGACACATGATGAGGGGGGAACTGGTTAAGGGGAAAGCCTTTGGAATGTAAACAAAGAATATAGAAAATAAAATTAAAAAAAGGAAAAAAGAAATAATAGGGAGTGTAGTGTGTTTTATCTTAATGCACTCTTGTGACTAATAATTTCATGTAGCACCACTTATGAAAGATTTAGGAAATTCTAAGTTTCAAAATGTATAAATACTCTGAAAACAAGTGACTCATGATATCTTAAAATGTGTGGTCCATTTCTTCCTCATATTCATCCCAAATATCACACACGTAGTATTCCATGTATACTGCCTGACTATCCAACTTCATTATTGGTTCTGTACCAGTGTCCTCAAAAATAACTGATTTTATGATAGCCCTTCCAGCACAATTTTTAAGAAGGAGTTTATAAGTCTTATTTCTTTCTTTCTTTTCTTTTTTTTTTATTTTGGTTTTTCGAGACAGGGTTTCTCTGTGTAGTCCTGGCTGTCCTGGAACTCACTCTGTAGACCAGACTGGCCTTGAACTCAGAAATGCACCTGCCTCTGCCTCCCAAGTGCTGGGATTACAGGCGTGCACCACCACAACCAGCTAAGTCTTATTTCTTTATGTCCAAAAAATTAGTTCTGAGTTAAAAATGATTTCATATAGAAAGATTCCAGAATGTCACTATACCAACCGGTCGCTAAAAACTTCATGGTGGGTGCCTTGTGTTCTCTGGGTTCACCTTTGATAAATTATTAAAGATAATCTTACTTCATGTCTTTCTTTTCATTTGTGTTGGTGGTTGTATTGTTACAGAAGAAGGGAAGGACTACTTTACAGGGTGTGTGAGCTTTCCACACACGCATAAGCACACATAGATACTGCAGAATCTCTCAATCAAACGTTGAAAGTTTACATAGAAATGCTGAGATGTGAGGGTAATATTCACAATAGAATTTTAATCTGTTCAGTTGAGTACCAAAATGATGAAAAGGCTTGTGTTTGGTCCCTGCTCAATTCACAAAGATCTGTCTTCTTCTTTACCTGTTGACCATGTCTTCTGTGTTTCCTCAATTACTAAATATTTTCAATAAGTATTACTAAAATATTTTGCAGGAGATTTGTGGAATAATAATATATAATATTAAGTGAGTACACATTCCAAGAAAGAAAGAAAAATAGGAAATAAAGAAAGACAGAAGGTCAAAAAGAAAGCAAAAAGAAAAAAGAAAGACATATTCTTCCTCATTGTGTATTCCTAATATGCAAGCATACACAAATTACACACACACACACACATATATATGTATATATAAACGAATAACATAATTTTTAAAAGGAGAAGAAAGAACAAATATTAGGTAAAATGGAAGAACTGTATATAGGAATTAATATGAATCATGCAAGTTATTTTTCTAGCACCAAATCTTTGTAAGTTTTCATTTGTTTTAGTGAACAGATACACAAAACTATATTTTGTTGTGCAATTGTAAGATCCAACATGAAATTACATAGTTTCAAATTGGCTTCTCTAATTGGACAAAAGTTTACTAAGATGAAAGATTTAGGTACAATTAATTTTGGTATATTAGTTTTATACTTTCAAGTCATTCTAGTTATAAAGAGTTCCGCATATGAATTTATAACAAACACTGTCTAATGTACATCTAATGTACACTATCTTACTTTCAAAGTGTTTTCAAATATTTTTAAATCGACATGTATTACATTTGTGTGGTAAGAATCACAGAGATAGTTCAGTTGTTAGAGACTCAGAGTTAAAACATGTACATTTTCCTAGTGAAGTAAGTTTGATATATATTTTCATATAAGACACTTAATGTATGATTGTACTTTCATTTTTCTAGACAATGGAGGACGGAATCATCACATAAGGGACAGTTTTACTTAGAAAAAAGCATAATAACTGTCAGCTCAGCTTCCTCATCATATCTTCTCCTCTAGAACGCTTTTCATTCCTCCAAAATGCAGAGAAGCTCAGAAAGAAATGAATTCAATTATTTCATAGTAAATGTTAGGTAAGAGAATATATAAATTTATTTAATACCATTCTTACTCATAGTTACTTGAAATTACATTTTACATTATCTGAATGTTAGAGTTCAGTAGAAAAAGTCAACAAGAAAAAGACATTTTATATAGTATCAAATTTTGGTATCCTTAAGGTGGCCAATTATATCTCATTGGCCAAGTTTTTTCTTACAATTGAGTAGTCATTCTTCCTTGGTTCCTTACTTCGTCTGTCTTCACTTTAATAAAACAACATTGTGATACCAAAAGAGTTAACTCTTGATTTGTTATAGCAGAACATGTGGACTTGAGTAACAAAAGCTTAATCATTGATGTTTTTAAAATATTTCACTTGTTCTGTGTTGTCTCCTTGTGATTGTCAGATGTGTGAGTGTATTTGGATGTCTGTATGGGAGTTTTGATTATGTGCATGTGTGCTTGTGTGTGTGTATGGTTGCTGCATTTGTTTATAGATATTGATTTAGAAATGAGGGGTTTTGTAAATTGAACAGTTTACTATGGCTGAGTGAGCTGCAGGTAATCTGTTCTACATTAAAATAATAATTTACCATGTCAAGTATTAAATGTTAAATGATATACTATATTCTCATTTGTGTCAAGCTCTATCCTATTATGGAATGTTAAAGAGAGTAGAGACATCATGGGAATATAAGTGAGCTCATTTCAGGATAGACATTTTCCCCCAGAGATTGCTGCAGCAGCATTGTGCCTCTAAGTATGCATTACTGAATACTACGTTTCCAGGTGTTTCACATTATAATTTTATCCAGTCTCCTTGTTTAGAAAAGCTTCCATTTTCTTTAACAGGACGTATCATGTACCGCTGAGGAACATATTTTGAGGACAGACATATTTGTTCTCAAGGATAGAAATAATCCTATTCATACTACTTTACCAATCTATAATAATATCCTCAATTTTAATTGTCCTTGAACCTCAAAGACATTTAGCTATTAAATGTAATTTACTCACAGTTTCTAGAGATCAGATAAGAAATCGTTAGTATATTGTCATCCCACAGATGCAGATATGGTTAAATATATGAAAATGCATCAACATTACCTACTACATAAATAAATTCAAAGAAATAAAACCACATAAACATTTCATTAAATGATGAACAAGCTGGAAATATCTCCCATGTTCTTTGATTGGCAGGATTAATATAGTAAAAATGTCCATCTTGCAGAAAGCAATCTAAAGATTCAATGAAATCCCCTTCAAAGCTCCAACTCAGTTCTTCATAGAACTAGAAACAGCAATTTGCAAATTCATCTCGAATTAAAAAACATCAACAGGGTAGCAAAAATTTCTCAGCAATAAAAGAACTTCTGGCAGAATCACCATCCCTGAGTTCAGCCTGTTCTACAGAGCAATAGTAATAAAAACTGCATTGTATTGTTACAGGGACAAGCATGTAGATCAATGGAATAAGATTGAAAGCCCAAAAACGAGCCAGCACTCCTATGGTCACTTGTTCTTTGACAAAGGAGCTAAAAGCATCCAGTGGAGAAAAGACAGCATTTTCTCAAAAGGTGCTGGTTCGACTGGTTGTTAGCATGTGGAAGAATGCAATTTGATCCATTCTTATCCCCTGTACAAAGCTCAAGTCCAAATGGATCAGGGACCTCCACATAAAACCAGATAGAGTAGAAGTAATAGAAAAAAAAGTGGGGAAGAGTCTCAAGCATTTGGCACAGGGGAGATTTTTCTGAACAGAATAGCAATAGCTGATGCTGTAAGATCAAGAATTGACAAATAGGACCTCATAAAAATTTTCAAGCTTCAAGAAGGTAAAGAAAAATGTCAATATAACAAAATGGCAACCAAAAGAATGGAAAAAGATCTTTACAAATCCTACATAAAGGACTAATGTACAATATTTACAGCAACCACAATAAGATATACTGTAGTGAACCAAATGACCCTAGTAAAAATGGAGTACAGAGCTAAACAAAAAAATGTCAACTGAGAAATACTGAGGGGCTGAGAAGCACCTAAAAAAACATTCAACACCTGTATTCATGAGTGAAATGCAAATCAAAAAAAACCTTGAGATTCCACATCATACCATTCAGTGTGTTTATCTCCATAACCATCTTGAAATCATTTCCATGATTCATTGTAAATATTCAATGTTTAGAGAAAGGTGTGTATGTAAAACAAGTAGTATGTGTTTCTAATGTTCTCATAAATTGAACAAATGTAAGTTAAAGTAAAAAATCAATAACCTATTTAAAATTGTCATGACTAGTCTAATAGTCTATTTTTTCTCTTGTTGAAAACATGAATCTGAGGAGTTTATGTAAGTAGGAAAATTTATGCAAAAATATGAAACAGCATACAGCTTATGGTATTGTATGCTATGGAGACAATAGTATGCGATATAAAACTTAATCAAATACATTTCACCCATTTAATTTAATTGGCTTATTTTCAAAGACAGAAGTTTTTCTGCCAACTTGCTGGTCACGCTTATCAAAATTAAAATGAGGTTTTTTTCCCTATATTTTTAAATTTTACTTATGAATATAAACAAAGCAAGGAGTGGCAAACCGTACCTAAAAGAATAAAACTATCAGTAGGAAGACATGGTCAAACAGAGAGGAGTCTGCAGTAGGTTTAACTTTGCAGGATCAGAACTACTGGGGCAGAAGACAAAGACTCTGTTATTTAGGACTTTGGCCCTCCAAGCTTATTTTCTAAATCTGGAATTCTGCACACACCAAGAATTTCTGACAGGGGTGAACACCAGGAAATGTCAAGGGTAAATGTTACCCACTCTCTTTCTTGGTGTCTTTATCTCTCTGCTTTTCTTGCTTTTCTTAGCCTTGAGCACAGATCCTTACTAGAAGACAGCAAAACTTTGGATCTATGGTGTTCCAATTTTCTCAGTTCTGCTGTGATCTAAATTTGTAAACAAGAGGAAGCATTTTATTCTTATAAGATGAAGTATTGTAGTATAACTCAGTTGGTGAATTACTTGCTTAGCATGCACAAAGTCTTGACCTCCATCCTCAGCACTGCATAAGACTTGCTTGGTGGTGCATGCTTGCAATCTCAGTATACAGCTGCAGTGGAGAGAAAAACATAAATCCTATATCATCTTATATTACTTATCATGCCACCCTGTACTACAGGGGTTCCTGTTTAAATAAACAAATAAGAAATTGGCTATTCTTTTTTGTTGTTGTTGTTGTTTGTTTTTTATTGTATATATTCTATATTTACAATTCATTTCCCTTTATCTGGTTCCCCACCCCCAAAGGTCCCACATGCCCTTTTCCCTCCCCGTGCTCCCTCTTCCACCCCTTCCCTCTTCCCTGTTCTTGTATTCCCCTACACCAATGCTTTGATCTTTCCAGCACCAGTGTCCACTCCTTTCTTCTTGTCAGATATCATTTGGTACGTGAATTGTGTCTTTGGTGATCCAAGATTCTAGGCTAATATCCACTTATCAGTGACTGCATACAATGGGTATTCTTTTGAGACTGGGCTACCTCACTTAGTATGACGTTCAGCAGCTCCATCCACTTCTCTAAGAATTTCATGAATTCATTGTTTCTAGTGGCTGAATAGTACTCCATTGTCTATATATACCACATTTTTTTGTATCCATTCCTCCGTTGAGGGACATCTGGGTTCTTTCCAGCTTCTGGCTATTATAAATAAGACTGCTATGAACATAGTGGAGCATGTATCCTTATTGCATGCTGGGAAATCTTCTGGGTATATTCCCAGGAGTGGTATGGCTGGTTCCTCCGGAAGTATCATGTCCAGTTTTCTGAGGAACCGACAGACTGAGTTCCAGAGTGGTTGTATCAGCTTGCAGTTCCACCAGCAGTGGAGGAGTGTTCCTCTTTCTCCACATCCTTGCCAACACCTGATGTCTCCTGAGTTTTTGATCTTAGCCATTCTGACTGGTGTGAGGTGAAATCTCAGGCCAGAAAAACAAGAGTTGGATATAAAAGCACTGGTCATGATGCTGCTAGAGGAACACAAAAAAGACATAAACAAATCTCTTAAAGAAATGCAGGGGAACATCAATAGGGTAGAAGCTCTTACTATGCAAACACAAAAATTACTTAAAGAACTCCAGGAGACTATGGACCAACAGACAGAAGCCAATAAAGGGAAAACGAGAAAATCACTTATAGAAATGTAGGAGAACTTGAACCAACAGGCAGAAGTCATGAAAGAGGAAACACAAAAATCTCTTAAAGAATTGCAAGAAAACACAAACAAAGAAATGAAGGAACTGAGCAAAACCATTCAAGAGCTGAACACAGAGGTAGAAACAACCAAGAAATCACAAAAGGAGGCAACTTTGGAGATAGAAAACCTTGGGAAGAAATCAAGGGTTGTAGATGCAAATATCAACAACAGAATACAAGAGATAGAGGCTATTCTAATATTAATGTTTATAAACGAATTATCTTGATCATGCAGTTAAGTGAATATGCCTCTTTTGAAGGTTAAAAACCTCCCTGACAGCTTTCTAGACATGGAAACTGCAGTCTTAGAAAAGGAAATAAAATTTGTAGCTGCTGAAACTCTGCAGACTCACATTTTGTTCTGGTTTCAAGTATTCCCTCACCAACTTTCCTGGAAGTTATTAGTTTCTTCTACTGGATTACCCAGGCTCCATCGGTATACCTGTATCATATATTGTGCCCTTCATTGTTGGTGGAGGACTAGGTTTATTTTATTATTTTCTATAAGTTATATGCCATCAGAACCAATAGCAAAGAAAATTAACAGGCTTTCTACTTCTTAAATAGTCTGTTGCAAATAGACATTATAGTTTTTTCTCATATCAAGAACACCCTTTTATCACTTGTTTTTAACCCAGAGAGCATTTTAATGAAGTGCAAAAACATATCACCTAAACAGCCTAGTGACAGAAACAATATCACAGTGTCTGGTGGTCATCATATCACTTGTAAATCAATTTCTTTTCTAGAGCAATGAAGAGAAATGAATATTAAGTTGTATTTCATTTAGGTTCATCTTAAACTTTGAGCTAGATAAATCTGACTGGCAATCGGTTGGTTATATATTACATCTGCTTACACATGTGGATATTTTTGTTTGTGATTAATATTATGAAATTGAAATCATAGATTCTTTTTTGTCTGAGAACAAGAATCATAAGAAAGAACATTTTATATGATTCAAAGAAAAAATACATTACCCATATTCATTTAAATAAGTCAAAGTCTCATATATAAAACAAAAGAAGTTAACATTTACAGTTTTATTACTAAAACTATTGAAAGGCTCAAAAAATTGAAAGTAATCAAATGAAGAACTTCTTAAGAGATAAGGGGCACTGGGGTCACCACCATGACATGGGGAGCTGGGGAGGGCCTTGAAGGGAGCAGCCACTCCCATGGCTCTGGAGCTCAGGAGTCCTTTACAGATAGTAACTGTTTTCCACCTTAGTGTTTCAGTAGACAAATGTTGGGGCCTTTTTCAGAAAAGAGAGTTGATAAATCTACAAACACTTCACTCATTTAGAAACAATACTGGTTAGAGAAAGTTCTGTGATGAGTAACCAAATATTTTAAGGGCCTTCTGTTGTTACCAAGAGAAATGCCAGGACATGGAACATCCCTCTACATGTCACAATGATAAAAGATATTAAATTAGATGTCATTATAACTTACACAGTCATGGATACTGACTTAAGACAGGTGGACAGTCTCAGGGTACTGGGACACACATGAGCTATATATACTCCTGCACTCCATTATGTTGAAAGACAATACCAACACTGCCTGGAGAGCTATCTGAACATTTCCTAAACTAATGTACATACAGAACTCATTACCAAAGGCAGAGGCACCTTACAGGGATCAAGTAGCATACATGTATGACCATGTAATGGTTATATAAGACTCAAAGATCTGAACACAAAAACCTCATTTTATCTAATTGTTTAATATTTCAACCTTGCCATCATTAAGTAAAATTAAATGCCATTAAATGCCAATGATTAAAAGGCAAATACAAAAACTAACGCATGCCTCACAAAAATATTCTCAGGCTGCCAAAACAGTGCCATATGCCTGTTCTCACACTTACTGTATTGCCGGAGCTTCCAAAACTTTAACTAAAACCACTTTTTTTGTGATCACCTGGATACAGGACACATGTGCCTAAGATCTGTTTTCAGGCAAGGTACAAAATCACCATTCAAAGTCTTATTTGAGCAAAATAATTCCCTTCACACATAACGCCTGGTAAAGCAGTTGGGTTACAGTCACTGTCATTTAGTGACACAGTTCTCAGTATTTTGTCCATGAGAAATGCATCTGAACAGCAGACTCAACTCTGCACAGAGGCCTTGCTTTGTGGATGTTGCACTCTGGTGGAAAGTTTAACCAACCAATAAAGACATTTCCTTTTCTCTCTGTGGTCATCAATCCAGCATGCAGTATAAAACCAGAACAAAAGCTAAAATGCAATCTAAAACTTTCTGTGTCTACATTCTTGGTTGCGGTGCTTAAGTACAGAAAGGACATGGGATCATTTGCTCTGAGCTTCGATTCCACATTTGGCCCTGCTAAACTGCCCAACAAGCAGCCCAGGCAGACCTGGGCACACCCTCCACGGATGGTCAGACTCAGATGATTAGTTCAACCCAACCACAATTATAGTTCTATGGGAAACAAGGTCGATTGCTGAATTCCCCCTGAAACTGATACAAAGAAACTAACCACAAAGTTTAATTTTCATGTTAAGGCTTCTTTATTAAACCAGTTCTGGTCTTAAACAATCACTCTCCAGGGCTGGTATCAAACTCGTTATTTTGTTTCTTTCTCACGAACTACCAGGCTTACACTCAAGCGGGATAAGTAACAAATTTTGTTACAAAACATGGAAAGGTGGGTGTATAAGTGTCTATCCACAAATTGGTAATATGAGTTCAATATAAATATTTTTATAAAACTATAAATATAAGTACACTGTCACACTTCTACAAAACATGGTACAAAAACCTTCAGATTTTGTAAGTTTTATTGCAGAAATATTTGTTTGAATGCTGATGATTTAGAGGAAATTTTCTTCCATTTCCTTACAAGAGTGCAAGACAGAGAGTGAGAGAGAGATAGAGATAGAGGGACAGAGATACAGAGAGACCGAGACAAAGTTCTAAAACTACAAAAGATATCAAAGAGAGTTCCAATCAGAAAAGTAAAATTAATATACTTCCATCAGAAACAGCCCCCCAAGTCAAAAGCCCAGAGACCATGTTTATTTGTGGAGAGGAACATAGATACCATTCCTGAAGAGGCTTTTGAAGAAGCCTGAAGGTGATGGATGCCACAAGATGCCTCAGCCCAAGACCGGCAAGGGTTCAAGGATGCTCCCGGGTCTCTCTGCCAAGGCGATTCTACTCAGCTTGCCCACCTCTGCCTTCCAGGCTGGTAACTTCTTGGTTGTCATGTGTGGATGAGCATGCATTGTCAGGGAGTCACACTGTATGTAGTGCCAGTCACACACAGGACATACCATCTTCTTCCCTCGAAATTGAGTTCTGTGGTGGCAAGACCGTTCATCTGACCTTACAAACTTGTTGTCCCAGCCATCACATCACAGATGCAGGTAAAAGGTAAGTGTGCAAAGATGATCTTAAAGGTGGGAAATTTGAAGTAGGTCTTCTGACATGCCATACAGCAGTGGTGACATAACCAGAAGCAGAGACAGGTGTGAGGGGTCTCATCTGGGACTTTTGTCCCCTAGAACTCATGCAAACAATAGCTTCCACAGCATCAATGTTGATTTGCTCCAGGATGCTGCATGTGGAACTTTCTCTGTTATGATGCTTCCTCTCCAGGATGACTCCCTAATGTTCCTGAGGTCAGCGGCATGTGAATCACCCTGGTCTGGTGGAGTCAGGCAATTGCATGGTGCCATATAGCCTGTAGGCAGCAATGCTGGTAAACAGGAGCTCTGCCTGGCACTGAGGCTGCATGTGTGGCAGGCAGCAGTGTCATTTCTTCTCAGCATGCACCTCTGCTCTCCTTGCCATGCAGCTATTCCTCCCCCTAGCCATCGAGGTGTCAATGTCATACATTCTTAATGAAAACATTATAAAAATATTTATTCATGTGTCTTTATACTGAACTAAAATTGTTTTTCATGTTTTATTTCCCCTAATTGTCTTTAATAAAATTAGTTGAAATCAGTAAAATGATCTTTCAAATTTTCACTCTTTGAACTCCAAATTTCTAATAGTGTCTTTGGGTAATAAGAAAGAATAATATTTATTGGACAATGCTTTACAATTCTTTATTTTGGTAGTATAGAGGGAGGAAGGAGTCTGTATTGTAGAAGCCACTAAGCTGAGACATTCCCTCTCCTGGATGTCACCCTCACTGAACACCTTCCAAGAAGAAAAGAATGGTCTACAGTGGAAGACAATATCTTCTGCCATGTAAGTACCAAAGCCTTGTAAATCTTGGTGTCCTTCTAACAGACACGTGGAACTTGAGGAGGAACTACTGAATTGACGTATAAGCTTACAAACACTGAGTAATAAACGGACCTATAATTTAGATCCCTACACTGCTGTATTCTTTTCATGGGGCGGGGGGGGGGGAATCAGTAAACTTAGAATTTTACATAAAAGTAAACATTTATACAGTTTTGTTATAGACAGAACATATTTCAACTGACTTCATTTAATAATGCTTTTGTTTTTGAATATTTTTATATTTATATTTTTATATTTATATTTATATTTTAATTTTTTATTCAATGTATTCTTTATTTACATTTCAAATGATTTCCCCTTTCCTCCCTGAAAGTCCCATAAGCCCTTTTGCCTCTCCCTACTCCCCCATTCACCCCTTCCCAGTTCCCTTTCTGGTATTCCCCTACACTGATAGACAGAGCCTTTCGAGATCTAATGTTTCCTCTTTCCATGCCTCCTCTTCATAAACTCCCTGTACCATCCCCAGGTCCCTGCTTCTATGATGGTGCTCCCCCATCACACACTATCAATAGGACAAAATGGCAACCAACAGATTACAAACAGATCTTTACCAATCCTACACCTGATAGAGGGCTAATATCCAATATATACAAAGAATTCAAGAACTTAAGACTCCAGTGAACAAAATATTAAAAATGAAGCACAGATCTAAGCAAAAATTCTCAATTGAGGAATACTGAATGGCAAAAAGCACCTAAAGAAATGTTCAAAATACTTAATCATGAGGGAAATGCAAAACAAAACATCCCTGAGATTCCACCTAACACCTGTAAGAATGGCTAAGATCAAAACTCAGGTGACAGCAGATGCTGGCAAGGATGTGGAGAAAGAGGAACTATGGAAGTCAGTTTGGAGGTTTTTTAAAAAAAAATTGTACAAAGTACTACCTGAGGACCCAGCAATACTACTCCTAGGCATATACCAAGAAGATGTTCTAATATGTAATAAGGACACATGTTCCACTATGTTTATAACAGCCTTATTTATGAGAACCAGAGGCTGGAAGAATCCAATTGTCCTTCAACAGA
The DNA here is from genome assembly GCA_964023405.1 of Apodemus agrarius. Classification (NCBI taxonomy): domain Eukaryota; kingdom Metazoa; phylum Chordata; class Mammalia; order Rodentia; family Muridae; genus Apodemus; species Apodemus agrarius. The sequence goes on along the minus strand of OZ030005.1, from coordinate 9,848,523 downwards.
GGAATGGACGCAGAAAATGTGGTCCATTTACACAATGGAGCACTAGTCAGTTATTAAAAACAGTGAATTCATGAAAGTCTTAAGCAAAAGGATAGAAGTAGGCAATTTCATCCTGAGTGCGCTAACACAATCACAGAAGAACCCACACTGTATGCATTCCGTGATAAGTGGATATTAGCCCAGAATATCAGAATACCAACATGCAATTCACAGACCACATGAAGCTCAAGGAAAAGAGAGACCAAAGTGTGTAAACTTGAGTCCTTCTTAGAAGGAGTGGAGAATACCCAGGGGAGGAGAGACAGAGACAAAGTGCAGAGCAGAGATTTCAGGAAAGGCTGTCCTACCTGGGGATTCGTACACTTACTGAACAGAAATACTATTGTGGATGCCAACAAACGCTTGCTGACAGGAGTCTGGTACAGCTGTCTCCTGAGAGCCTCTGCCAGCACCTGACAAATACAGAAGTGGATGGTCACAGCCAACCAATGAACTAAGCACAGGGTCTGCAATGGAGGATCTAGAGAAAGAACTCAAGGAGCTGAAGGGGTTTACACTCCCCTAGGAGGAAAAAACAATATGAATCAATCAGTACCTCCAGAAAACGCAGGGACTAAACCACCAGTCAAAAAGTATACATGGAGAAACCCAGGGCTTGAGCAGCATACATAGAAGAGATCAGACATCAATGAGAAGAGAGGTCCTTGGTCTGGTGAAGGCTTGATGTCACAATGTAGGGAATTACAGGACAGGGAAGAGATAGTTGGTAGATTGGTGAGCAGGGGGAGGAGGATGGGATAGAGTGTTTTTGGAGGGGAAACAAGGAAAGTGGATAATTTATTTTATTTCATATATTCTTTATTTATATTTCAAATGATTTCCTGTATCCTGGATCCCCATAAGTCTCATAAGCCATCTTTCCTCCCGCTATTCCCCATCCACCCCTTCCTGTGTCCCTGTCCTAATATACCCTTTCACTGTTGCACTAAGTCTTTCTAGGACCAGGGGCCTCTCCTTCTTCTTCTTGGGCTTTATTTGATATATGAATGGTTTGTTGGGTATTTCAAGCCTCTAGGCTAATATCCACTTATCAGAGAGTGCATACCTTGTGTGTTCTTTTGTGATTGAGTTACCTCACTTAGGATGATATTCTGCAGTTCCATCCATGGTCAAAGAATTTCATGAATCCATTATTTTTAATGGATGAATAGTACTCTACTGTGTATATATACCGCATTTTCTGTATCCATTTCTCCATTGAGGGACATCTGGGTTCTTTCCAGCTTCTGGCTATTATAAATAGGGCTGTGATGAACATAGTGGAGCATGTATCCTTATTACATGCTGGAGAATCCTCTGGATTTACATTTGAAATGTAAATAAAGGAAATATCTAATAAAAAGTAAGAAGCATAAAATTTAAAATAAATATGTCAATTGTGTGAAAGAGACAAGAAGAGTTGGAAATAAATGAATTAAACAAATCAGGAGACAGTGTAAAAAAGAATTATATAGAAACTGCACTGAGAATACTCAGTTACATACTGCCTCCAGGTGAAAAAATCAGCAAAAAGCAATAAACAAGGCTCTGGTATCAATTAATAGGTACATAATAGTGGGTATACAGGAGAAATGGCATCTTTCTCATCTGCAGTGAGGTTTGAGTGGAAAATATACCTTAATGTAATTCAGTGTTATTTCCAATGTATAGTATCAAAATAAAAGTACAACTTTCTGAGTGTCCAATTAATCTAAACTATAGACTGTAAAAGAGTCTGAGATTTCACTAGTTTCACTAGCTTCATAATTCTTCCCTATTGTTTTTTGGTGCTGCACAATTCTTATTACTATGTTTTGGTGAGGCATCTGGTGTTACTTTTTTTTACCCAGGATTGCTTTAGCTTTCAGGGTATTTATGCCTTCGATAAGAATTTTACAATTTTTTTTCCTAGATCTGTGAAAAATATCTATAGTGTGTTGATGATCAGTGGAGATGTAGACTGGGGATCTATAAGGTAGTTATTTTAGAAACTAGCAATAAAAATGAATTCTGGTCCAGGTATACAACTTCTCCATCTATACTTGAAGAACGTTAAGTCAGCTTTGCATGCACATAATTGCACATACATGTTCATTGTTGCCAAGTTTCTAAGAGTCAGGTAAAAGAATGAGCATAGTTGACCATCATAAAAAGAACGTTGAAATAAAATGTGCACTTGTACTTAAAAGAATCTTATTAAAACATCTTAGTTTTAACTTTGAGGAGATCTTGGCCTTACCTTGTACCCGACCAGTAGGTCCAGTTATTCCAGGGTCCCCAGAGAGGCACTACCTAGGGGTCATGGGGTGGGGAGAGAAAGAACGAGACCCTGTAGTAAGCTTTTGTCAGATTCTGTTTTAATATTCAGAAAGCAATGGCTTATAAGCAGTAAGGAGGGGAAGTGAGACAAAGGCAGTAAATCTTGAAACAGTCAGATGGGATGTCTTGGAATGTGGGGATAAGGACACTTAGGTTGAAGGCCAGTTTATCAATTAACTGGTTCCTGTAAGGAGGTCCGATATCTAAATAATCAGTCAGTTTATTGCTTCAGCCAGTTCCTGGTACAACAGATGAAAGAAGGTGAAATAGGAGCAATTGTGAGATGTTTGCACTCCAGTCCTTAATTAAGGCATTCAGGTAGTGAGAGCAGAGGTGACTGGTGAGAAGGGAAGGCGACTGATCTAGGGGAGGAAGACAGGATGACGCCAGACCAGATGGCTCAGGACTTAGTGGAGATTGTCCAGGGATGCCCCTTGTCTTTTATCCTGTTGGTTCCTGGAATCTTCCTGTGCCATTAGTTCATGGGAAAGGCTTTTGTTTAACAATCTCACAATCCTGCAACAGCCTTCTCAGGGCTGAGCATTTGTAGCCGTGTAGCTTAGAATGGCTCCTTACATCACCTGAGAAAAGTATAGCAACTATGAATCACTAAGATCAAAATGGTCTTTAGGCATGTCTAAAAGGGGTTTTTAATTGATGAAGGAGAGCCATCCAACTGTGGACAATGCCCACCATTTCTTGGGAAGGGGGTCCTGGGAAACTAAGCATGAGCTTGGGAGTCAGGTAGCAAAAACTACTCTTTGCTGCAGAATATTTTGTTCATCATACAGTGGATCTAGCAGCCCATTATCCAAAGAACATTAAAATAAAATGTGCCAATATACATAACAGAATTTTATTAAAATGTCTCAGTTATCCTTAAATGATTGGGACACCCTAAAGCATCAAAGATAAAAAAAATAGGATTTCTGATACTCCTATTTCAATACTCAATATTCAGGGTTTTTTTTCAGGATTTTTTTAAAAAATATTTTAATTAAAATTTATTAATTCTAAAAATCAGTGAGATATTATATCTTGTGTTAATAAATATACACATTGTGGAAAACTGAAATCAGCATAAGTATTAAATCCATTGTTTCAACCATTTTCATTTGTTTGTGTTAAAACCATTTAATTTTTAATTATTTTCAAATAAAAAATGAGTCATAGCCAGGCGGTGGTGGCACACGCCATTAATCCCAGCACTTGGGAGGCAGAGGCAGGTGGATTTCTGAGTTCTAGGCCAGCCTGGTCTACAGAGTGAGTTCCAGGACAGCCAGGGCTATACAGAGAAACCCTGTCTTGAAAATAAAAATGAGTCATTATCTACAGTTAATCCACAATTCAATACAAGCCAGAATATCTATTTTCTAAGTATCTATCATAACCTATGACAGATAATATTGATTTTTGACATTATTAATTCTAAACACATTCAGGAAATATGACTGAGAATTCTGCACTCCTGCACTGCCAGTGTGTCCCAGCTGTGTCTGCCTTCCAACTGAAGGACTGCACACCTGTGGATACCCATGATTCCTCCAGGCCTTGGGAGGCAGATGAGGACTGCTCCACAAGATGCAGAAAAATGCACCTGATGTAGAAAACTGGAGCTGGGATGTAAGTGGCTATTGGAACTAAATTTGACTTTGGATTGCTTACCGTTTGGGAATGGAATCATAGGCCAAATCTAGAATTAGTTGGAGGGATGCACAAAAAGACCCTATGATCCAATAAGCACAACTTAATGGGTGATGTAGTGAGATCTCAAAAACCAATGGCAACAGCAGTGTAGACAATGAGGGCCCAAGAATTTGACAGCAATCAGGTTGAAGTCATTTTACATCTCATCCTGCAAAGGGATATTTTTCTGCATTTATCTATGTCTGGGGGTTTCAAATGACTCTGAGATAAAAATGACTGAATGACCTCCACCTGTCCCATCAACATCCTGCCTGTGAAGTGTGTCCATGGTGTTCACAGGCACCTCTGCCTAAGTCTTATGATGTACAAGGAACATAATATAGAACCTAGGCTCAAACATTTTCCCAATTATTTTGTAATAAAAAAAACTAAGAAAAATGGGTCAGGAGTGTGTACCTTTTTGAGGTAAAGAAGTAATTTGACTCCTTTTCCAAAGTAATTGACCAAGGTAGTAGATTCTGTATCATCATATATTACAATGTTCAAAACTGTGAAACTCTTAGTAAATTGATATATCTTGTAATCACATTTACTATCACTTGCTTAAAGTATACTAAATAAACTTTTTTAAGTTATATTTTACTTATTTTGTATCTGTGGGTAGTTATGTGAACAGGCACCAGAGCATGCATATAGAGGTAAAAAGATCAGTGGTTCCTGGAGAAACTCACATTATCAGGCTGGGAAGCAACTCATATCAATTTCTCCTATTCATATTGACTCTTAGAACTATCAAACCTCTTAGAATGTGTACTGGTATCAGCCAGAAGGAAGAAGTCTCAATTACCTTCCTCTTCTATGATCTACAGTATAAAACTCACTCAGGAATATAATAGGAATTATATATTGTCTGCCCAGGTGCTGCCCACTGACTACTGTGATAGCTGTTTCTAAGGCCAGAGAAGTAGGTGTTCTAGCACTGAGCCACACAGTGCTCAAGAACATGGGAATTTCTCTACTTCAAAATGCAACTATACTACCCAAAAGAAACTTCTTTCTACAACAGACACACTTGTTCAAACATGTTCAGAGATGCTGCATTCACATTATCCAGAAGTTTGAAACAACCTACATGGTGTTCCACAAAAAAACAAAACAAAACAGGTAAACAAAAATGTGGTACATTTACACAATAGAGCAATACTTAGACATTTACATGAAGAAATTATGAAATTTAAAGCTAAATGGAACTAGAAAAATGATCATCCTTAGTGAGTTATCACAGTCTCAGAAAGGCAAATATACTATGCATTAGCTTATAGGTGGACATTACCTATTGTGCCAAGCATAAGAAACATATATTACATATAACAACATAGGTTAGATATATAGTAAGGGAATTTGGGAGTTGTTGTCAATATAGATCTAGTTTGGCAAAGGAATTACAATAATCATGGAGAATGAGGGGGTCTGGATATGGAGGAACAAGTGGAGAAGAGGAGGAAAGTTGGGGACAAGTGAGGAATACAGAAGAGACAGGTCAATGAAAGAACTCTTTGAGTAGTATAAAACTCCAACACAATAGCCTTCTAATGTAAGGAAGCAGTGAGGAATCACTACATGAAGTTTTTGTGGTCCTTTGATGATGTCCTAAGTTAGTTTCCATCTCAGAAAGTTTTAGGACATCTTTTCATGCATTCAGAAGTCCATCAAAAAACTAACTTGAAAGCTATATATCACTGGACAGTTGTGGCGCACGCTTTTAATCCCAGCACTTGGGAGGCAAATACAGGTGGATTTCTGAGTTCTAGGCCAGCCTGGTCTACAGAGTTAGTTCCAGGATAGCCAGGGCTACACAGAGAAACCATGTCTTGGAAAAACAAAAACAAAAAAAGAAAGATACATATGTTCTAGATGTCCTGCACATGATCAGTGTAGGCCCAGTGCTTTCTGCTTCTCTCTTCCAGTTCATGCTAGCTTTGCTCAGATAAATTGGAGGGCTCTCTTCTCCTTTTCTTGCATTTTTTCTGCTTTGACATTATTTTGGCCTCTTATTCTACACAATTCCCTGATATCTGAATGGGCCTGAGTGAGTGGGATTGATGGAGACATATCAAAAACGGCTGTGTGTTTGATTCCCTATCTCAGTCTGTCTCTATCTCTTTTATTTCTGTCTCTGTCTGTCTCTATGTCTGTCTCTGTCTGTCTCTGTCTCTCTATCTCTCCCTGTCTCTCTCTGTCTACCTGTCTCTGTCTCTCTGACTCTGCTTGTCTGTCTGTTCTCTCTCCCTCTCCCTCTCCCTCTCTCTCTCTCTCTCTCTCTCTCTCTCTCTTTCTCTCTCTCCCTCTCTCTCTCACTCTCTCTCTCACTCTCTCTCCCTCTCCCCGCTCTCTCTCCATAATATCTAGGTATATGTCTCTCTATATATTCCCATCAGCTGTAGGAGGAAGCCTCTCTTATAATGGCTGATTAGGGCATTGATTAGTGGGATTAGTAGAATTGGATAAGGCACTGCTAGATTGTTCTGTTTATTTAATTTTTTAGACCAGTTAGATTTGACTTTAAGCTAGGTTTCTGGGGTATCTGAACTCTATATTTTGGTCACCTATGCAGTGTCTTGTATAGATTCTATCTTATTTATTGGGCCTTAAGTCAAATTAGACATTTGTATATTATTCCTAGAGGATCTCTGACACCACTGCCCTATCATATCTAGCATATTGGGCATAAAACTGCCCAATGAGACTGAGTAATGGACTTTCAGCAGAAAATATTGTAAGTCAAGGGTTTTGTGGCTGAGTTGGTATTTGAATATAAGGGTAAAGGTTTCAAGCATGCATCAGCTCAAATTCAATTTCACTGTGCTGTGTAGGTGTTGTCATAAGCAATTGAACTCCACTCTCAGTTAGCAGAGAGTAAACAGTTGTCTTAGCAACAGCCTGGGTTGTTTGTATATTTCCATGGGATGGCCTTGCAGAACAACTCAAATGAATGCAATTCAGTCCCTTTTCATGGAAGCCTTTTTTGGTGACAAAAAAGGCCAGTTGGGACTCTGTATCCCCCATCAGTAGAAATCACTACGACTGCCTTCCTATAATTTAGGATTTCCAGTACGCTAGGTTTCCATGTTATGCCTCAAATGCCCCTGCAACTGAATGTATCTCTGCCAGGATTCTCTTCCTCTCCCCTATCTCCCTTCCCATTCCTCACTGATTGTGTCCATTCTCTTTCCCAAAAGTCACCTGTAAGTTCTATTCAATCTCCCACTTCCATGGAGATCCATGTGTCCATCATAGTTCATTTCTTTATACCCTATTTCTGGGTATATATGGATTATTATAGGTTGGTTTGTAACAATTCGTGACTACTATCCAGATGTGAGTGAATACATATAGTATCCATATTTCTGGATCTTGGTTATGTCATTCAGGATGATTTTTTTATTTCCATCCATTTGTCTACAAATGCCATGCTGTCATTGTTTTTTTTAAAAACACCTAATCTGCCACTATGTAAATCTAACACATTTGCCCTAAAAGAGCTTTTCAATAAAGGACCACGCTTTGGTTCTTGCAAATTGCCCAGTGAGACTGAATGACAAATTTCAACCCTGATATCTTTGTTCAGCCTAGAGGTCTCCCTTCTTCTTCCACTTTCTGATGATTTGAATGAGAACTGCTCCACAGGCTTATATATTTGCATCATTAGTCCCCAGTAGCTGTTTGGAAAACATCAGAAGCTATGGTCATGTTGAGATTATGGTGTCTATTGAAAGAATAATGAAAATGGGGGAGGCTGTAGTATGTGATGTGTCAATGGCAGTCTGGGAGTATATATTACAGGAGGTAAGTCACGGAGACTCTTTGTGGAAATGGTTCACTAGGAGTGGGTTTGGAGGTTTAAGATACCAGTGACAGGACCTGAATCTAACTCTGTCTCTAGTTATGTTTGTCTCCTTCTCCATCTCTCTGTCTCTGTTTATCTCTCTGTCTGTCTCTGTCTCTCTCTCCTCACTCTGCCTGTCTGTGTCTCTCTGTATCTCCTTCTGTTCTTTATCAGTATCCCTTTCTCTGTCTGTCTGTCTCTGTCTGTCTGTCTCTCTGTCTCTATGTGTTTGTCTCTGTCTATCTCTGTCTCTGTCTGTATCTCCTCTCTGTATCCTTTTCTTTACTATTAAAAACTCTGACATGACATCAGTGATTCTATCTGTAAAACTATAAGGAAGGCCCAATTAAATGCATTTTGCATTTTCTTTAATTGTTGAATCCATGGTTCCTATGGTATCTTCAGCATCTGAGATTCTGTCTTCTATCTCTTGTATTCTGTTGTTGATATTTGCATCTATGACTCCTGATTTCTTCCCAAGGTTTTCTATCTCCAATGTTGTCTTCCTTTGCAATTTCTTAGTTGTTTCTACTTCTGTTTTTAGATTCTGGATGGTTTTGCTCAGATCTTTCAATTATTTGTTTGTGTTTTCCTGTAATTCTTTAGGGGATTTTTGTGTTTCCTCTTTTATGACTTCTACTTGTTGACCCATGTTCTCTTGTATTTCTTTAAGTGATTTTTTTGTTTCCCCTTATTGGCATTCATTTTTTGATCTATATTCTCCTGAATTTCTTTAAGTGATTTTTGTGTTTGCCTTGTAAGGGCTTCTAGCTTTTGATCCATTTTCTCCTGTATTTCTTTAAGAGATTTATCTAAGTGTTCCTCTATCAGCATTCTGGCCAGTGATTTTAGATCTGAGTCTTTTTTCCTGGTGTGTTGGGGTATCTGAGACTTATTTGCATTTGCCTTGTAAGGACTTCTAGCTTTTGATCTATTTTCTCCTGTATTACTTTAAGAGATTTATCTAAGTGTTCCTCTATCAGCATCCTGACCAGTGATTTTAGATCTGAGTCTTGTTTTTCTGGTGTGTTGGGGTATCCAAAATTTATTGCTGTCGGGGAACTGGGTTTGGATGCTGCCATATTGCCTTGATTTCTGTTAGTAACGATCTTACATTTGCCTTTTGCCATCTGGTTATTTCTGGTGTTAGTTGGTCCTGTATTTACTAGCTGGTGCTTGAACCTCCTGTGGGCTCGTAAGGCTATTTCCCCACGACTGGGACACCTGAACCACTGCCCTGCAGGGCTCCTGCTCACAGATTGCTGACAGGTGCCCTGAGTCCCCCGCGGTCTTAAACTCAGGATATCTCAGGTACTTGGTTTCTGCCTACTGGGCAGCTGTTCTGCACTGCTCCTGCTCAGGGATTGCTGTCTGGTGTCCTGAGTCCCCAGAGGTCTTAAACTGGGGATATCTCGGGTACCTGGTTCCACCTGCTGGTTCAAAGCAGCTGGGAAGATGGCGGAGGCTGCAGGGAGTGTGGGGTCCGCCTTCACGGCACAGAGCCCACTCTTGGCTGGGGCCCCCCAAACTACAGCTCTGTGTGCAGCTCCTGCTCAAGGCCTGAGTCCCCAAAGGTCTTAAACTCAGAATATCTTGGGTACCTGGTTCCACAGGCTGGTTCAAAACAGCTGGGAATATGGCGAAGGCTGATTCCGCAGGCTGGATCAGAACAGCTGGGAAGAAGGCAGGGCCTGGTTCCGCAGGCTGGATGGAAACAGCTGGGAAGATGGCAGAGGCTGGTTCCGCAGGCTGGATCGGAACAGCTGTGAAGATGGCGGAGGCTGCAGGTAGTGCGGGGTCTGCCCTCAGGGGACAGAGCCCAGGCTTGGCTGGTGTCCCCAAAACCATTGCTCTGTGCACAGCTCCCTGCTCAAGGCCTGAGTCCCCAAAGGTCTTAAACTCCGGTTATCTCAGGTACCTGGTTCTGCAGGCTGGATTGGAACACCTGGGAAGCTGGCAGAGGCTGGTTCCGCAGCCGGCTGGATGCTAGTCACTTTCTTAAACATTTATAACTTTCATTTACACATCTTAAAACAATGATTTAGATCATCACTAATTATTTAAGCTTTTACTTCCTTAGAAATTTACAATTTGTATTTACACATCTTAAGCTGCTTTATAGGCCCTCACAATTTAGTTGAGCTTGAAATATTTTCATCAGTTCATTTACCAGGAATCCCAGATGTTGGTTAACCGAGAGCAGTCATTACAAAGCAATATCTTTAGATAAATCAAGAGTAAAAAAATCTACTTAGAACTTGTTTTGTGAGATTGCCCCTTTAAGAGGGAATTAGGTCAGCAAGGTGTTTGTCTTTCTCAGCAAGAGGCCTACAAGTTTTAGAAAACTTTAACCTGGGGCCCCAGTTAAATGGATTAACAAGGCAGCTATTGTTTTGGTAAATATGCTTAGGTAAATAAGCCCTAAAGCTAGAGTTAGTAAATCTACTTCCTCAAAACTCTGAAAAGAACAAATTGTAACAGGAAATATAAACCAAATGGTCTCTGTTTCCACTAAAATTACAAAGACTTGCAGGCTACCTAGATATGTGTCCTGGCTTCCATGGTCAACAGGACGACTTCTATGGTCAGTCTTTGGCTGCCCTACAGGAAAGCATTACATCTTCTCTTGCTGCTCCAGATAGCATAGGCTTTCAGCTGCCAGAACCAGAAGGTTTGAGAGATTTTCCTGTAGAGAATGTACTTGGGAAAACTGACCTCATTTGACCAGGCAGAGTGTCCACAGCCTGAACAGAGCCCTGCTGGAGGGAGAGGCATGGGCACAGTTCTGTCTAGCTAACCACAATCCAGTTGCAGTGGTTATTATGCCCATTTGTCTACTAAATTTCTGAATAGTTTGAGGATCATTTATATCTTTTATATTTATATTTTAAATAAACATTACTTGTTTTAGCTACTAGTTTTAGGATTAACCTTGAAGTTATATACAGGAAGCTAATGAAGTTTGTCACTCATAGGAATGCAGTAACAGTTTTCAAATTAGTGGTATTCATAAGAGTTGACAGTTTTATTCCTGTTAAATTTGAGCTTTACAATTATGAGTTGAGAATTTAAACTGAACATCTTTTGGCATCAAAATAAAATGTTTAACCATAAATACAGCACTCCTGGGCATATTCCTAGAAGATGCTATAGCATGTAATAAGGACACATGCTCCAGTATGTTCATATGAACTGTATTTATAATAGACAGAGGCTAGAAAGAACCCAGATGTCCCTCAATAGAGAAATGGAAACAGAAAACATGGTACATTTACACAACGGAGTAATACTCAGCTATTAAAAGCAATGAATTCATGAAATTCTTAGCAAATGGATGGAACTAGAAAATGTCTTCCTGAGTGAGGTAACACAATCACAAAACAACACACATGGTATGCACTCACTGATAAGTGGATATTAGCCCAGAATCTTGGCATACCCAAGATACAGTTCACAGACAATGTGAGCTCAAGAGGAAGACCGAAGCATGGATACTCTTACAAGGAGGATCAAAATGCCCATGGGAGGAGATTCAGAAACAAATTGTGGAGCAGAGAATGAGGGAAAGGCCATTCAGAGACTGCCACACCTGGAGATCCATTGCACATACAGTTACCAAACCCAGACACTATTGTGGATGCCAACAAAAGCTTGCTGATGGGTGCTTGATACAGCTGTCTCCTGAGAGGCTCTGCTAGTGCCTGACAAATACAGAGGTGGTTGCTCACAGCCAACCAATGGACCAAGCACAGAGTCCCAATGGAGGATTTAGAGAAAGGACCCGAGGAGCTATAGGTGTTTTCAATCTCATAGGAGGAACAATATGAACAAACCAGTCACCCCAGAATTCCCAGGGACCAAACCACTAACAATCAAATACACATGGCAGAACACATATGTAGCAGAGGATGGCATTATTGTACATCAGTGAAGGGAGAGGCTCTTGGTCCTATGAAGCCTGGATGTTCCAATGTAGGGGAAATGCCAGGACAGGGAAGTGAGAGTTGATGTGTTGGTGAGCAGGAAGAGGGGGGATGGCATGGGGGTTTTAGACGGGAAACTAGGAAAGAGGATAACAATTGTAATGTAAATAAAGAAAATGACTAAAAAATAATTAAGAAAGGGTAAAAATCAATTGTTTGAAAGATACAAGAAGAGTTGGCAATATATGAATTAAACAATTCAGGAGGCTGTGTGAAAGGGAACTGTGTAGAAAGTGAACTCAGAAGACTCAGTTACACACTCTCTCCAGGTGGGAAATCCAGCAGAACACAATGGATAAGGACCTGGGATCAATTAATAGGTATATAATCATGGTCATATAGAAGAAATGGGATCTCTGTCATTTGCCATGAAGTGTGAGTAGAAAATATAACTTAATGTGATTTTGTGCAACTTCCAAAGAGTCATATAAAAATAAAAGAACTTTCTGAGTGTGGAGTAAGTCTGCACTAGGGATTGTAAAAGATCCTGAGATTCAATGAGCTTTGTAATTGTTCCCTTTTATTTTTTAGTGATACACATTTCTTGTTACTATGTTTCTGTGAGTCATCTGGTGTTACTTCTGTCCAGGATTGCTTTAACTTTCAGGGTATTTTGAGCTTCAATATGAATTTTACATTTTTCCCTAGATCTGTAAAAACTATCAGAAGACTGTTGATGGTTGGTAGAGATATAGCCTGGAGACCTATATGGTGGTGATTGAAGAAACTAGCAATAAAGATGAAATCTGGTCCAGGTATACAATTTCTCTGTCTATACTGAAAGGACTTTAACTCAGCAATACACAAATATACATATGTGTTTCTTGATGCCATGTTTCTAAGAGTCAGGTAAAAGTTTGAGTATAACAGCCCATCATATGAAAAACATTGAAATAAAATGCACACATGATGTTAAATAATCTTTTTAAAATATCTAAGTTAACCTTGAGTGATATCTTGGCCTTACCAGACAAGAGTGTAGCAACTATGGATCACTAAGGTCAAAATGGTCTTCAGGAATGTCTTTGAGGGGTTGTCAAATGATGGGGGAGGACCCATGCAACTGTGGACATTGCCCACCATTCCCTGGGAAGGAGGTCCTGGGCAACTAAGCATGAGCTTGGAAGTCAGCCAGGAAAATCAGTGCTCATTGCTGCAGAAGATTCTGTTCATCATGGCTGGGAGTAGAGTATGCTGGAGGACAGCATTTTGGCCTTGCAGAAAGGCAACAAAGAAGGGATGCACTCCTCTGGTAGCCATCTCCTTTGCTACTGTTTATTCAAACTCAGCTTCTAGGTCAAGGGACACACAATTCCCACATTCAGAGTGAAACACTGGCTTCTGTTAATCCCACCTGGAAAGTCTCTAACACATACAACAGAAATATGCTTCTATGTTTCCTAGATGATTCCAGTCAACTTGAAAGTGGCTTGAGTCTTTCTCAGCAATCAGGTTGAAGTCCTTTTACATCCAATCCTGCACAGGGATTTATCTGAGATAAAAATGACTGAAAAATTAACCTGGATCTTCCCTTCACCTGTCACATCCACATCCTTCCTGTGAAATGTGTCCACAGTGTTAACAGGCACTTCTGCCTAAATCATATGATGTGCGAGGAACATAATATAGGGCCAAGACTCAGACAATTTCTGAATTACATTGTAATAAACAACTGAGAAACGGGGTCAGGAGTGTGTATCTTTTTTAAATAAAGAAGTAAGTTGACTCCTTTTCAAAAATAAATGACAAAGGTGGTGGATTCTGTATCATCATATATTACAATTATCAAAATGTGTAAAATTCATAGTAATTGATATTTCTTGTTATCATATTTCACATCACTTGCTAAAAATCTACCAAAGCATCTTATTTGAATTGTATTTTACTTATTTTGAGTCTGTGTTTATATATGTAAACAGGCACCACAGCATGCATATAGAGTTAAAGATCAGTCCTTTCCACCATGTGGGTCCTGGAGAAGAAACTCAGGTTATCAGGCTTGGCAGCGACTCTGATGAGCCCATTCCTCATGTTCATATTGAATATTGGAATTATCAAACCTCTTAGAGTGTGTGTTGGTAACAGCCAGAAGAAATCTCAATTGATTTCTTCTTCTATGTTCTACATTATAAAAGACACTCAGGGTTTAGTAAATAACAGTTATATCTTGTCTGCCCAGGTGCTACATAATGACTGCAGTGATAGCTGTTTCAGAGGCCAGAGAGGTAGGTGTTCTACCACTCAACCACCTGATCATTTGAGGGCCATGGAGATACAAGCTTTTAATCCTACAGTGAAGTGACTGAAGCAGGATGGTAGACACAACATACATTGCAGTGTAACACACAATTTTAAATAAAAAATGGACATAAGTCACCATTTATAGTCTATAGGACTTTTCAGTGGAGATTGATTCAAGATGGCACAGTGGTTTATTCAGCAATGCATACATTAAGGTAATATAACAATAATTCCCAGGGAAGAAAAGGGTCTCCTTTCCTAAGTTCTTGTTTATCTTCTGACAGGTAGGAACCTAGTGATACCTAGGCACTCAGACCAACAGAGTCTAGGTAATAAAGAACCTTTCTCTACTGGAACAACATATGTGGTAATTCTCAATGCAGTGACAAATAAACGTGATTTGCATGGAATTATATGAGACAAATTTATAATCTAAATGTTATTTCAGAGTAGTGATCCTCAAATGTTTTCACCCAAGTCATATACTAATTTTTCTTTATATTGCTCCCGGGATTAGAGTAAACATGTCAATGCCCTTATCAGTTAGTTTTTAGACTGCATTGCACTCTGTGCTCAAACACTCTGACCCAAGAAAGCCATGTACAATGGTGTGGTCCAAGGCGCTCAGATTACTCAAAGGTTTTATTGCTTACTGACATTTATCAGGCTTTGGTTATGACTTTCTTTTTTTTTTTTTTTGCCTGTTTTGGTTTTTTGTTTTGTTTTGTTTTTATTAGATATTTGCTTTATTTACATTTCAAGTGATATCCTCTTTCTTGTTACCCCTCAAAAAACCCTTATTCCATACCCCTTCCTCTTGCTTACCACCTCTCCCCCCACTTTCCTGACCTGGCATTCTCCTATACTGGGGTGTTGAACCTTCATGGAACCAATGGCCTCTCCTCTCATTGAGGCCTGAAATGCCCATACTCTGCTCCATAAGTAGCTGGAGCCATGGGTACTCTTTGATTATGTTTTAGTCCTTGGGAACTCTGGGGATACTGGTTGGTACTTACTGTTTCTCTGGTAGGGATGAAAATATCTTCAGCTCTTTGGGCCTTTTTCTAGCTGCTCCACTGAGGAAACAATGCTCAGTCCATTGGTTTGTTGTAAGCCATCTGTATGTTGATCTACCTTCCAAGAAGGATCAATGTATCCACACTTTGCTTTTCCTTCTTCTTGAGCTTCATGTGGTCTATGAATTGTATCTTGGGTATTCTCACCTTTGGGGCTAATATCCACTTTTCAGCAGGTGTATACTGTGTGTGTTCTTTTGTGATTGGGTTATCTCACTCAGGATGATATTTTCTAGTTCATTCCATTTGCCTAAGAATTTTGTGAATTCATTTTAATAACTGAATAGTATTCCATTGTGTAAATGTACCACATTTTCTGTATCCATTCCTCTGAACTTCTTAGAGAGCAGGAACTGAGTTTTCATTCCTCATGGTCATGCAAATGCATAATCCTCCTATGTGTACACAACTATCATAGCTATGTGAAGTCTTCTGGTCCTTATTTCAATAAATAGGATATTTGTAAGACATGTCCTAATGTTGAATATTCCCTCAGAACAGCTCTTGGGCATTACATTTTTTTTTGATGTTTAGTCACCACATTTTATTGAGTACTTAAAATTAGTTAAGCCTTGTTTTGGGCACTAGAGCTAAATAAGATGGTCTCTGACATTCTTTTTATTTTATTTTATTTTATTTTATTTTATTTTATTTTATTTTATTTTATTTTATTTTATTTTATTTTCTATATTCTATGTTTACATTCCAAAGGCTTTCCCCTTTCCCAGTTCCCACCCACCATAGTTCCCATAGTTCCTCTCCCCCCCATCTGTTCCCCAATAATTCCCCCTCCCCCCCTCGGTTTCTTTACTAAACTGGATGCAATCTTTACAGGCCCAGGGTCCTCTCCTTTCTTCTTCTTGGGAATCATTTGATTTGCTATTTGTGTCTTGAGTATTTAGGGCTTCTGGGCTCATTAATATCCACTTATCAGTGATTGCATTTCATGTGCATTCTTTTGTGATTGGGTTAATTCACTCAGGATGATATTTTCCAGGTCTAACCATTTACCTACAAATTGCATGAATTCATTATTTTTAATTGCTGAGCAGTATTCCATTGTATAAATATACCACATTTTCTGTATCCATTCCTCCTTTGAGGGATATTTGGGCTCCTTCCAATTTCTGGCGATTATAAACAAGGCTGCTATAAACATAGTGGAGCATGTGTCCTTATTGCATGCAGGGGAATCCTCTGGGTATATGGGCATTACATTTTTAATGGAGACTGACATCCCTAATCCTAACCCTACTACTTGACTACCATAATAAGAGATCCCATGGTGGGATTTTTCATTAAATTCATAAAGCTCAATCACCACTTATGACATTCTATTCACTCTAATTTCTTTAGGAAAAGAGATCTGTGAATCTGACACAAACAAGCAGAAACACAGACACACACGTGTGTGTAGGTATGTGTGTGTGTGTGTGTGTGTGTGTGTGTATGTGTGTATGTGCACGTGCGCTAAAGAGCTGGAATGGCAGAGGGTAGACAAATGGTTTTGCTGTTTCCTGTCTTTCTTTTTCTATCTTAGAACATCCTCAGACATGATGATGTCACTCTTCCTCCCCAAGAGAGATTCCAAATCTTAAGTGCTCTAGAGCAGAAAATTGGAATCATCAACAATTATTTGTTTGCTTCTTACACAAACCTGAGGAAAACTTCTTCAAAATGGCAGCCAAATTAGAAAAATGTAGCCGCTCGCCTTTAATCCCAGCACTTGGGAGGCAGAGGCAGGCAGATTTCTGAGTTCGAGGCCAGCCTGGTCTACAGAGATTTCCAGGACAGCCAGGACCACACAGAGAAACCCTGTCTCGAAAAACAAAACAACAACAAAAAAGATAAATGTAGACAAGAAGAAGCAGCCTTTGTGCTCCATCAGACATTCCTCACGTGAGAACCTGCAGTTTCTACTCCTTTCCAGGAGCTCTTCCCCCGTTCATCCTGTTGTTCTATTCAGGGTTCTCTCCTTTGCTGAGAGCTATGGAACTTGAGGCAGTCATCTTTTCATCAGATTTCTGGCAGTTCACACAAAGGCTTTTTTTTTTTTTTGCAATTCAAAGACATGATGACCAAAGGTGGTGGTATCATGAATAAGGAATTTTATTTGTAGTAGACTTAGTTCTTGAACCTGTGCACACATGGTCCAGCTCCTAGTGGAAAATAAGGGGACCGGATAGCAGAGTGTATCTGACCTGGTAGGTATTTTGATTTCCAAATTTCCTCTCAAGCAGTCTCTGGCTTGTGTCTCATGGGTGGCCAAACTCAGTGAATTCTATGGGAGAGAGGTAGGCCTTCTTGTAGCTCCACAGTCAGCAGAGGATTGTGGACTACTTGGCGTCAGTGTGGTTAAGCATAGTTAGGCTTTTTTCAAACTGTTCATCATATTGGGTAGGCAGAATAAAAAGTAGATAGCAGAGCTGTCACCAGAAAATCACTCTTACAGCCTCAGTGACAAGTGTGCTTTACCTTTAGGACGGGGATGATAGAAATATCTCACCAACCCTGACTGGCTCTGAGTTTGGTGAAACAGAATATAAACAGATGTGACTCTGAGGAGCTCAGGCACTGGGGAGGGGTTTTCTGGACATGATTTCATTGACCTTCTGAAGACTGTGTGATGAGCAGACATAATCAATTCCTAGTCTACAACGATAAAGCTTAGGTTTACAGATGAGCTCAGATACTAGAGTTTGCATTATCCTTGTTTTGTAACTACTAGAACAAGAGTTCTCTTCATTTTCCACTAGTGGTTTCCAGAAAAATGAAGGCATTCTCTTGAGATCATAGCAAATCTCCCAAAATTTATTTTCTTTTCAAAAAATAAATCTCTCTTACTAAGGAGTCATATATTCTCCCAGACATTAGCTTCCTAGACTGAGTTTATGGTCATATCCTCCTCTTAAGCAGAGTTTCTGACAGGGTTGTGAATCTTTTTTGAATCATGGACAGATCTGAGGATTGAAGCAGTTTCCCAGCATCTTTCAGTGCAGCATCTGAGTAGCTGCCAACAGCACAGCTCCTCCAGGAACTAAGCACCCTCTGTGTCTAGTGTCATTACCTAATGACACCTGAGGTGAGGTTGTGCACTCCTGGTAAGCAATATACAAAACTGCTATGCGAACAAAGATTCATATTGTGATTGGGAATGGAAGACTGTGAACACTGTCTTTATTTTCTAGTTTGAAATTCAGGAGTATAACCAGTTTCCTCAACTTTCTCTGGGTCCATCTGGTTCCTCCTGAGTGCTGAGGTGAGAGTGACATCATGCCACTTTAGCAATGCTCATTGACAGCTGAATGATTGCTGAATCTGCCACTGTAATAGAAGTCTGTGGATATTCTCTCTCCAGGCATAGGGATGGAAATGGATGTGGGATGTCAGCATGTACCTTTTTAAATACCAGAAACATTTGAAACCATGTATACAGAGGCCAAATTTCCTTAGGTCCTCAATTTTATTATTTTATTTTATTTTTAAAGGGAAGTAAAAACATTTTATGATGAAATTAAAGATTTACATGGAAAATATTTCACGTTAAAATTGACAATTTTCATGGAAAATAAGGAGTAAAGTGGTAGACATGGAATACATTGCTAAATTAATTGAAATATGGGATAGAAAATTTTATGATAGAATTGAAGATTTATGTGGAAAATATTTCTGATAAAATTGGAGAAAATGTAGAGAAAGCATGTTTGGATTGAAGATTATTATGGAAAATTTTATATAGATATAATAATGGTAGGTATAAAATATTCCTAAGTTGATTAAAAGTGAAATTATAAACATTTTCTGATAAACTTGAAGATTTACATGGAAAATATTTCTGATAAAATTGTAGAAATATATAGAAAACCATGTTAAAATTAAAGATTATCATGGAAATTGTATAGATAATTTCTTGTGAAATTCAAGAAAGAGACAAACATGTTAAAATTGATTATTTCATGGAAAATTTTCCATAAAAGTGGTTGATATAAAAACTCTAAATTAACTGAAGGTGGAATTAGAAACATTTGTAATAAAAATCAAAGATTTACATTGAAAACATTTCTGATAGAGGAAGTATATAGAAAGACATTAAAATTGAAGATTATTATAAAAAATAATGCAGATAAAATGGTAGACATAAAAGAAATTAATAAATTAATTAAAAGGGGATTACAAACATTTTCTGATAAAATTGAATATTAACATGAGAAATATTTTGTTAGTCTATGACTTTTTATTGGGGAGTTGAGTCCATTTTTGTTAAGAGATATTAAGGAATAGTGATTGTTGCTTCCTGTTATTTTTTTTATGTTTGTGTGGGTATCTTCTTTTGGGTTTGTTGGAAGATTACTTTCTTGCTTTTTCTAGGGTGTAGTTTCCCTTCTTGTGTTGGCATTTTTCATCCATTATCCTTTGTAGGGCTGGATTTGTGGACAGAAATTATGTAAATTTGGTTTTTACATGTAATGTCTTGATTTCTCCATCTATGATGATTGAGAGCTTTGTTGGGTATAGTAGCCTGGGCTGACATTTGTGTTGTCTTAGGGTCTGTATGAGGTCTGCCCAGGATCTTCTAGCTTTCATCATCTCTGGTGAGAAGTCTGGTGTAATTCTGATAGGTCTGCCTTTATAAGTTACTTGCCCTTTATCTGTTACTGTTTTTAATATTCTTTCTTTGTTTAGTGAATTTGGTGTTTTGATTATTATATGCTGGGAGGAGTTTCTGTTCTGGTCCAGTCTGTTTGGAGTTCTGATGGCTTCTTGTATGTTCATGGGCATCTCTTTCTCCAGGTTAGGGAAGTTTTCTTCTACAATTATGTTGAAGATATTTACTGGGCCTTTAAGATGTAAATCCTCACTCACATCTATACCTATAATCTTTAGGTTTGGTCTTCTCATTGTGTCCTAGAGTTCCTGAGTGTTTTGAGTTAGCAGCTTTATGCATTTTGCATTTTTTGACTGTTAATTCAATGTTTTCTATGATATCTTCAGCACCTGAGGTTCCTTCTTCTATCTCTTGTATTCTATTGTCGATGCTTGCATCTATGACTCCTGAATTCTTTCCAAGGTTTTCTGTCTCCAGAGATGTCTCACTTTGTGATTTCTTTATTGTTTCTACTTCCACTTTTAGATCCTGGATGGTTTTGTTCAGTTCCTTAAAGTGATTGTGTTTTCCTATAATTATTTATGTGAGTTTTTTGTTTCTTCTTTAAGGGTTTCTGCCTGTTGACCTGATCTCCTTTATTTCTTTAATGGATTTTGGTGTTTCTTCTTTAAGAGCTTTTACCTGTTGGCCGATGTTCTCCTATATTTTTTTAAGGGTGTTATTTAAGTCCTGGGACTTGCTGTGGTGGGAGAACTGGTTTCTGATGTTGCCATGTGGCCTTGGTTTCTGTTGATAGGGTTCTTGTGCTTGCCCTTCACCATCTGGTGATCTCTGGTGCTAGTTGGTATTGTTGTCTCTGGCTGGAGTTTGTTCCTCCTATGGGCCTGTAAGCCTGTGTCCTTACTTCTCTTAGCTCAAAAGGGAAAGCACTACTAGGAGATCCCTCTCTCCTCATGCGCTATACACAGAAGACTGTGGAGTTTCCTGGCTCCCTGATGCAAATGGCAGTGGGCAGGAAGACTTCAATCCCAGCTGCTCCACTGATCTTAAGCCCTGTGTGCTCCTAGCTGGGTCCGCTGAAGAGAGAAGGTGAAGCTCAAAAGTGAGTTTGCTGGGAGATCACTCCCTCCAGGCAGGCTATATACAGAAGGCTGTGGATTCTCCCAGCTCCATGGTGCAAATAGTGGTGGGAAGACTTCCATCCCAGCTGCTCCACTGATCTTAGGCCCTGTGTGCTCCTAGCTGGTTCCCCTCCAGAGAGCTAGGACCTCATTTAGACATATAATTTTCTCTGCACAACTTAGTCTCTCTGCTCTATTCCTTTATATTCTATGTGGAAAAAAATCCCCATGGAAAAAAAGTAGCAAGAGGTTGTGGAGAATTATAGAAGATCAAATATCCTCAAGGTAGATATTCATTCTCAATGTGGCTGACCAAAATCTCCAGAGCAGTGCATGGCTACTCACAGAAATGCCACACATGATGACACTAGATGGGAATAGAGGAAAATGCACCTTCAAGAATTCAGTACCGAGGAAGGGATGGCAGGGAATGTGGTTCAAGTCATGCATGAAATACTACTGTCCCTTCCAACTTATTTTCTTATTCTCTTTTCTGACATTAGAACTGTTCTAATTATCAATTTTGGTTTGGTATTGCAGAGGACAAAAGTTTTGAGGAGGGCTGATGATCTGAAAAGGGAACTGCTAAAGGGTTACTTGGAAGAATATCTAAGCTGCTTGGCAGAGAAAGTCAGTGTGAGGAGAAGCATGGAGACAGGAGGACTATGTGATAGATACTCTGTCTGTTCCCAGGACTGCTTTTGCTGTCTCAGTGGAGTGTGTTATTCTATAAAAGGTCTCCACATGAAATGTGCACATGAACCTAAAAGACATACATACATACACACACACACACACACACACACACACACACACAAACACACACACACAAACACACACTCACATACAGTGGAGAGGCATAGTAAGAAGACTGAGACCTAGCTTTACTGAAAACAGTAAATGAGTAAGGTAGAAGAATGGATTTTCTAACACACCAGGGATACAGGCCCTAGACTGAGATGTCAGACTTTAACAGAACTACATTTTGTTAATACCTGGGCTGTCAAGAATTTGCTTCCAAGATTTTTTAGTGGTCTGAATAATTTTCCCTTCCTACAGAATAAGAACCAAGAGGAACTTGCCAAAAAGGCAGCCTTCTGGGAGGAGATAAGAAACATTCTAGTAACATCAGGATTTTTCAATTGGGCTTCCTAGACATTTGGAAAAATGTACGGTACTGAAGGAAACAACTTTGGGGAGGTGGGCCCTGGAGCACCATTAGCATCAAAGGAAGCTCAGCCTTCTTCAGGAACAAGAACCTTCAGCACAAGTGGTGTCTCCAGGAAAAGAAGCCTGTGAAGAAGCAGCCCCAACCACATCACCAGCTTCCAAAGACGCTGCAGAAACTGTCACCTTGGAAAGGCCAGGCGAGTCACCACAGATTTCTGACTTGGACAAGCCTTGTGTAGGAGTGGTTCCAACTACTTCTGGGTCAGCCACACAGGAGTGCAACTGAAGCTCACAAGTAAGGTAAGGCAGAGATGCTGGACAGGTGTCTCAAGTCTGGAGCACTGGGCCCCACACAGAATACTGAATCTCTGGCCATGTTTTCAGTATATTGCTACCAAGCATCAACTTACTGTGCTGTGGTAACAGAATCTCCTGTGATGAGTGTTGCCTTTTTCAGTCCTGACAATCTAACTCTCTTGTCATCTCGTGTAGACAGAGCAATATTTCTGGATATGTCTGTGAGTTGATGTAAAAAAAGTAAAATTCTGAGCTTGCCTTGCAGTTCTGAGGCCACAAAGGTGTGTCTTTTGCCTACAATAGTGCACTATTGTTGACATACCCTGATGGTCTGATCTTGAGAATAGACTGTCTATCTGCTGTCTACAACCTCTTAATACCTGATAGGGTTTCTCAAAGCCTAATAGCTTAGTGAAAATGCTCCATTTGGCTGAGCATTCCCACAACTGGCTTCAACAAGGTGGATTCTATGAAATACTTCTAGTTTGACTCCATCGATATCTGGAAGCCACAGACCTTGTAAGTCACTTGTGTGAAACTGTGTCTAGGGAAAATCCCAGCAGGACACAGGAAAACACAGGTCCAGATCTTAGAATCCAGAGGCCAAAAAATCTGGAGATATGAACTAAGAATAGAGGAGACATATCTCTGCCTGGGGAAAGACAGCACAAGTTTTCCTTTTCTCTGACTGTTTAGATCCCTGGAGGCATATGATCCACACCTCAGGAGAAGACTTTGTCCAATGAATCCCTCCACACACATAGAAATTTTATAATCAGCTCAGATTCACATCCAGAAATATTGCTCTATCCACTTAAGCAGAAAGTAAAGTCCATGGCCCCATCTCCCAGACACCAATGCCCAGAACTTGGAGTAAAGCCTCCTGCACATCATGAGGAACAGAATGAAGGAAAGAATCCCAATGACTGAATTTCTCTCCCAGGCTGCCAGACTGAGTACTGCTCAGAGATTCCAGGCCCTGTCACCCCAGACTTTTCTAATTTTTTCATTACAGTTCAGAAGGGAAGAGGCCAGTACCTGGTGGTCCTCCCTCAGGATTTATATGAGCAATTCCTCACCTCAGGAAGGAAAAACAACAAGAACAGAATTGAGATATGCAGGATGTTATGTGGAGCCCTGGTAAAGATATAAACACTCATCATGATCTGAGGTTGTTTCTTTCCCCTTGCTTTTCCATGAATGTTGCAGAACATGTCTAGGATATATATCCATATACATCACCCTCCAGAAGGAACTATGGGTGACAAGGACTGGTCATCTTGAATTTGATGACTTTGTATTTGGTTGCTTTTCAGAGTCCATTGCATTGAACAATGTGGTTCAACACTATGATTAGAAAATTTCATACTAGTTGGAAGCTAGAGCCCATAATTCAAGTCACTTGAAAAATGAGGCTGAAGGCTTCCTACAAGTTCAAATCAGCTGCACAGTCAGAGTGCTATATTACCTAAAAGATAAAGAAGGCAGACCAAAAGCAGAAAGGCAGCCAGGAACAGAGACATGGTGCCTAGATGCAAAGAGAAAAGGAAAAAACAAATTGCTTAAGGGTCCTTGACTTAGTACCTACTCTGGTAAGCTTTGGAGTATAAATTATTAAGACACCTCAGGACACCTGAGCAGACCTGCTGACTGCTACAGGAAAGAGCTTAGGACCAGGAGGTATCAAGATGAATATCTCCGGTTCTACTCAACATCTTTTCCTTTTTACTGTATCTCAACAAACCACAATAGTACCCAAGGTTTTGAAACACCAAAGGGAGTAAGAACAATGAGATTCATGCACTGGTGTGGTCTGGGGCCTCATGTGTGTGTAAGAGAATGGGTCTGAGTCCTCCAAGAGCTGTGACAAGTGGTTTTCTCCTGGCAGTTTGGAGAGGAGAATCATATTACCCATATACTCATTCCTTTTCAGGAAGGAGTGCAAGATTTTTGTTATGCACAAAATGAGGAGTAGCAGTTCCTCATATAAGAAGAACTGGGACTTCTTACATTAGGCTGGATTCATGTAAGCAAATGGAACTCGGTAACTGAGGGTACCTCTTGTCTCTTTTTTAGAAACAGCTTGCCAAAATCTTGCTCTGTGCAGTAAGTCCTTTCCAGATCTTCATCTCTGACCATATACAGCCAACAATGTGCACTTCAAGTCTAAGGAGCATTTCCTAGTACTTTTACAGCTCTTTGTATTGTACATCTTACTCAGAGTAACACTCAGCCCAATGTTCCTCTCATAATCATGCGTAGCATTTGTAGAAGAGGACAGAACTTGAAACTGAGATACAGTTATAACGTGTGGAATTGAAGGCACATGTGAGATATTATAACTGCATCAGTATTGGGAGGATGTAGTAAGAAGCCAGGAGAAGGACTTGATACACTTAAACTTGCAGGTGGTTCATGAACCTGGCAAATAGGGAGAACTGGCTGCAAGAGAAACAATTCCCTGGCAGCTTAGGTGAATGTCTAATGAGGAAAGCAGGGAACACATTGGGGATGAAGGAGCAACAAGGCTGAATGAGAACTGGATATGGGGTTTACAGAAGACACAGTATGGGGACACAGGAAGCAGGAATTTAGGATTGAACCTGCTAGAGTTCTGGGAACATTGACTTAATGTGTTTTAGGCCATTGTGGGAAGAGATTGCAAAGTTCAATAATGTCATAAAATCTGGGTATACTGTCACTCTCCTGGACCCCCAGCATTCAAGAGGGTAAGACTGCCAGTTGGTGAATTCGGTGCCATGTTGAGTGAACAGTAATACTGTGCCTCAAAACAAAAGTCACTTGAGGAATTGGCCAATGTGGATTCTGTCATAACTGTCATACTGAAGCTGGCACATAGGCCCTAGAATCTAGCGGAATTTGAAGTGAAGGGGCTGCCCTTTGGGAATGGGTTAGCAGATTACTATCATGTATGACCTGGGAAATGGTTTGGACATGGTTTCTTCTTGTTGCTTACACTTTCTTTGACTTTACTTTAGATTTTCAAAGGCTTGATGTTTTAAATTATAGCTTAGGCATGAGTGTACATATATAAACACAGTTGTGTAATGCCTCATGGGGGGAAGCATCTATGTTCATATACAACTTAGAGAAAGAAATGGGAGTCTGCTGCAAACCTGCTCCAAATTTCACAGTTCTGCTATCTAAAATTGAAACCCCTCTTGTTCTCAACATGTCTTCCTCTATTTTATATTTGCACCTCTTCCATTTTAACAGTGACTGAATTGCAATCGGTGGAAATGTAACTTTTACAACTGGCTTGTAGGGCTTAACATCTGCAAGATTTATCCCCATGCCTGCATGCAATTGTTTGATGGGTTTTAATATATGGTGATCCAATGAAGAAGGGAAGGGAAGTAGAAATTGAATTTGATGTTTACAAGGATGAAATATTCAAGATCATTTTATCAGCTATCTGGTCTCACCCTAAGTATGTGTTTACATGACAGAAAGCTGATTTAATACAAATGGAAATTAGGATTTAATGGGATGCAATAAACCCCCTGCACACATTTCCCCTCCTATTCTGTACTGCTCGCTCTTCGCCTTTTCACACATTGCTTATATGTATTATATTTTTAAACAAACCCTTATTCAAAATAAATAAGTACTTTGGAAAGAAAAATGCAAACTTCCCACCCAGTAATGCATTTTTATTTACTCTGTATTTTAATATTGTTACTGTCAGGCTAGATTTGAAGATCATATTATGTTGTTAATTTTAATATGTACGTTTTATTAAACCTCCACTTAGAAAGGATCTGATATAAGCCACAAATTCTACACACACACACACACACACACACACACACACACCAACACACACACATACATACACAAACACACACACACACACACACACACACACATACAAGCACATTTAGCAGTGGAGTCAATACAAAATATGGATCATAAAAGTGTTAAAAAGTATTGAAGGGTAAAAGAAACAAATGTTAGGTTTCTTACTGTTTCTTGCATATAAACCAAGTAAGCTAAGGCAAGTTTTTATTGTTAGAAAAATATCACATTGATATTTCATGACACTAATCAGAAAAGACTTAGCTAGTGAGGTTGTCTCCTGTAAGTGCTGAAGCATAAGTTAGACAGCCGTTATAGCAGAGGTTATGTGCACTAGCAGGCAATTCCCTGCATGAGCTGAGCAACAGAGACCACTAGAAGGCTAATGAAAAAGTCTCTATGAAGCCGGGTCCTTATTTGCCTGTGCTGTTCTGTGTTTTATGAGAACATAGTCAATCTGCTGACTTTCTCAGTACTTCTAGTTTGGGGACATATCCATTTATGTAAATAGTAAGAGAGCTTTATAAGCAATAGTAGAATGGGCACTTCTCTGAATATTTCATGAAATAATTATCAAAATTATCAAATTATATTTTCTCCTTACATGGGTTGATTTACTAATTAAAACTTCCATTAGCATTTATTAGTTAATAAATATGTATAAAATAAAGGCTTGCATTGTAACATCTGCATCCATGCATTTAATGTATATTTAAAGATAAACCTCCATATGCGTGTTTAAAGTACATTTAAAGATCAGTGTCACCTATTTACTATCTTTTATTCACCTCTTCCTATCTACTGATCCCTGTATATCCCTGCTGTAGGATTTTAGTCTATGTCCCTCATATGATACAAATGTGATAACTGTCTTTCTGAGTGTAGCTCATGTCACTTAACATGATGACCTCTGGTTTAATTTTGGGGCAAAATATGTAATTCAGCTATGTTCTCTCACATACATGCTGATGGCCTTAGTTGATTCCACAGGTCAGTTACGGTGGATAGTAAAACAGTGAACCCGCTTGTGCAGGGATCTCTGTGGCCTGGTAAAGGTACGGCTTTTGCACACACACCATGAAGTGTGGAGTGCTCAGCTGGGCTCACACTGGAGCTCTGCTTTGAGTTTCTAAAACCTCTTCAGACCAATCTCCATCAGGCTTTGACACTGATATACATTTCTGCTACCTTAGGGAAACAGTTTGTTTCAGTTTATGCTCTATATTCCTATTTTACTGCCCATTTTTATGCTTAAAGGCATGTTAGATGAAAGAAAGAAATCCCCAGGTTCCTAGAGTTTCCCTGAGAACATTCATTCTAGTATAATTTTAAACTTTTCTCCAAAGTTCTGTAAAACAGCACAAAAATATATTTGTTGCTACCCCCCATTAAAATGCTTGGATTTACTGATGAACACTTATGGAAGAATTCAATGACGTGGATACAAATTCCATAAAGAAATTTTAAAAGAAACATGGGAAATTATTCAACTTCATAGTAACAGCAAAATTAGAAACAGCCCTTCATTTTAAATGTAAAGTTTGGCAACAATACACTGTAAATGCAATTGTGAAAAAAAGAGAGGTCAAGGTGGCATGGGAAAAGCTTTTACTTCACTTTAAATGTGTTGGGAACATTAATGATCGGATGCTGCAATTCTTCAACTTTTGTCATCTCCCCATGCTCAGGTGATGCTCAGATATGATTAGCTTCTAAAAGTTACTTCACTTATTTTATGAGATTAGAGTAAAATTACATAATTTCTGCCTTCACAGTCTGCCCTTTCAAAACTGACACAGATCTTTTCCTGATCTTTCAAATTCATAACTTCCTTTTCATTATGTTTTCATCACTGTGTGTGTAGATATGACTAGCTTTTCAAATGGCACAGTATTCTCATTCAATTATCCAGCATAGTTGTAAATAATCTGTTTTTAAGTAAGTGCCTCGCTGAAAGTTAGCCTTCATCCTATTTCATCATTCTGCTTTCCGGTGTCACATTTTACAGACAGGCATGATATACACACATGCAGCGTCAGAGCAAGAGAACACTTTCAAAACCAGAAGGAAATACAGTGTATGTAGAGGTACAGAAACATGTAGTAAAATATTTTAGAAAAATTAAATAAACAGTATGAAATATCTGGAGAATTTTAATCTTTCAACGAGCACAAAAGATAGGATTTCTTTTTTTCTCTAACAGACAGCAGTAACTTTATTAAGTATTACCCACCCACACATCCCCCAAATATAAACACAACCCAGTCAATAAAAAAAACAAAGAAACCATAAAACATCAGGCCTGGAGCCACGATAAAACAAATAAACAACATAAATACAGAGGTGGCTAAAATGGGGAGGACAGAGCCAAGTGGGCACAACGTTGGGTGGGGATGGCCATAAATACTGAAGGACGTTAACCTGGGATCCCTAGGGTGCCCTAATGAGCAGGTGGGATGCAAAGCTGGGGGCAGTGTCAGTGGCTAGATGACTCTGGGGGACAGATGCTGCTTGCCTTGGCCCTGGCTGCCCCTTAGCCCCACACCCAGCTGCACGCAACTTCACTTGGGCCCCTGGGCTTCCAATTCCTCCTCTTCATCTTTATATATCTCCCCGTCCTCCTCAGCAGTGGTGTCCTGGTACATGCTGGTCGTTCATGTTGCTTTCAGCCTCAGTGAACTCCATCTCATCCCTGCCCTTGCCCATGTACCAAAGAAAGGCCTTGCACATCTGAACATGGTGGTAAACTGCTCTGAGATGCATTTAAACAGCTCCTGGATGGCTTTGCTGTTGCCAATGAAGGTGGATGACATCTTGAGCCCATGGGGTGGGATGTCACACATGGCTACCTTGACGTTGTTGGGGATCCATTCCACGAAGTAACTACTGTTCTTACTCTGGATGGCCAGCATCTGCTCATCCACCTCCTTCATAGACATGTGCCACAGAAGACAGTGGCCACAGTCAGACAGCAGTCGTGGTGTGGATCACAGACAGCCATCATGTTCTTGGCTTCAAACATCTGCTTTGTGAGCTTGGCACTGTCAGAGCACTGTACTGCTGGCGGCCTGGGGCTGTAAGTGGGGCAAAGTAAGCCATGAAGAAATGCAGGTGAGGGAAGGGCATCATGTTGACAGTCAGCTTGTGGAGGTAGGCATTGAGCTAACCAGGGAATGGAAGGGAGGTGGTGACTCTGCCCAGACACAGGTGGTTGAGATCCCCATAGGTGGGTGTGGCCAGCTTGAGGGTGCAGAAGCAGATGTTGTAGAGGGCTACATTGTTGATGTAGTAGGTCTCATCCATGTTCTCGACTAACTTGTGGATGTACATGGTGGTGTTGTAGGGTTCCACCACTGTGTCCGATACTTTGGGTGAGGGCACTACACTGAAGGTGTTCATGATGCGGTTGTGGTGAAGCTCACACACCTTGCTGATGAGCAGTGTGCCCATGCCCGAGCCTGTGCCTCCACCCAGTGAATGTGTCAGCTGGAAGCCCTGCAGGCAATCACAACTCTCACATTCTTTCCTCATGACATCCAGGACTGAGTCCACAAACTTTGCCCTCTGTACAATGCCCTTTTGTTGTTGCAGGCGCCTCTCTGAACAAAGATAAAGTTGTCAGACCTGAATAGGCGTCCGAAGGCCCCAGACCAAGCACTGTCCATGGTTCCAGGTTCCAAGTCCACCAGAATGGCCCTGGGCACATACTTGTGAGAGGAGGGTTCATTGTAGTACACGCTGATGTGCTCCAGCTGCACGTCTGAGTCCCCCACATAGTTGCCTCTGGGATCAATGCCATGCTCATCACTGATGACTGCCTAGAACTTGGCCCCTATCTGGTTGCCTCACTGACCCGCCTGGATGTGCACGATCTCCCTCATCCTGACATCATATGGCTAAAGACCAAAAGGCAGGTGGAAAGCAAGCTGCAGAGCTAGGATTTCTAAGCTTTAGAACAAGTCAAGATAATTTTATAAAACATCGAACTCTATAAATTCTTGTAAATTTAATCTCTGATATATGCTATGACTCATATACTAATTACTTTTAAGTACTAATATTTTACATTCTTCCAGGCTAAGCTCATCAGTTGCCCTCTAAACAATCATTTTAAGTTTATAGTCTTAGATATTGATTATTGGAAGATTGAAGACCCGGAAGAAGTGAATTTGAAGCCATTTCTTTTCAATATCTCTACCATGAGTATTTCTTGATGCTAACTTCTCAGATACATTTGGTTATGCTTAATGTATATATTTTAAAAAGAAAACCACACACAAAAAAAGATTGACTTAAAAAGTTAATAAGTAAATCACATGTGGCAATCTGGATAACACAGGTTCCAAAGCGAGTAACCCAGGAGTGAGCTGAGAGTAAACATGCTTTAATCATAGATGTGCTAGGTCCTGTGAACCTCCTTCAACCCAGCTGGACATTCACATGGTCTTCCTATCACACTCAGTGAGAAGGTAAATGCAAGGAATGATAAAGCAGAAGTGACAGTGTTTCCATGTATCTCGTATCAAAGAAGATGAGGTTAAATGAGCCAAAAATGTAGGATTTCAAAAACAATTTTAGCTAAAAGAGCTAAAATTCATTCAACCACTGATGAATAAAAGAGGTTAGAAAGAATCAGGGATGGATGAAGATTGTAACAAATGCAAGTGAGAATGTTCAACTTCTAAAACTGAAAATTACCTTTTAGCAATCAAAATATTATACAAAATATTTCCAGTGATTTGGAGTTCAGAAAGGCACATGAGTCAACATTACTTTGAAGTATAATATATCAGTCTCATTATACTACCTTGATTATAACAGTATCTCTGAGTAATTTTATGGACGTAACTCTGGAGAAAACATCTAAAATTAGTTGTTGCATACATTTCTACTTTAAAGACATAAATCTAAATCATTTTAGGATAATCCACCAAATAATATGATAGAGATCACCTTTTACTATATTTTTAATCATATGAGTTATATAAAGTGAAATGATCCATTTATATTTGAAGTTAGTGGAATGGAAAGAAAAAACCTACATTTGATTCTCAGACTCATGTAAAAAGAAAAGATCCTGCTCTGGTGTTGTACACTTGTAAACACAGTGCTAAGGAGCTGGAGACACACAGATCTCTGAGGCATGGTGGCAGCCAGGCTAGACTATGTACAGTACTCAGAGCCAATGAGAGAGCCTGTCTCTAAAGAGAAAATGAGAAAAAAACTCTGAGGGCCATAGACAAGCCTGTTTTCTGTTGTCCACAGGAGATGCAAAGTACTTCATATACATAATTATCTACACATACATAAACATACATGTACACATATGCATAAACACATATACATACTTTATATCAATTCTGATATCAGATAAAGTTTACTTTTGCTGAATAAATGTAATTTGATAATTATTAATAAATTACAAAACAACTTAGATGCCAAAGAGTATTCCTAGCCACTATTGAGTCTTCGCTGTTTATGCTTCTCCATTTTCTCTGCTTGACTAATATCAGCCAAACTTCTTTGAAACCTCTGGAGAATTAAAAACCAGTACATTGGAAATCATTACCTAGGAATGCCACTCAAACCCATTCTGTATTCTACAGGAATAAAAAAAAACATTTTTATTTTCGATATGACAAGTGTTTCTTGTTGTTTTTGTTGTTGATCGTTGTTTGGTTGGGGTTTTTTTTGCCTTTTTTTTGGAATAAGGAGGTTTGTTTTTATTATTTATTTTATTTATTTTAATTTCAAATGTTGTCCCCCTTCTCAGTTTCCCCTCTGCAAACACCCACTCCCTCCCACTCCCCTTTGCCTCTTTGAGGTGCTCCTCCACCCACTCATTCCCTCACTCCTCACTGCTCTAGCATTGCCTGTGCTGGGGCATAAGGCCTTCATAGGACCTAGGGCCACCCCTCCTATTGATGCCAGAAAAGGGCATCCTCTGCTAGATATGCAGCTGGAGACCTGGATCCCTCCATGTGTACTCATTGGTAGTTTAATCCTTGGGAGCTCTACGTGGTCCTGTTACTTGATGTTGTCCTTCCTATGGGGTTGCAAACCCTTCAACTCCTTCAGTCCTTCTCCTCCTAACTCTTCATTGGGGTCCATGGGCTCAGTTTGATGGTTGGCTGGGACTATTCACTTCTTGGCATCAGCAGTAGTGTCATGATTTGGTCGCTGCAGAGAGGCTGGATCCCTAGGTAGGGCCTTTGCTTCAGTTTCTGCTCCATTTTTTGTCCCTGCATAATCTTTAGACAGGAACAATTCTGAGTTAAAAAATTTTGAGATGCATGGGTGTCTTCATCCCTCAACTGGGGGCTATGCCTATCTACTGGAGGTGCTCTCTACAGGGTCTATATCCCATTTGTTGGGTGTTTTGGCTAATTTATTCAGCAATGGGTCCTGGGAGCTTCTTGCTTCCCTGTCATCTGGGACTTTAATTTCCTGAACAAACACCGATGGCTCAGGCTCTAAGATCAACAGCTGACAAATAGGACATCATAAAATTGAAAAGCTTCTGGAAAGCAAAGGATGCTGTCAATAGGACAAAACAGCAACCTCCAGTTTGGCAAAAGATCTTTACCCACCCTACATATGACAGAGGGTTAATATCCAAACTATTTTACTCATTGTTTGAGCAGGTAAAAGGCAACTGTCTTTTTATGATTTAATTTGAGCAATAACCAATTGGAAATAAATTTTCATTCACAACATGTGAAGTATGTCATGATGATTCTTAAGGATTCCATAATCACTAAGATCAATTGTCTAAATGTAGCTGAAGTTTTGGCTAGAGACATTATTATGTTATTGGGCTGTTCCCATGTCAAGGAATTAGCATATCAAGTTATCTGTCCTGTATGACTTTCTTTCTTTCTTTTTTTTTTTTTTTGTGGTTTTTCGAGACAGGGTTTCTCTGTGAATTCACTCTGTAGACCAGGCTGGCCTCAAACTCAGAAATCCACCTGCCTCTGCCTCCCAGAGTGCTGGGATTACAGGCGTGCGCCACCACCGCCCGGCTCTGTATGACTTTCTTGATTTTTTTTCTTTTCTGCCAGTAGCTGAGAGATCTTCATGGCGTTTTTCCCTATCATATCTAAGCCGTATTACTTTGGAAGGAGTCTAAAGCCTTTTCTCCTTTCCTGTTAACAAAAATACAGAGCCTCTCTCCCAAAACAGCATGACCTTAGTCCAGGAACTGGAAATCATTAAAGGCTTGCCCTCCCTCCCAGAGGAATTTTAATATCATAAATATCACCAAACTCATAATCACATGCATTTTGATAATTAAAACAACTCAAAACAATTATAACATTTGAAATGTAAATAAAGACAATACAAAATAAAAAAAACAATCTAAACAAATATATAATCTGTTGAGTTAGTGCTCTCTTACCATCTCCTCTTTTGTTCTTATATGATTAATTTTTAATAATGAGACCAAGGTCTGAGATTTTATTGTCTGAGATAGGTTAGTCTCCCTACCTCTTGCTTTTTGATTTATAAATTAAGATCTAAAGCCTCAATTATTTATTCATCTAAGTATATCTAAATCCTCCCTTCTTTGGAGATTAATATATCTGTGGGTATATATGTCCCTCTTTTTATATAATTACCAATTACATTACCAATCCGTGACAAAATGTGATGAAAGGTACCATTAGTTTAAGATCAATTTTGCAATCCTACCAATCCACTGGTCTCTGGAAACCCCAGTAAGGCTTCATGACTGTGAGTTATTCTTTCTCATCAGATGTTCAGAAGTCATTTATGCCATGACATTTATTTTCACAGTGATGGGGTGCACAGGATTTCCATTCCTGGCACTGGGTGGCTTTGTCCACCTCCACCCACATCATTTCCTTATCTCTGTGTTTAGGGTGTGTTATCATCACAGCAACATATTGCCTCCATTAATTTCACATAAACATCTTTGCTGTCAAATCAGCAAAGCTACTGGCCTCTTGTCGGACTTCCCAACATCTGCTGGACCTTGGCAAAATATCCAGCTATAAACAAGACCATTTTAAATAACGCCTTCTCTTTGTCTCTGCTCTGGGATTCTCTCTCTGCACTATACTATATTTAATATGTAAAAATTTCAAATTATTCAATGTTTATACTATAACCCCGTCATATAACAAAATACTTGTATTTAAATTGACTATATGAACTCAAGAACATTTTTTCTGCTTATCGTCTATGTTTTTAAACCTCTCATTTTATCTATCTATCATCTATCTATCTATCTATCTATCTATCTATCTATCTATCTATCTATCTATGTCAGTGTCCCTGTCCATCCAGAATCCCATCTGCAGTAATTTTCTGCCTGTGTAGTCTTTACCCCATATTGTGAATTTGGACAGTTTGTGACAACCCACCCAAATTTATCTTTGTATATGTGTGTGTGTGTGTGTGTGTGTGTGTGTGTGTATGCATTACTGTTTCTCTTTATATTTTCAGTGGAGAATCACCATGGTTTATCATGTAAAATCAATAGTATGATTTTCAGACAATGAAAAAATTAAAAATAAAACCCTTTAATACACAACAGAACATTTTTATTAGATATATTCTTTATTTACCTTTCAAATGATTTCCCCATTCCTGGATCCCCCTCCCCCAAAGTCCCATAAGACCTCTTCCCTCCCCCTGTTTAGCAAACAACCCCCTCCTGCTTCCCTGTCATGATAATCCCCTACCCTGCTGTATTGAGCCTTTCCAGGAAAGGGGCCACTCCTTCCTTCTTCTTGGGCACCATTTGATATGTGAATTGTTTCTTGGGTATTCAAAGCTTGTGGGCTAATATCCACTTATCAGTGAGTGTGTACCATGTGTGTTCTTTCGTGATTGGGTTACCTCACTTAGGATATTTTCCAGTTCCACCCAGTTGCCTAAGAATTTCATGAATTCATTGTTTTTAATGGCTGGATAGTAGTCCATTGTGTATTTACACCACATTTTCTGTATCCATTCCTCCATTCGGGGACATCTGGGATTTTCCAGCTTCTAGCCCTATTATAAATAGGGCAGCTATGAACATAGTGGAGCATGTGTCCTTATTACATGCTGGAGAATCCTCTGGGTATATGCCCAGGAGTGGTTTAGCAAGGTATTCCAATAGTATTATGGCCAGTTTTCTGAGGAACCACAACGATGATTTCCAGAGTAGTTGTACCAGTTTTCAATCCCAAAAGCATTCTCTTTCTCTACAACCTCTCCAGCACCTGCTGTCACCTAAGTTTTTTTTATCTTAGCCATATGGACTGGTGTGAGGTTAAATTTCAGGGTTGTTTTGATTTGCACTTCCCTGATGACTAAGGATGTTGAACACTTCTTTAGGTGCTTCTCAACTATTTGATATTCCTCAGGCGAAAATTCTTTGTTTAGCTCTGTACCCAATTTGTAATAGGGTTATTTGGCTCTCTGGAGTCTAACTTCTTGAGTTATTTGTATATCTTGGATATTAGCCCTCTGTAGGATGTAGGGTTGGTGAAGATCTTTTCTCAATTTCTTGGTTGCCATTTTATCCTATTGACAGTTTCCTTTGCCTTACAGAAAGCTTGTAATTTTATGAAGTCCCATTTATCAATTCTTGATCTTAGAGCATAAGCTATTGGTGTTCTGTTCAGGACATTCCACCCTGTGCCTATGTGCTCAAGGGTCTTCCCCAGTTTCTTTTCTATTAGTTTCAGTGTATCTGGTTTTATGTGGATGTCCTTGATCCACTTAGACTTAGTACATGGAGATAAGAATGTATCAGCTTGCAGTCTTCTGCATGGTGACCTCCAGTTGAACCAGCACCATTTATTGAAAAGGCTATCTTTTTTCCACTGGATGGTTATAGCTCCTTTGTCAAAGATCGAGTGACCATAGGTATGTGGGTTCATTTCTGGGACTTCATTTCCATTCCATTGATCTACCTGCCTGTTACTATACCAATACCATACAATTTTTAACACTATTGCTCTGTAGTACTGCTTGAGTATGGGGATACTGATTACCCCAGTAATTCTTTCACTGTTGAGAATAGTTTTAACTATCCTGGGTTTTTTGTTATTCCAGATGAATTTGAGAATTCCTCTTTCTAACTCTATGAAGAATTGAGTTGGGATTTTGATGGGGATTGAATTGAATATGTATATTACTTTTGGCAAGATGGTCATTTTTACTATATTAATCCTGCCAATCCATGAGCATGAGAGATCTTTTTATCTTCTGAGGTCTACTTCAGTTTCTTAAGAGACTTGAAGTTCTTGTCATACAGATCTTTCACTTGTTTGGTTAGAGTCACACCAAGATACTCTACATTGTTTGAGACTATTGTGAAAGGTGTAGTTCCCATAATTTCTTTCTTAGCCTGTTTATCCTTCGAGTATAGGATGGCTACAGATTTGTTTGAATAAATTTTATGTCCAGCCACTTTCCTGAAGTTGTTTATAGTGGGACTGATTTAAGTTTCTCTCCATTTAGTTTGATGTTAGGTACTGGTTTGTTGCATATTGCTCTTTACTATGTTTAGGTATGGGCCTTGGATTCCTGATCTTTCCAAGACCTTCAACATGAAAGGATGCTGAATTTTGTCAAATGCTTTTTCAGCATCTAATGAAATGTCTATGTGATTTTTTTCCTTTGAGTTTGTTTATGTAGTGGATTACATTGATGGATTTCTATATATTGAACCATCCATGAATCCCTGGGATGAAGCCTACTTGATGGTGGTGAATAATCCTTTTGATGTGTTCTTGGATTTGATTGAGTATTTTTGCGTCGATATTCATAATGGAAATTGGTCTAAA
Source organism: Apodemus agrarius (assembly GCA_964023405.1). Lineage (NCBI taxonomy): Eukaryota > Metazoa > Chordata > Mammalia > Rodentia > Muridae > Apodemus > Apodemus agrarius. Next base: position 9,811,514 of record OZ030005.1, on the reverse strand, counting down.
GTTCTCTTTGTTGCATCTTTGTGTGGTTTTAGTATCTGTGTAATTATGGCTTCATAGAACCAATTGGGTAATGTTTATCTATTTTGTGGACTAATTTGAAGAGTACTGGTGTAAGGTCTTCACTGAAGGTCTGATAGAATTCTGCACTAAAACTGTCTGGTCCTGTTTTTTTGTTTGTTTGTTTGTCTGTTTGTTTGTTTGTTTTGGTTGGGAAACTTTTAATGACTGCCTCTATTTCTTTAGGGGTTATGGGACAGTTTACATGGTATAACTGGTCCTGATTTAACCGTGGTATTAGGAATGTTTCTAGAAAATTGTCCATGTCATCCAGATTTTCCTGTTGTGCTGCATATAGGCTTTTGTAGCAGGATCTGATGATTTTTGAATTTCCCCCCTTGTTGTTGTTATATCTCTCTTTTCATATCTAATTTTCTTAATTTAGATAATGTCTTTGTGCCCTCTGGTTAGTCTGGCTAAAGGTTTATCTATCTTAATGATTTTCTCGAAGAATCAGCCCCTGGTTTTGTTGATTCTTTGTGTAGTTCTTTTTGTTTCTACTTGGTTGATTTTAGCTCTGAGTTTGATGATTTCCTGTCACATACTTCTCTTGAGTGTATTAGCTTCTTTCTGTTCTAGAGCTTTCAGGTGTGCTGTTAAGCTGCTAATATATGCTTTCTTCAGCTTCTTTTTGGAGGCACTCAGAGCTATGAGTTTTCCTCTTAGCACTGCTTTCATTGTCTCCCATGAATTTGGGTATGCTGTGCCTTCATTTTCATTAAATTCTAAAAAGTCTTTGATTTCTTTCCTTATTTCTTCATTGACAAAGGTATCATTGAGTAGAACATTGTTCAGCTTCCATGTATATGTGGGATTTCTGTTGTTTTTGTTGCTACTGAATACCAGCCTTAATCCATAGTAATTTGATTGGAGGCATGGGATTATTTCAATATTCTTATATCTCCTAAGGTTTGTTTTGTGACCAGTTATATGGTCAGTTTTGGAGAAGGTACCATGAGTTGCTAAGCAGAAGGTATATTCTTTTGATTTAGGATGATATGTTCTATAGATATCAGTTAAATTCATTTGGTCCATAACTTATGTTAGTTTCACTGTGTCTTTGTTTAGTTTGTGTTTCCCAGATTTGTCCATGATGAGAGTGGGGTGTTGTAGTTGCCCACAATTATTGTGGGATATGCAATGTGTGCTTTGAGATTTAGTAAAGTTTCTTTTACAAATGTGGGTATCCTTGCATTTGGAGCATGTCTTTTTGGATGACTTTTGTTTGAAAGTTGATTTTATCTGATATTATAATGGCTACTTCAGCTTGTTCCTGGGACCATTTGCTTGGAAAATTATTTTATAGCCTTTTACTCTGTGGTAGTGTTTGTCATTGACACTGGGGTGTGTTTCATGTATGCAGCAAAATGCTGGGTCCTGTTTAAGTATCCAGTCTGTTGGTCTATGTCTTTTAATTGGAGAATTGAGTTCAGTGATGTTAAGAGATATTAAGGAATAATGATTGTTGCTTCCTGCTACTGATGTAATTTTTATGTTTGTGTGGTAATCGTCTTAGTTTGTTGAAAGAAGATTAATTTCTTGCTTTTTCTAGTGTGTAGTTTCCCTCCTTTTGTTGGTGTTTTCCATTTATTATTCTTTGAAGGGCTGGATTTGTGGAAAGATACTGTATAAATTTGTTTTTGTTGTGGAATACCTTGGTTTCTCCATCTATGGTAATTGCGAGCTTTGTTGGATATAGCAGTATGGGTTGGCATTTGTGTTCCTTTAGTCTCTGGATCACATCTGCCCAGGACCTTTAAGCATTTTTCGTCAGTGGTGAGAAGTCTTGTGTAATTCTGATAGGTCTGCCTTTATATGTTACTTGACCTTTTTCTCTTACTGCTTTTAAAATTCTTTCTTTGTTTAGCGCATTTGGTATTTTGATTATTATGTGCTTGGAGGACTTTCTGTTCTGGTCCAGTCTGTTTGGAGTTCTGTAGGCTTCTTGTGTGTTCATGGGCATCACTTTCTTTAGGTTAAGGAAGTTTTCTTCTATAATTTTGTTGAAGATATTTACTAGCCCTTTAATTTGTAAATCTTTATTCTCATCTATACCTATAATCTTTAGGTTTGGTCTTCTCACTGTACCCTGGAATTACCAGATATATTGGGTTATAAGCATTCTTAATTTTGCATTTTTTGACTGTTGAGTCAATGTTTTCTATGGTATCTTCAGGACCTGAGATTTTTTTCTTCTCTCTTGTATTCTGTGGTTGATGCCTGCATCTATGACACCTGAATTCTTTCCAAGGTTTTCAATCTCCAGAGATGTCTCACTCCATGATATTGTTTTATTGTTTCTACTTCCATTTTTAGATCCTGGGTGGTTTTGGTCAATTCCTTTACTTGTTTGTTTGTATTTTCCAGTAATTCTTTAAGGGATTTTTGTGCTTCCTCTTTAAGGGCTTTTACCAATTGACCCATGTTGTCCTGTATTTTTTTTAAGGGAGTGGGCTTTTAGGTTTCATATATGCTCAAGCTGTGCTCAGTGTGACATTCTCTCCTTCCTACCTACAGATAAAGACATAGAATTCTCAGTTTCTTCTCCACCTCCATGTATGCCTACATGCTGTCATGGCATCCTTTCATGGTAATAATGGAATAAATTAATAAGCCATCCCCAATTAAACATATTCACTTATAAGTGTTCCCATGGTGTCTCTTCACAGCAAAAAACAAAAAACAAAAAACAAAACAAAACAAAACAAAACAAAACCCTACCCTAAGAGACATGTTATCTTAGATGCAGATACTAGAAGAGGATTAAGGAGTTAGATATGAAAACTGATTGATGTGTATGTGTGGTCACTGTTTTTGAATATATTTTTTGTTTAATAAAGTAACTTTCAGTACAAGTATTACTTGCTCAACAGGTACAGTGGGAACAGACACCCTCGGTACTACTGAGGAAGAGAGATTTCTCTAGTTAATCCACAGCCAGCAGGAAGAGACTGTCATACTGGGAACAGCTTGAACACTTATGTGACCTCAAACATGCCTCGACAGTGACACACTTTCTCCAACAATGCCACACATACTCCAACAAGGCCAAATATAGTGTGAGTCTATGGGAGTCATATTTTTTTAAACCATCACACTCTCATTCTGTTTTAGTCATTGCCTCATGGGATAATGATGTTCATGGTATGTTAATCCTCTCAATTAATTATCTGCTGAAATGCCCTCACAGATACATCAGAGTTATGCCACAATTTTTGGGGACTCTGGCCAGCTTGAGCATGGCAAACATGGCTCTATCAGGCATCACACTTCTCTCCATTTCCCTCTGCCTTACTAAAAACAATTATATTACATTTCTAAAGATAGCCTCCAGGATCTGTTCCCTAATTTGACCTCTTCCTTTTCCCAAGGCTGACTACCAAAGACCAACTATGAAAGTACTGATGTCCAGTAATCACAAACACCCACTTACCTCTCCTAATTAACATGACCAAATAAACACCACATTGTAACACAGTTTTTCCTTGTAGCTTTATATACTGCCTTATGTCTCTTTTAATGCAGAGGCAGTCCTTTGTCCCTCCTTCTCCCTGCCCCTTGTACTTTTCCTATTCTCCCTCGTCCTCTAATTTCTGGGTTTGTTTCCTATGTCCTGCCCTTTGTTCCTCTGGGGAAAATAAATCTTTGTGCCGAGAACTTGGTCTTGGGGCTCCTGAGCCAATACCATTTCTTATACTTCTTAATCAAGGCATGGTCATAATAGTAATTAGTCATCACAGTTCTCTCAGGTCATAATAGATGAGGAGGGTTAGAAGCCAGAAAGTATATTGCTTTAATTTTTTCTAATTATACTTTTATTATGTTTGTATGCCATGTCCTCATTTGTGTGCCAGGGTGTATGCTCTTGTGTGTGTGTGTGTGTGTGTGTGTGTGTGTACCTTACAGTGTGTACATCGGTATTTTAGAGCTATAGTGATAAATCAGGAGCAATTTAAATCAATAGACAAGTTATATACTAAATTACATTTTAAAAACTGAAATATAATCAGCTATGAGAAATAATTTTGTGTTTGGCACACCAAAGTAACTTGATCCATACCAGGAAAAATTGTAATGCTCTGTTCAAACTTATAAAAACACAGAAAATGCCAACACTACATAAGAATCACACTTACCTTTGGGGTATAGGCATAATTTTTATTTCAGAACATCGGGAATATTTTTATTATTCTTTAAGAATTTTATGAGTTATACTTTGTATTCAACCCCTACCTTGCCTCCAAGATATAGCCCTTCTTCAAACCTACTCAACTCTGTCCTCATTATTTTAAATTCATCAGGCCAAAACTACTGCCCACATATTTTTGGATATGGGACCTTCCACTGAAACATTGTCAATATATCACACCCATAAATAAAACTAATTCTTCTCCCTGAATCTATCAGTTATCAATAAATCCTCAATTCGTGGTAAGGCTTCATATTTACTGCACCCATATTTGCAGTTTTCTAGTTTTGTCTAGAAATCATCATTTTGTGAGAGTCATCCATCTTCTTTGCCTCATATAATCTGTTGATTCCCTCTTTTGCCACATGCTCTCAGCCTTGGGAGGAAGGTCATGATTTTGATGTCCCACTTAAGACTGAGAATTCCACAGTCTCTTATTTTTCTATACATTGGCCAGGTATGGGTCTCTGTGTTAATCACCACCATTTACTGCAGAAAAATGAGGGTTGAGAGATGCATTAATCTCGCTTTGGCCAAAGTACCCTGAAAATGTCAGAGCTTGCCTGCTCTTAGAAACTAAGAATGGTCAGGCCTGGTTAGAACTTAAATGGGAGACATACACTGATCCATGGTTATAATGACAAATTATTCCAAGTTGGATTAATATTATGTTCAATTAGTATAATAGTACTAGGTTTTCCCATCTGACTTATGACCTCTCTCACCACAAGCTCATGCTCTTAAACATGTATCTACATAAAATTAAATGTATAAAGGACAGGCAGACAGTGGTTATAAATGCCTTTAATATGAGAATTTAGGAGGCAGAGTCTGGGATGTCTGTGGGTTCAAGGCTAGCCTGTTCTCAGAATAAGTTTTAGGACAGTCAGGGCTACTCAGAGACACTTTGCAGTAACTTCCCCTCCCTGAAGTTTAAAGGAGAAAAGAAAGAATATGAGATGTTGGCAAGGATGTGGAGCAAGAACACTCCTCCACTGCTGGTGGGATTGCAAGATGATACAACCATTCTGGAAATCAGTCTGGCGGTTCCTCAGAAAACTGGGCATGACACTTTCAGAGGACCCTGCTATACCACTCCTGGGCATATACCCAGAGGATTCCCCAGCATGCAGTAAGGACACATACTCCACTTTGTTCATAGCAGCCTTATTTATAATTGCCAGAAGCGAGAAAGAACCCATATGTCCCTCAATGGAGGAATGGATACAGAAAATGTGGTATATTTACACAATGGAATACTACTCAGCCATTAAAATCATTGAACTCATGAAATTCTTAGGCAAATGTTCAGAACTGGAAAATATCATCCTAAGTGAGGTAACTCATTCACAAAAGAAGACACATGAAATGCAGTCACTGATAAGTGGATATTAGCCCAGAAGCTCAGAATACCCAAAACACAACCCACATATCAAATCATTCCCAAGAAGAAGGAAGGAGAGGGCCCGGGTCTGGGAATGGCTTGATGAGGCATTATAGGGGATTACCAGGCCAGAGGAGTGGAAGTGGGATGTTTGGGAAATTGGCGGAGGGAAGGGGGCTTATGGGACTTAGGGGGAGGGTGGAACTGGGAAATGGAAAATCATTTGGAATGTAAACAAAGAATATAGACAATTTAATAATAAAAATTAAAGAGAGAGACAGAGAGAGAGACACAGAGACTGAGACAGAGAGAGACAGGCAGAGAGAGAGAGAGAGAGAGAGAGAGAGAGAGAGAGAGAGAGAGAGAGGATCTACAAGCCTGTAATGATGAGGCAGAAAATTCAAAAATGGAAATCCAGTTAGTGCTGGAAAAGGACACTCCTAGGCTTGTTCAGCTCCTATCACTGAGAAACAAACCTCCAAAAGGTAATAAATTCCTTTGGGGTCTAGGATACAAGGTCACCAACAAAAATCTCCTTATTATGTAAGAACAATAGTCAAAGCATGATACATAGTGCACAACCCAGCCTATACTATGACTTAATACTGCAAAAGATTTCAGAGTGCTCTAACAGGCTCCAGTAAGAGGTTCCTGGGAACTAAAGGAAGGATGCTAGGACTCAAAACAATGCTATCAGTAAACCGATAGTATTATACTCTAAGGGAAGTGGTAGAGATTACATTTCTTGTCAGTTCAAGAACATCAAAGTATTCCACTGAAATCATAATAATAAGATAATATCTTCTTTTTTTGTTTATTTTTCACCTGAACAATTTTTTTTATTTTCTATATTCTGTGTTTAGATTCCAAAGGCTTTCCCCTTTCCCAGTTCCCACCCACCATACTTCCCATAGTTCCTCTCTCCCCCAACTATTCCCCAATCATTCCCCCTTGCCGCTTGGTTTCTTTACTAAACTGGATGCAATCTTTACAGGCCCAGGGTCCTCTCCTTTCTTCTTCTTGGGAATCATTTGACTTGCTATTTGTGTCTTGAGTATTTAGGGCTTCTGGGCTCATTAATATCCACTTATCAGTGATTGCATTTCATGTGCATTCTGTTGTGATTGGGTTAATTCACTCAGGATGATATTTTCCAGGTCTAACCATTTACCTACAAATTGCATGAATTCATTATTTTTAATTGCTGAGTAGTATTCCATTGTATAAATATACCACATTTTCTGTATCCATTCCTCCTTTGAGGGATATTTGGGCTCCTTCCAATTTCTGGCTATTATAAACAAGGCTGCTATAAACATAGTAGAGCATGTGTCTTTATTGCATGCAGGGGAATCCTCTGGGTATATGCCCAGGAGTGGTATGCCAGGGTCCTCTGGAAGTGACATGCCCAATTTTCTGAGGAACCGCCAAACTGATTTCCAGAGCGGTTTTACCATTTTGCAATCCCGCCAACAGTGGAGGAGTGTTCCTCTTTCTCCACATCCTCGCCAGCACTTGTTGTCTCTTGAGTTTTTAATCTTAGCCATTCTGACTGGTGTGAGGTGGAATCTCAGGGTTGTTTTGATTTGCATTTCCCTGATGACTAATGATGTTGAACATCTTTTAAGGTGTTTCTCGGCCATCTGAATTTCTTCTGGTAAAAATTCTTTGTTTAGCTCTGTGCCCCATTTTTTGATAGGTTTATTTGGTTCTTTGCGGTCTAACTTCTTGAGTTCTTTGTATATATTGGATATTAGCCCTCTGTCGGATGTGGGGTTAGTAAAGATCTTTTCCCACTTTGTTGGTTGCCGTTTTGTCCTTCTGACAGTGTCCTTTGCTTTGCAGAAACTTTGTAATTTTATGAGGTCCCATTTGTCGATTCTTGATCTTAGTGCATAAGCTATTGGTATTCTGTTCAGGAACTTTTCCCCTGTGCCCAAGTCCTCCAGGGTCTTCCCAAGTTTCTTTTCTAATAGTTTCAGTGTGTCTGGTTTTATGTGGAGGTCCTTGATCCACTTGGAGTTGATCTTAGTGCAAAGAGATAAGAGTGGGTCAATTCGCATTCTTCTGCATGTTGACCTCCAGTTGAACCAGCACCATTTGTTGAAAACGCTATCTTTATTCCACCGGATGGTTGTGGCTCCTTTATCAAAGATCAAGTGACCATAAGTCTGTGGGTTAATTTCTGGGTCTTCAATCCTGTTCCATTGATCTGCTTGCCTGTTGCTATACCAATACCATGCAGTTTTTAACACAATTGCTCTGTAGTACTGCTTGAGGTCAGGGATATTGATTCCCCCAGAAGTCCTTTTATTGTTGAGAATAGTTTTAGCTATCCTGGGTTTTTTGTTGCTCCAGATGAATTTGAGAATTGCTCTTTCTAGATCTATGAAGAATTGAGTTGGGATTTTGATGGGGATCGCATTGAACCTGTATATTGCTTTTGGCAAGATGGCCATTTTTACTATATTGATCCTGCCAATCCAGGAGCAAGAAATATTTTTCCATCTTCTGAGGTCTTCTTCGATTTCTTTCTTCAAGGACTTGAAGTTCCTGTCGTACAGATCTTTCGCTTGTTTGGTTAGAGTTATGCCAAGATACTTTATGTTATTTGTGGCTATTGAGAAGGGTGTTATTTCCCTAATTTCTTTCTCAGCCTGCTTGTCCTTTGAATACAAGAAGGCCACTGACTTGCTTGAGTTAATTTTATAACCTGCCACTTTGCTGAAGTTGTTTATCAGCTGTAGAAGTTCTCTGGTGGAGTTTTTTGGGTCGCTTAGGTAAACTATCATATCGTCTGCAAATAATGATAGTTTGACTTCTTTCTTTCCAATTTGTATCCCTTTGACTTCCTTATGTTGTCTAATTGCTCTCGCTAGAACTTCAAGTACTATATTGAAAAGATATGGAGAGAGAAGGCAGCCTTGTCTAGTCCCTGATTTTAGGGGGAATGCTTCAAGTTTCTCTCCATTTATTTTAATGTTGGCTACTGGTTTGCTGTAGATTGCTTTTACTATGTTTAGGTATGGGCCTAGAATTCCTGCATTTTCCAAGACTTTTAGCATGAAAGGATGCTGAATTTTGTCGAATGCTTTTTCAGCATCTAATGAGATGACCATGTGGTTTTTTTCTTTCAGTTTGTTTATGTAGTGGATTACATTGATGGATTTCCAGATATTGAGCCATCCCTGCATCCCTGGGATGAAGCCTACTTGATCATGGTGGATGATCATTTTGATGTGCTCTTGGATTCAGTTAGCAAGAATTTTATTTAGTATTTTTGCATCTATATTCATAAGAGAAATTGTCCTGTAGTTCTCTTTCTTTGTTGGATCTTTTTGTGGTTTAAGTATTAGCGTAATTGTGGCTTCGAAGAATGAGTTGGGCAGTGTCCCTTCTGTCTCTATTTTGTGGAATAGTTTGAAAAGTATTGGTGTTAAGTCTTCTTTGAAGGTCTGGTAGAATTCTGCACTAAAACTATCTGGTCCCGTACTTTTTTTGGTTGGGAGGCTTTCTATAACCCCTTCTATTTCTTTAGGGGTTATGGGACAATTTACCTGATCTAATTGATGCTGATTTAATTTTGGTATTTAATATCTGTCTAGGAAATTGTCCATTTCCTCCAGATTCTCCAGTTGTTTTGAGTATAGACCTTTGTAGTAGGATCTGATGATCTTTTGAATTTCCTCAGTTTCTGTTGTTATGTCTCCCTTTTCATTTCTAATTTTGTTAATTTGTATACTGTCTCTGTGTCCTTTGGTTAGTCTGGCTAAGGGTTTATCTATCTTGTTGATTTTCTCAAAGAACCAGCTCCTAGTCTTGTTGATTCTTTGTATGGTTCTCTTTGTTTCTACTTGATTGATTTCAGCCCTGAGTTTGGTGATTTCTTGTCTTCTACTCCTCCTGGGTGAATTAACTTCTTTTTCTTCCAGGGCTTTTAGGTGTGCCGTTAAGTTGCTAGTGTATGCTCTCTCCAGTTTCTTTTTGGATGCACTTAGAGCTATGAGTTTTCCTCTTAGCACTGCTTTCATTGTGTCGCATAGATTTGGGTAGGTTGTGCCTTCATTTTCATTGAATTCTAAAAAGTCTTCGATTTCTTTTTTTATTTCTTCCTTGACCAAGGTGTCATTGAGTAGAGTATTGTTCAGTTTCCATGTGTATGTGGGCTTTCTGTTGTTTTTGTTGTTATTGAAGACCACTCTTACTCCACGGTGGTCTGATAGGAAGCATGGGATTAGCTCGATCTTCTTGTATTTGTTGACATCTGTCTTGTGACCAATTATATGATCAATTTTGGAGAAGGTACCATGCGGTGCTGAGAAAAAGGTATATTCTTTAGCTTTAGGATGAAATGTTCTATATATATCTTTTAAATCCAATTGGTCCAAAGTTTCAATTAGTTTCACTGTGTCCCTGTTTAGTTTCTCCTTTCCTGATCGGTCCATTGAGGAGAGTGGAGTGTTGAGGTCCCCCACAATTATTGTGTTAGGTGTAATGTGTGCCTTTAGCTTTAGTAAGGTTTCTTTTACGAATGAGGGTGCCCTTGTATTTGGAGCATAAATGTTCAGTATTGAGAGCTCTTCTTGGTGGATTTTCCCTTTGACAAGCAAGAAGTGACCTTCTGAGTCTCTTTTGATGACTTTAGGTTGGAAGTCTATTTTATCTGATATTAGAATGGCTACCCCCGCTTGTTTCCTGAGCCCATTTGCTTGTAAAACTGTCTTCCATCCTTTACTCTAAAGCAGTGTTTGTCTTTAACACTGAGATGTGTTTCCTGTATGCAGCAAAATGTAGGGTCCTGTTTCTGTATCCATGTGTATGGATTATCTATGTCTTTTTATTGGGGAATTGAGTCCATTGATGTTAAGAGATATTAAGGAATGGTAATTATTTCCTCCAGACATTTTTGAAATTATTTTATTTATTTATTTATTTATTTATTTATTTATTTATTTATATTTGAGAGGTTATCTTCTTTTGGGTTTGATGAGAGGAGGTTTCTATCTTGCTTCTTCCCGGGTGTAGTTTCCGTCCTTGTCTTGGTGTTTTCCCCCTATTATCCTTTGTAGGGCTGGATTTGTGGAAAGATATCTTGCAAATTTGGTTTTGTCATGGAATACCTTGAGTCTCCATCAATGGCGATTGAGAGTTTTGCTGGGTAAAGTAGTTTTGGCTGAAGTTTGTGTTCTCTTAGAGTTTGCATGATATCTGGCCAGCATCTTCTAGCTTTCATGGTCTCAGGTGAGAAGTCTGGTGTTATTCTGATAGGTCTTCCTTTATATGTTACTTGGCCTTTTTCTCTTGCTGCCTTTAGTATTCTTTCTTTGTTTATTACATTTGGAGTTTTGATTATTATGTGACGGGATGTATTTCTGTTCTGGTCCAGTCTGTTTGGGGTTCTATAGGCTTCTTGTATATTCATGGGCATCTCTCTCCTTAGGTTGGGGAAGTTTTCTTCCATAATTTTATAGAAGATATTAGCTGGCCCTTTAACTTGTAAATCTTCACTCTCGTCTATACCTATAATCCTTAGGTTTGGTCTTCTCATAGTGTCTTGGATTTCCTGGATGTTTTGGGTTACCACCTTTTTGCATTTAGTATTGTCTTTGACTGTTGAATCAATGGTTCCTATGGTATCTTCGGTTTCTGAGATTCTGTCTTCTATTTCTTGTATTCTATTGTTGATACTTGCATCCATGGCCCCTGATTTCTTCCCAAAGTTTTCTATCTCCAATGTTGTCTCCCTCTGTGATTTCTTAGTTGTTTCTACTTCTGTTTTTAGTATCTGGATGGATGTGCTCAGATCTTTCGCTTGCTTGATTGTGTTTTCATGTATTTCTTTAATAGATTTTTGTGCTTCCTCTTTCATAGCTTCTACTTGTTGGCCCACGTTCTTCTGTAGTTCTTTAAGTGACTTTTGTCTTTCTTCCTTATTGTCTTCTTTTTGATCCATCTTCTCCTGAATTTCTTGAAGTGATTTTTGCATTTGCCTCGTAAAGGCTTCTAACTTTTGATCCATTTTCTCCTCTATTTCTTTATGAGATTTTTCTATGTGTTCAGCTACCAGCATCCTGACCAGTGATTTTATATCCAAGTCTTGTTTTTCTGGTGTTTTGGGGTATCCAGGGCTTCCTGTTGTTGGAGAACTGGGTTCAGATGCTGTCATGTTGCCTTGATTTTTGTTAGTAACGTTCCTTCATTTTCCTTTTGCCATCTGGTTATTTCTGCTGGTAGTTGGCCTTGTTGTCAGTGGCTGGTGTTTGAATCTCCTGTGAGGCTGGGCTCACCTGTTGTTTCTCTATTGGTGAATATGTGTGACTGCTGCTTTAAGGGATCATAAGCTGGCTGCCACCCATGCAATTGTAGCCCCTGCTGGAGTCTGTCTACCTGGGCTTCTCCAGCTGTGTCCTGGTTGCAATATGGAGGCCCTCCGCTATCACTGGTCCAGGGGCCGGCGAGCTGGTTGCAGACCGCAGCCTTGGTGTACGGCCAGAGGGCGCGGGGAAGACCCACAGAGCCTGGGCTTTTCCAGCTGTGTCCTGGTTGCAATATGGAGGCCCACCGCTATCGCTGGTCCAGGGGCCGGCGAGCTGATTGCAGACCTCAGCCTCGGTGTACTGCCAGAGGGCGTGGGGAAGACCCACAGAGCCTAGGCAGAACTCAGCCTGCTTGGCTCCGAGAGCCTAGCAGATCCCCCCGTGAGGGTAGCCCTGGAAGGGGTGTTTACCTGGGCCTTTCCAGCTGTGTCCTGGTTGCAATATGGAGGCCCACCGCTATCACTGGTCCAGGGGCCGGCGAGCTGGTTGCAGACCGCAGCCTCGGTGTACGGCCAGAGGGCGCGGGGAAGACCCACAGAGCCTGGCCCTTTCCATCTGTGTCCTGGTTGCAATATGGAGATAATATTTTCTTAATGAATAAGAAATCCTTTAACTTCCTTCTTTTGATAGAAGTGTTTGTTGTACAAGGGAAAGAAATATAGTTGGAATGTGAACATAATAGGGAGATATGGAAAGATTTTCATGAGGAAATTTGAGATTTGTAAGATCTCATATCATTATGCACAGTCATAAACTTTTCAAGGAAAAAGTGAGAAAAGAATTTCACCAGGAAGGAACATGAAAACCAAAGTAATGACTTCCCAGAATCTCAAAATTGTGGTGTCCAACATCAGGAAAGTAGACACAATCTAACACAAAGGTATCAAAGAGAGCTGGGCACAGTGGTGCATGCTCTATCAGGCTTTGCCCTTCCCTGCAGGACTAAGGAGGCAGAGGCAAAGAGAAATCAAGGAAATCAAGGTCATCCAGTGAATTCTTAGACAACCTAAGGTGTGTGTGTGTGTGTGTGTGTGTGTGTGTATGTTTCAAAACAAATAAGTAATGAATGACTGTAGAAATATCCAAGCAAGTCAAAACAGATAAAGATTAACTGATAAATTTATTTCAGGAAAGCACAAAATATAAACAAATTAAGGAAGCATTACTGGGTAAGTTTTGAGAATTCAATAAAGAGAGAAACACTGATGACAATTTATATGGTACTGAAAATGAACATTTGTGTAAGTCTAAAACACTGTGGAAGCCCTATGGATAAAATAAGTCATGCACAACATTATGTTATCAAGGCTAGAAGGCCAGATAGAGAAGTTGAATCATTCAGTCAAGAACAAACATCAATTAGCAGAAACCCCAGCTTGGAGCATCCTTGGCTTAACTACATGTCTACACTGCAGAAGCCAGGAGCCTTAGACAGTGTTAGAGACGGGATTCCTTCACACTGGGGGACACTGGTACATTATGGAATATTATAGCCTTGGAGAAATGGCTATTTCTAACAATATGAATTTGTTGCTGGAAATTTCTCCATGTTGTCACTGAACTTGGTAGGATTCTAATCATGAATCTCAAAGTGGGATCAGCCACTCATTCTTAATAAGGCAGTTAAAAGAACTGAAAGAATACAGTAAGAAGAAAGCTATTTATTCGGAATAGAGAGTAAGAGGAGAAGTAACACATGTTTGCCTTTTGTCTTCAATTCTTCAAGGGCTGCAGTTTACTTGTTGGTCTTTGATTGTCTGAAGCCTGACTTCATGGTTCTGAATTGAGATGAACATTTAAATAGAAAACCAATAAGTATATCTAAGCAGTCCCAACCAGGATGTAAACCCACTTACCCAACTCCAGCACGGTCTGAATTCAATTCCATCAAATATTGTGGTGGAATAAGGTAAAATCTCTTTCCAAAGAGATAGTTCCCATTTGGCTAGGGCCTCTTCCTTCTCTCATCATGAAGCCCCTGGGGAGACTGATTCCCTTTTTAAGTGGGAGTTCATTGTTTCAATCATCAAATGGGCTGAGACATACAAATGGCTCTTAAAATACCTTCCTTTCTGCCAACTTGGCTATAATATCCAAAAATTAGGTACAGCCAGTATATAAGACGAATTCCTGCAAGGATTATATTTATGAGAGCACAGAAAGCCACAAGATCAATCTCCAAGTGTTGTGGTGTCCCATTTTGTTTAAATACAGAAGTTAAAAATTGGTTTGAATCTGGTGAACCCCTGAACAGTGGAAGACCTGAGTGTGAGTCCTGTTGAGGACAGCACTGGCCAGAGGGTACATGTGAGTATAAGGTTTCTCTACTGTGTAAAATAAGGAACAACCCAAACCTTGCAGCAGCGTCAAATGTCATGGTTGGGGCCTATTTAGAATTCTATCCCAGCCTCCATTAATAGTGAGATGCAGAGGGACAGGGACAACCTCTGTGTGAGACGTGCTATTTTTCATCCTCTTCCTAAGACCCAAGAATCACCTAGCAATTTTCATCAAATGCTTCCAGATTATACAATCTAATGGAACTAATCATGTCTGGAGTTTTAGATTGTGTCGCTGGATCACAGGACTTCCCTTGATGAATTGTGAAATTTTGAGATATAGGTACATATGATAAAGTCATTAGACAGCACATATTGTGTCACCTCCTTCTTATGAATAAGAGCATAAGCCACAGGAGGACTGCGAGCCACACAAGGTGGAAGATGACATCAAAAGTGATATAGAGGAAACAAGCAAGATTTGGGGATGGCAGCCTTGTCCCTTTACCTTTAGCCCCTGGGGAATCAATATAGTGTTGCAAGATGTGTTTCTTTCTGTCTCTTGGCTTATCACCCACACCACACAACGGAAGTCAAGATACATGGAGAGAAACACAAGCAGGACACCTTAACAGTGTGTGTGTGCAAGTGTGTGTGTGTGTGTGTGTGTGTGTGTGTGTGTACATGTGGGTGTGTGGTGTATAGGGTGTGGGCATATTATGAAACCTACGAGGAAAGGGTGTTTCTTCTGATTTCTTTACCAGGAACCAGAAAAGGCAAACATTGAGGTGGAAATGTAAGAGAAACAGTGAACAGTGACCTGGGCAGTGCAGGCACATACCTTCCTGAAATGAAGGGCCAGGGGATGAGTGACAGGAAATGAGTAACAACAGTAAAAATGTTAATGACAGCAACAATGGGAGGTAAAATGACTCCCAAGACTCCATGGAGCAAGATCTAAATGACTACATGAGGAGTGTTACTCTGAGAGCTCCTACATACAGTGACATCTCTAGGATGCTCATGCACTTGTATTTCCAGGTGGATGAGGAATATATCAGAGAAATGAGGCAAAGGTCATAAACTCCAGGATGTGTAGGGAGTGGGCACAGTCAGAATACTAGAATTCTAAATATAATGTTTTTAATCTCGGAAAGAGTTCTAAGTCATCCATTCATAAACACATTCTCTACCCTCACAATCCATTCATAATCTACCACCACCCCTTTGTCCATTCATTACTAATTCCTTTCTTCCTTCATCATAAAAGAATTTCATGAGCTGCACACTAGACTCTGAGACTTGCAGGATCTTGATGGAGGGATGAGGCAAAGCCTTCTCCCTATGCTTCAAGAGGTGTGAACACACCACAGTAGGAAATCTATAATCTGAAGCTCAGAGTACTGTAGTAAGAGAATTAGGCTGTAGGGCAGGTGGGTTCAGATTTCAATTAATCATTTATTATAAATTCAAAACTTACTGTTGATGTGTTGATACCACTGCCTGGACCAGACTGTCCCTTCAAGACAGTGATGCCTTAAACCAGAAAATTTCTGAGCCCACAGCACTCCTCTGACCTACAAATACTTGATAATGACTCCTGTGGCAGATAGGTTTGGACTGTGGATATGCATAGTCATTTTTGGCTTTTGATGTGCCACCCATAGGCTGTATAAACTTCATTCAACCAGTGTCTTTGCTGTCTCTCAGATTCCCTACAGTAATACACATGGTAACTTATCGTTTCTCTGTCTATAAGTGAAATTCAAATATTATTAAAATCCTAAATTTGAGACTGAAGAGCTGTTAAAATCAGGGGTGCACATTCTTATTTGCCTAAAGAAGAGACTTCCCTCGGCTGAACTGTTAAGGACAACCAATTGCCAAGAGGACCTATTTTCCCTTGGGGATCCAACCTTTCCTGGGAAGACTCAGGACTATCAGGACAGTGGGTATGTTGTATGACTACCATCCAGCTGTTCTGTCCATGTTGAATCTCATGGAAAGGAAATGCCAAAATGACCTAGCCTAATCACAATTGTCATGACAGATACCAGGTTGTTCCACATGCTCCAAGACTTTGACGCAGAATGTCTCTTTGCTTCCACTCATCTTGAGCAGGTAGTCAAACTCACGCAATGTCATGAAGCTTTCTCAGGGCCATGTTCAGAGTGAAGGCCCAGAGAGTCTGAGCTGAGGATAACATACTTGGACTGAGTTATCATACTACTGTCTGCAGGTTCCAGTCAGGTCAAGACTTCTATGGGATTTCAGTTTGCTACCATAATGTGTGTCTTTTACTAAATGCCCAAACCCAAGTGACAGTACACAGTCCAGAGAGGAGAAAAGTACAGTCCAAGTCTCATTGTCTTAGGTATACAGAGAAGAATAAACCCCACCATTACTCAGCAGTCACAGAGAATCCCTTACTGTTTACTTGGAGGTCAAAAATGGCCCATTCTGATTTCAAATCGACAGATACGGTTCGTAGGGTGTAAATCCCTCTGTCTTTCTTCTTGACATTCAAGAGAAGCAAGGATCCATCATTTCGTACTCTCACTCTGTCAGAATATGCATACCCCAGTGTGGTTGAATTGGTGAGGAATGAATGGCTTGCTATCTTCAAATGGCTAAGTGGAAGTACTCCTTTGTGCCAGGCAAAGCCTTGAAGCTTCTCTGGCATATTAAAAACCCAGAGAAATATATTGTTGCTTTTTTCAACCCAAAGTGGCACCATCCGAATTATGAGTTGAGAAGGGGTAAGATGCTTCTTGTAGACTAACAGCGGGCCTAAATGAAAAAAAAAAAATAAAAGAGAGAAATAGAAAGAAACTCTCAAATGTGGTTTGTTTGCATTTGGGGGGAAGAAAGATTTCTGAATCCTGAGCAGGTGTGTCCATCACTCAGTCTTGTGTGTGAGTAAAGCTGTGTCTATCCTACTTGGTAGAGGTCAGCACACAAATTGCATGCCCTAATTTCCCATGAACTTCTGTATGGGACTTTCCCCTCATCTATCTGCCTGACCCACCTTCAGGTCTATGCTCACACCCATAGTGTGTAAAGAAGGGTGCCTCCACAAGCAGTTTCCTCGACAGAAACTGGGTCTACCCACTGATGTATTTTATATTGGACCGCTTATGGTACATTCTCAATGCCCTTGCCCATGTTTCTTGCCATCCAGTTGAAGACTTTGTGGCCTGGGACTAGTGTGATAATTTTAGAAGACCCGATGCCTAGAAAGAGCTCAATGGATAAATCAATGAATGGATGGATGGATGTGTGCTCCAGGTCACTGTATGTCCATGCATTAACAGATTCTCGGGTTCTAAGATAACACAAGTTTTTATACCTTGATTTAATTTATTTTTATTCCCTCTCTGTACTGGGGAAGGGAACAAGCACTTAAACATGTATCAGCATATGGGTGAGTGGGTGCATGCCAGAGTATATATGTATAGCTCAGAGTACAGCTTGTGTGACTGAGCTCTCTCCTTCCACCATGTGGGATAAGAAGAATGAACTCAGGTCATCAGGGATGACAGCAAGTGCCGACATCCACTGAGGCATCTCACAGTTTGTTTTTTATTTGAATAGTCATCTTGTCACAGGTGTGGATGTTTAGTCTTCAGGGCATACTTTCCAAGGTAATTAATGAACCTGATAAATGAACAATGCAAATTTTCTCTCCCCATCTTACCATTTCCTGTCCACTGAGAGCTTCCAGATGCTGAGCAGCTGTCTACCTTGCTGTGACTTCTCATCTCATGTTCCAAACAGAAACTGTGAGTCTCCTCTGAAGCCCGTATCCTCTCCAGGAGACTCCATAAAATCACTCAGCTAACCTCTTCCCACACAAGGATAGGGAATGGTGTAGGCACCGGCAGTCAGATTTCCTACCACTGTGTGTACCTTTGCATGGAGATTAAGGATCCAGGTCCACTGACTCTGATGTCTGCTCTGTTCTCCCTCCTTTGAGAACCCCTTCACCTCCAGCAATGCCCTGAGCCTTGTTGCTCTGAAATTGGCTCTGTTGTCCTTCACTCTGAGCTGAGTCTGGGACAGGGGTCTGGATCCAGAGTCATTTAACATTCCCTAATTTCTTCATCTCTTCTAGGACTCAGGTGCAGGTTCATAGTGGGAGGCCTAAGGGTGTAGGTTGAAGCTGAAATCCTTGTCTGAGTTACTCAGCACAAGTCCACCTCTCTGCTGGTGCATGAAAGTTTGTCTCCACAATGCATGTCCTGAACTAAATCCTCAAACAACATGTAGACACAATGCAGAAGGGATACAGATCTAGTTCAGGCCTGACTCTTTTCTGAATGTACTATGGACTGAACTCCACCCAACAACAGATTTTACAAAAAAAATTGACTTACTGTGAACAAAGAATTCTGCACGAATTATTTCAGGTCTTGAGGTTGAATCAAGTGTTCTTAGAGTGTAGTATCCTGAGTCTTTTCTGGTGACACTCTTGATCAGCAGAGATCCATTGTTGAATACTGTCTCTCTACCACTGTGTGCAAGTCCCATCACAGTAAAATTGGTAGCTATCGCATGACTTGCAATTTCACTACACTTGAGTGGTGCAACTCCTGTGTACCAGGAAAAGATTTTGACATTCCTCGGCAGGTTATGCACAAACAGAAGAACATTTTCCCCTTCAACAGCGATGGGAGGCACTGACTCAATTGTGAGCTTGGCAGTAGTGTGAAGCAGCCAGGATGTTAAAAGGGTGACTAGAAGTGAAGAGAGAAATTCCATGAACATTGGGCCCTCTGTGTTTGATGGAAAGATGAGCTCTGTATCCTGAGTGGACATTCAGTCTATGCTGGTAGGTGAGTGTGGCACCTTTGTATTTGGAAGAGATGAGCAACATAACCTCCACTACTCCATCAGTGGCCCTGAACCTGTTCCATTCTGTGTATAAAACTCTCTCCTTGGATGGATATATATAATCTGGACAGCCCTGGCCAACCTGGAACTCACTCTGTAGGTCAGGCTGGCCTTGAATTCTGAAATATGCCTGCTTCTGCCTTCCAAGTGCTTGGATTATAGGCATCCACCACCACTGCCTGGCTGTCCTTGCATATATTAAGGACTCCCCACATTGCCCTCAACTTCCTGCCTATATTCAGAGTACTTGGGATGAGAGGATATCCCCTATTACCTCTTACTCTAGAGATCTTCACTTTCTTTTTTCTCTGTACTCTCTGGTCCAAGTTCTCTGATTACTTCTAGATGGTCTTTCTGGTATAACTTACAGTCCACTAGTCTAAGGCTTTATTAAAACCACGATGAACCTGACATCTTTCGAAGGCCCAGAACTTATAAGGGCCTGGTTACCTTTGGATGAGTGGGAGAATGGATGTGTCAGGGATATGCCTATCCAGGGGTACATTTGCAAATTTTTAAAATATGAAACAAATGACACCTTTGGTATAAGAGCTTGGCATAATTTGTATGTGGGGGCAAGGGGAATGCTTATATTTCTGTATACTTGTATGCATTTGTTTATAGGTACATGTATGCACTGCATACACATAGAAGTCAGACACCTGTATGTATTGGGAATTGAATTGATGACTTAAGATTAGCAGTGAGTAGCATGACCATTAAGTCATTCCAATGGCTCTCCCTATTTTGGTTTTTAACTGGACAGTCACTCTCATGTTTGGGGACATCAGTCCTCAGAGTATAGCTGTCCATGTGATTGACACGGAATAGAAAACAATGGTCCTGTTTCAACATTATACTCTCTTGTGTTATTTACAGCTGAAGAGTGCCTGCCCCTGTCTCTGTCCTCTTCCAAAACCCTGAATCTGTCCCCAGGTTCTTGTATTCTTCAGGGACTTCAGCAAGGCTCTGAGCTCCCCTTCACCCACTCAGTGCCAAGGAGTAGCCTTCTCACCTTTGAGCAGGAGTCCCTGCCAGGATACCCAGTCTTCACAGGAAAGTGCAACAGAATCCATCATGGCATCTGGATCTGCCACCTGCTCTGTGAAAAGCTTCAGCTCCCGTGCTGTGTCCACGCTCTGCTCTCCCGTCAGTTCTCCTGTCCTTCCTTCCTTTTATCTAAGTCTCCTCCCAGGTAGGAGCCCCTTATATGGGCTGGAGACCTTTCCTGTGTACAAGCCACATCAGTTCATTTCCCCTATCTCCTGTCCCCTACTCTACTCCCCTTTCCTCTCATCATGTCTCAGTCCACATGGCTACGCATTGAGCAATAAAGCTGAAAACTCTCCTCGGGCTCTTATATGGACTTAAATGGAGTTATGTTGCTGTGCAATTTGCGTACAAACAGAAAACCATGTAGGATACAAAGGAATATGCTTTCCATGCTTCCCAGAAAACTGATTGTTCCAACTTTCTGCTGTCATGATAAACAACCTGATCAAAAGCAGCTTAAGAGGGCAATGAATTTTCAGGCTAGTCACAATGGTCAAGTCTATCATTGAGGGAAGTCAAGGTACACATAAAGACAAGAATCTGGAGTCAGGAACTAAGGATGAGTGCGGTTTAACCAGTCATTCACTGGTACTCTCTCTTTTTAATGTCCTTCTCTCTGTCTCTCTGTCTCTCTGTTTCTGACTCTGTCTTTCCCTCCCTGCACCTCCCTCAATCTCTCTCTCTCTCTCTCTCTCTCTCTCTCTCTCTCTCTCTCTCTCTCTCTCCTCTCTGGTGCATGTTTCACTATCTTTTTGAGACAATGAAGAACCACCTGCATAGTGATAGCACTACTCACAGGGGCCTCTGCCTTCTTACTTTAATTAAGACACTCAAGAAAGTCCTCAACAGAGTTCTTCAAAGTGATCTATAAAAGACACTGAATGATCTGTGTCTCTTCTAGCCCCACTCCTGTGACTTTAAGCTGTGTACATTTGAAGAGTAATCCTAACTATAACTGGAAGCTCCCTGCTATTCAAGGAGGTGCCCATCACCATTGGCTGTGACTGTCACATGTGCTCATGTCTACAGTCTCAGACAGCTGAACTTTCAGAGACAGTACTCAGTTCAGAAGTAGCCTACTCCCAGTTTCACTTTCCTACTTCCCTGATTCTCAAACATGGAACTCTTTGGTGTCAATCAATGTCATTTTTATTCATGAGAAAGGTAGAGAAGTTAGTAGCATGGTTTATTCTGACTCAGAACATGCCTGCCTGGCACCTTCACTTCCCCTTCAAGTCAAAATGGCATCAGAGGTGAATCAATCAGCAGGTAAGACAGGAACAGGTCTGAAAGGAGAGCTCTCAGCTGCTTTTTGTCCCCCCTCCCCATCTAATTTAACTATGTGAACTTCCATATTAAAATGAAGAATCTCCACTCAGAGGGACCCATGTCAATAAACTCAGCCTGCTCTAGTTTATGTTCTTTCCACCATTATCCCACATCTTTAAAATCCCTTCCCACACATATTACCCAGATTTCTGGTTGATTAAATTAGCAAACTCATTAAGCTCCTTAGTAGCACAGCTCACTTCCCCTTTATGGCTCTGTTTTGCCTTGAGTCTGGTCATAGGTCTAGAAGAAACTATTTGTGGGCCTCAAGAAACATCAGTATATTGTCCAGCATTTTCTTCAGTGAAAGTCACTGCTGGTTTATCAGACTCTGAGAGATTAATTTCCTCATGTGGAAAAGGCATTATTTCAAGGGGTGGGGCTGAGGATACCAATTCCTCAGCTAGGGCCAAACCCTTGAGAATCTAAAGATTCAAAATTCTCAGCTTCAACAGGGTCCTCACACACATCCCCATCCCAAGTTAGAGAATCCCATTCTTTGCCAATCAATGCCCTTACTTTAACTGCTGACACCCTCTAAGGCTGAGACTTGAATTTTCGCTGTAGTTTAGCCACCCTTATAAGAAGGGCTTCAGTTTGTGTTTCTGCAACTTGAGCTCTATGGCTGCTGGAGAGAATATTCTCTCCAAGGATACACTTAGCAACATTTAGATTGTGTACTTGCATATGGAGCTGTTTGATTTTATCATACAACTCCTTTTCCTCCATTATTTATCCCAAGATTCTAAGAGCAACCAGCCAGCAAAATCATTTTCTAAATTTTCCCCAACTTGTAGAAAGTTTTGTACACTGAATCACCTGATTCATCAAGATAATCAAAGGTATCAACTCCTTTAAGCTTGAAATATAGTTTCAACCATGGGTCTTCAATATTCTCCGAGCTCCCAGGAGGGAGAGAATCTGGAGAAGGTTCAGTAGTTGAAGGTGCTGGTGAATTATCAAAGCGACTCCAGATTTTTAAAAGATTAATCCTTATACTTATGCTTCTCTAGAGCCACTCCCAGTAACAACTTCTGTATTAGTCAGGGTTCTCTAGAGTCACAGAACATATGGGTAGTCACTATATAGTAAGGGAATTTATTGATAACTTGCAGTCTTTAGTCTAGCTCCCCAACAATGGTCAGCTGGTCAGCAGCAGCTATGAATGGAAGTCCAAGGATCTAGCAGTTGCTCCGTCCCATACAGCAAGCAGGCAAAGGAGAGAGAGAGAGAGAGAGAGAGAGAGAGAGAGAGAGAGAGAGAGAGGAGCACCAATTTCCTTATGTAAGTCTCCAGCAAAATGTATGGCCCAGATTAATGGTGTGTGCCACCATACCTTTAATTCCAGATGACCTTGAACTCAAAGAACTCCTTGTCTTAATCTTTTGGAATTCATAGCCACTGTGTGTCAAGATCTCCATGCCAAGTTCCAGATCAGAAACCTTTATCTCTGAGCCTCCAGATTAGAATCACAGATGAGCCTTCCAATTCTGGATTATAGTCCATTCCAGATATAGTCAAGTTGACAACTAGGAATAGTTACTACACCAGAAAACATTTTCTTCATCCTACCAGAAAGCCAAAAGTATCTACCACAAAGTTTAGTTCAAATTCACTCAGGAAAGGATAGAATATAGTCCTATTGACACTGGTTGTAGAGTTATGGAAGAGGTAGGCATGAGAGCCCTGTTGTAAATAATGATGTGCAAGTAAACATGTTTTCATTAGGATCCAGGAGATCACTATCAATAAGACCATTAGACCTATATAGATGGGTGAGGTAGACAGAGGTTTGCTCGTGGATAGAAATAAGAGTCTAAGATGTTATTAATGGGGCATTAGAGCAATGTAATGAAAACAGAAGTAATGCAACTTCTAATGTCACTTCTGAAATCAAAAGAGGGCAGAAGAAGAGCCTGTTCAAGAGCAAGCAATGTCTCTCTGGGCTAGGATACAACAGTATATGGATCCCAATTAGAGGTCACAGTTTAACTTAGTGGGAATGTACTTGGATACCATACACACATGGTCCTGACAGCACACACACACACACACACACACACACACACACACACGACTTGACTTTATACTCATGTACTTACTGCATGTAAAATACCCATATTTCTCAATAACTGGGCATAACCTGGTTCTACTGTAAATAGGAATGGATCCTCAAATCCATTCCTGACACAACTTTGGGCTGGGAAGTTGTGGGTTGGGAAAACAAAGACTGTCCATTTTTTTCTTTTTTTTCTCTTTTTTAAAAATTTTTATTTTCTATATTCTATGTTTACATTCCAAAGGCTTTCCCCTTTCCCAGTTCCCCAAGGCTGTCAATTTTAACCTAGGTGTTCATGTGGGTGCTTTGGTTCATGAACCCAAGATGAACTAACTGGGTGTTCATGGTCTACTTTTATGTTTAGGTGGTTAAAATCATGAAGGAATCAGATTTACTCTCAGCTGACATTTGGGTTTGTTCTGTCATTTCTACTGGCACTTACTGGATTCCAGTTACAGCACTAAGTCCTAAAGTCATTCATTGTAACACTAGGTGAAGTAGAGTTTCTGTCAGTCCACGTGAGTAGCTCTGATGATTTGACTACCTTATGCAGGTTGTACTATGAGACTCAGGCTCACAAGTTAGTTTTCCCTACTGTGAGATGGAGTTCTTACTTATAATGTTGGCCTTGGATAGCAGCACTTTACAGGCAGGACAGAGGGAAGATGGCCCTCTTTCATCCAGTGTTGTCACTCTTAACTCTACCCCAATAAATGCCCTTTGGAAACTACACAGAAGAGGACTCAGGCAGATGCATGAGGACCTGATTTCTATAATACAAATACCTCCATGTGCTGGGTTGGAGAAACAGTCCATATCACAAGTAAGCTAAACCACAGGGATTGATGTTATAGACTTTGGAGCTGAGGGCAGAATTTCATTGACACTCCTTATCCTTAATGACACACTATCTTCCTGCAACCAGAGAATTCTTTGTCCATCCAGCTACACTGATCTCCAGTCTGTAGCCTAGGCCAGCAATGTCCAAGATTTTAGTGTTCAAAGCTCTCTTACAGGTAGGACTGATAAAACTTCCCTTTAAGCTTCCTGAGCAGCACCCACACCTGTCCAAATCACTTTATGTGTGTACAGAAATCCCACATGAGACAAGTATTTAGGTAACTATGTAGAATGAGTCATAACATACATGAGTGTTTAAAATCAGTGAGTTTCTGAGCAGAGAGAGCCCTATGTTAGATGAAAGATATACTGGGAGGGACAAAGCAAAGACAAGCTGTTTATGTTGCAGTAGTGACAGTAGCACACAAGAAAACAAATAATTTACAGTCTAGTATGTATGTGAAATGCTGCAGAAAATATCCAGAGCCACGAGCCTTGGTTCTGGAGACAGAACTAAGAAGAACTTTGTTGTTCCAGTCAGCCCTTAACTTTAGCTTCTAACTCTCCATTTGTTTTTAGTTTCTGAACAAGATATCCTCTCAATCTATGGATGACCAAGATTAACATCAGCTCATCCATGCTCCAGAGACATCTGAGAAGTTCTCGAGGGTACAGAGAGTAGATATGTGACTACAGACAGATTACTCATACTCACATCTGCTTCTCATGGTCAGTGTGAGCCTGAGCAGAGCAAGCCCCGTGCTAGATTCAAGATTTATTATGAAAGACACAACTAAATCTTCTCCTTTACATTCCAGGAAGAGTGACAGTGGCACAGCAGATAACACATGAATTCATCTGTAGAAGGTAGGATGGAGAGTCCTGGATTTCTGCAGAAATTCTCCAGAAGCATTTCTTTTTGTATGTAAGTTTCCCAGATATAAGACACATAGTGGATGTTGAAATTTCTATAATGTCTCCTTTAATATAAATAAGACATAAGCTTGAGTCAGGACAGCTGTCTAGATGAGCAACATCTGCTACTATTTGCACGAAGGAGAGACTACATTAGACTTAATCACTGAAAACAGTGTGGTGCCAGGAGGACATGGGTCTTCATTTCTTACTTGGGAATCTTGACTATTTTGTGAAGTCTCATAAGTCATCAGAACAATTGACCACTGACTTGGGCTCCTATTGCTGAGACTCAGAAGGACATGCTCT
The DNA here is from genome assembly GCA_964023405.1 of Apodemus agrarius. Lineage (NCBI taxonomy): Eukaryota > Metazoa > Chordata > Mammalia > Rodentia > Muridae > Apodemus > Apodemus agrarius. Next base: position 9,785,890 of record OZ030005.1, on the reverse strand, counting down.
GGTGATCTAACTTGAAGGTCTTATGGCTGTGCACTGGCTGGTTCTATGAACTAGCAGATCCAGACAGCTAAGAAATCAGTCAATTCAGTTAGCTCTAACAGGTCATGTCCTATCCTTGCCCACACCCTCCCGTTGAAACTTGAACTGAGAAGACTGGGATACTAGTGACTAGTGACAGGATCCTGGACCCAGGACATCCTAGTGGTCTCCCTTCTATTAAGACTTGGTATTTCCCTCAGCCAGACCATACTTGAAAACCAAAGAACCTTGTTGGTCCATAATCATGGTGAGGGAAATAAAAATATAGGCATGTTCTAACTACACATTCCCTTCTCAACAAGACAAATTCAGAAAAAAAAATATTCTGATATTACAATTTTCCTACACTGTGTATGTCCTCACTAAACACTAAAATTCAGTGTGGACATAAAAAATATGACAGGTAGTCAGCAAATCCAGATGTATTTCTATTGTCTTACTAAGTAGAAACACCATGCCACCCAGAGATAAAAAAGAGCCATGTACTATTTACATGGTGAAATACATGAATTTATTTGGTTTCTACCTCAGAATCCCCATTTGTATGGTAAAAATGTCTGTTTCCATCAGTGTGGTATTCTGAATCATTCAGCACCCTTTGGTGTACATTGTCTCCTGATGTTGTATGAAGGCACCAGGACACTAATTGGTGCTTATTACAAGATGGGCAAGTTCATCCCTGTCAACTGCACTCTTCCATTTGTATCAGTAAAAGTCTTCAATATTCTCTGCCACATTAAGTACAAATGGAGCCTCTCCTTCTCAAGTTGCATTGAGCAAGAGTGGTCCAATAGTAAGTTGAGCAGTATGGGGAGAGGACCACAGAAACTGAGGATAGCCATGGGAAGACGGCTTAATGGTTGAGAGCACTGGCTGTTCTTGCAAAGGACCTGGGTTCCCAGCATATACCTGATATGTCCACTGCCTGTAACTACAGTCCTAGGAACCCTGGACCCTCTTCTAAACTCTGCTGGCACTACATATCATTAACACAAAAGTACACATGTAGACATAACAGCCATAAGTGTAAATAAACCTTTAAACATTTCTTTTAAAAATAAAATGAAAGTGAACCTAGAATAGAATGGAATCTTGAAGACCAGTGCATTTGGTAAGAGAGTAGGGCCCTATGTCCTCTGCAGTTGTGTTCATTTCTCTGCCTCCATGTCTGCATCTGGGTACATCAATAGGACTGGACAAAGGCTACAAGACATGGCCTCTTTTCAATCAGTAATTATGAATATGTCCTTTACTTTGTATTGAAATATATTCTCATGTTTCTGGATAGACAACACCTGATTGTAATTCAAATCTCTGCTTACTCACAAACGCTCACTGAAGTGAGTTAGTGAAGCATCCCTGTACCCCACAGATGTTCACCAACTCACCCACTCCCACTTCCCTGGCCTGGTATTCTCCTATACTGGGGCATCAAGCCTTCAAAGGACCAAGGGTCTCTTCCCCCACTAATGTTATAATATTTATATTATTCCCTTGTGTGTGTGTGTGTGTGTGTGTGTGTGTGTGTTTCAGTACATTGTTCATTCAAGAGCCCTCTGAGGACAGGGTACTTTGTGGAATTCCCTGGAGCTTGAGTTAGTTCAGGGTGTGATTTCACCTAAGATGGTTGCTGGAAACTGAACTCAGGAATTCTGGGAGAACAACAAGTAATCATAACCACTGAGCCATCTCTCCAGCCCATCTATTTCATTTCCACACTCTGTCACCTTTGTTGGTCCAGTCAGCCCTTAACTTTAACTTCTAGATGACAATTTGCTTTACAATTCATTGTTATTAGACCTTTTTGAAGACAATAATTTGCCTTTCTGGGAAGATCTAGTGCCTGGAAAACTCTAAGATATGTGGTTGAATAAATGAGGGAACGAACTAATGAATGAGTATACCAATCCACTGCCTTTAGAGTCAGATCAGTGTGTAGCTTAGTGGGAGTTTCCTTGGCTGCCATACACAGGGACCTGGCAGCACACACAAAATCAATGAGATATACTCCCATGTGTTCACTAAGACTGAGTCTGAGATGCCACTATTCCTCTATCACTGGTTCTATTCCAAACACTAATGCCCCCTCATTCTCATTCCTGTTGCAATGCATGAAAACAAATATTTGGCTTAAAATATCAAAGGCTGTCAATTTAAACCTTCCTGTAACTGTGAGAACTTTGGGACATGAACTCAAGACATGTCCATGGTCTATGAACTTGGACAATCTACTCTTTGCATGTAGGGAGTTACAGTCACAAAGGTCACAAATTTACTCTCAGCTAACATTCAGTTTGCTTCTGTCATTTCTGTTGGTACTCAGTGGGTTCCAGTTTCAATACTCAAATCCTTAGTCATTCATTGTGACACTGGGTAAACTGAGAGTGACATTCACAGTCTTTAAGATAAAAACAGCCTGTGTATGTGAGAGGATTTAATGATTTGACCATGATAAAGAGTTTGTATATTGAATTTTAGGCTCACAAGTTAACTTTGCCCTCTATCAAAGTTGTCACTTGCTTTGAAGAACTTGGGTAACAGCTGTTTAGGCAACAGGGAGATGATCGCCGACTGGGGGACCTATAATACTTGCAAAGGCCTCTTTCATCCAGGATTTCATCTTTCATCCTCTTACCACTACACCCAATACTTTCTCTTAGGAAACTAGACAGAAGGTGACTCAGGTAGATGAAGTAGGAGCTCATTTCCCTGAGATGAATCTCTTGTGCTGGGTGAGAAAATATGTCTTTGTCACATGTGAGCTGAGCTGTGTAAATGGATGGTACAGGCATGGGAGTTGAACTTGGTGTTCCAGTGTCTCTCAACTCCTATGCCACCACAATTCTATGTCCATCTAGGTTCACCAATCATCATTGATTAACCTAAGCTAGTAGTTTCAGTGTTTTACTGTTGAAGAGATGTCTTTCAGAATAAAGTTACTTATTAAGCTTTCTGAGCAGCACCTACAGACTGTCCATAGAATTTGATGTATGAACAGAGTTCTCACACATTAGCTCTGGTGCACGACTGGAATTCAGCCAACTAGGATGTTTGGACCATAACATGGGCCATCTTCCCAGGTGTTTGCTGGTGACTGATGAAACATAGAGCCCCAAAGGCAAAGAAAGGAGCTCAGGGGATAGTCTCAGAATGATCTAGCAGAATGAAGGGTAAGGGTTCCATGCAAGCTCATAACAGAGCCACAATTTTTGACATTGTCTTCTACTGACTTTTCTCAAGTAGGTAAGTGCCATGAGAGATATTTTCTGAAATACAGATGGCTGGTTTATTTCTTTAAATTTTTGTGTTTATTTATTTTGATTATATGTTTATACCACATGCATGCCTGGTGTCCACCAAAATCAGTCCACACTGGGTCCTGTAGAACTGTATTAACAGTTGTTTACGAGCTGCCGTGGGAGTGCTAGACTGTGAACTTGGATCTTTCTACATGAGCATCCTGTGATCTTACACATGGAGACAGATCTCCTTCACTGCTAGGTGGATGCTTTCAGAGGCAGATCTGACTGGTAGAAGGTAGAGAACAAGAAATTAATGGAACTATGACAGGAAGAGATGTGTATGGTTAGTAGATCTAGGCCAGGGGCTTCAGATGATCTCCATATGACAGCTTTGTTTCTATATCCAATATTTAAAGCCAATATCTGCAAATTTTTTTTCTCTGAAGAGCACAATTTGATATGATGGGAGAAAGATTCTGAAGCTCTTTGAAATCAAGAACTCTCTGAGAAGAGAAAGCCCTGTGTTAGATGTAGTGTCTATTAAAGTGGAGGGTGAAGAAAAAATGGCTATTTTACCTTTCAGATTAGTGATAGCGACATATCAGTAAACATTATTTCCTTAGTTCTGAAGTCAAATCTTACTGTCTAATTTTTTGCTTTCTGAACAAGATGTTCCCTTAAACTATGGATGACCAAGACGAGCATCAGCCCATCCCTGCTTAACAGACAGCTGAGGCCTCCAGGGTAGAGAGACAGTAGATGTGTGAGTGCAGACAGATTACTCATGCTTTATGTCTGCTTCCCATGATCTGTGTGAGGCAAAGCAGAGAGAGGAGAAGAGAAGAGAGGAGAGGAGAAGGGAGAGAGAGTGAGCAAGAGAGAGAGAGGGAGAGAGAGAGAGAGGGAGAGGGAGAGGGAGAGGGAGAGGGAGAGGGAGAGAGAGAGAGAGAGAGAGAGAGAGAGAGAGAGAGAGAGAGAGAGATCTGTATTACACTCAGGATGTATTAGAAGTGAAACAGCAAAGCCTTCTGTTTTACATTCCAGAAGTGACAGTGGCATTTTGGATAACACATGATTTCATCTGCAGAATATAGGAAGTCCTGGAATTCTGCAGAAATTAACGAAGACAGGAGTACTTCTGTATATCACTTTCAAAGATTTTCATGGTTAGTGAATTTTAGTGTCTATAGGTTGAAATGTGAACAAGACTTAACCTTGTGACAAGACATCTCTAGATGAGCAGCATCTGTTCTTATTTGACTGAAGGAGAGACTTCACTATCTTTAATCCCTGATGACACTGAGATGTCAGGAGGATCTATGTCCTCTGTTCCTCCCCTTGGTAGTCCTGCTTATTCTTTGAAGTGTCTTAAGTCCATCAGAAGAGTTGCCTGAAGTACTGGGCACCTGTGCAGGTGTCCTCTCCATGCAGAGTCCAAAGGAGATGCCCATTGAATGATATAGACTAACTCTGTCTCTCACAGCAGTGCACAGGCTGCTATCATGAGCTAGGAGACTCAGAGTGGTAATAAATAAGTCTGCTGTGTTTCATCTAAGAGGTCATGATCCAACCCTGCCCTGACTCTCCCTAATGTGACTTGAAGTCAAATGTCTGGAACACTTACCTAGAGCCAGAATTTCCTAGTGTTCTCCTTTCTAATAAGATTTGATAGATCCCTTAGACAGACCACACATGAAGCACAAATACCTTTCCTAGGGCTAAATGAGAATCACACACTCTAGTCTTATTCTGATTGTTTCACTGAGTTAAGTTGCCACATGTTCTATTTTAGGCAGGATGATTTGTAAGTAAAAGTTCTGATATAGCTGTTTACCTACACTACATTTGTCCTGCTATAAATACTCAAGCCCGAGACATGATGATCTTGGTTTACAAATTAGGAATACCATACTGGGCACACAAAAGTAAAAAACAAATACACGAATAGTTACATGGTAAGGCACATGGATTTCTTTGGTTTCAACTTCTGCATATCAGATAACAGGGGGAAATGTCTGTTTCCATCAGTGTGGCATTCTGAATCGTTTGACACCCTTTGGTGTACATTGTCTCTCTGACACTGTATGCAGGCCTCTAACAATAATTGTGGTTATTACAAAATGGGCAAGTTCATCCCTGTCACCTTCACTCTCCCCTTTGTATCAGTAAAAGTCTTCAATATTCTCTACCACATTGAACCTCTCCTTCAGCTGCATTGAGCAACAGTAATCTAATAGTAAGTTGAGCAGTGAGGGGAGAGGGCAATTGAAAGTGCAGCTAGGACTTGGGGAGATGACTTATTGGTTGAGAGCACTGGCTACTCTTACAAAGGATATGGGTTCCCAACACGTACCTGGTATTCCACCAACTGAGGAACACTGAATGCCTGAGAAACTCCTAAAGAAATGTTCAACTTCCTTCCACTTTCTAAGTGGTGTTAAAACTTCCACACTTGGGCATTTCTGTGTGTTACAATTATTACAGTCTATAGGTTGTATCCAAGGTATTCTGTACTTTGACTAATATCCACTCATCAGTGAGTACATAACATGCATGTCCTTTTTGGTATGAATTATCTCACACAGGATGATTTTTTTCTGGTTCCATCCTTTTGCTTGCAAAATTCATCATCTTCATTTTTAGTATTCCATTATGTAAATTAACCACATTTTCTGTATCTGTATGTCTTCAACTGAAGAACATCTGGATAGTTTCCAGTTTCTGGCTTTTACAAACAAAGCTGCTATGAACATGACAGCACACATGTCATTGTGATATGGTGGGAGTCCTTTGAGTATATGCTCAAGAGTCTTATAGCTGGTTCTTTAGGTAGAACTATCTCCAGTTTTCTGAGCAACTGACAGATTGATTTCGAGAGTGGTTGTACCAGTTTGGAATCCCACCAGCAACGGGGGAGTGTTCTCTATATCCTTGCAACCATATTCTGTCACTTGAGATTTTGATCTTAGGCATTCTTATTGGTGTGTTTTGGAATATCAGGGTCATTTTGATTTACATTCTTTTCAGTCATTTAATTTCTGTTGTGAATTCTCAGTTTAGCTCTATGCCCCCATTTTAAAGATTGGGTTACATGGTTTTTAGAGGTTGAGGTCTTGAGTTTTTTATATATTTTGAACATTAGTCCACTGTCAAATGTAGGGTCACTGATGATTTATTCCCAATATCTAGGTTGCTTTTTGTCCTATTGCCAGTTTCCTCTGACATACAGAAGCTTTTCAAGTTTATGAGGTCTCATTTGTCAATTGTTGATCTTACAGACTGAGCCATTGGTGACCTCTTCATGAAATGTTCCCCTGTGATGATGTGTTTGAGGTTCTTTCACAGTTTCTCTTCTATTAGATTCAATGTACCTTGTTTCATGTGGAGGTTCTTGATCTTCTTGGACTTTAATTATGTGCAAGGTGACAAATATGAATCTATTTTCATTTTCTTACATGGAGACAACCAGTTAGCCCAGCACCATTTTGAAGACATTTTCTGTTTTTATTTCTTTGTCAAAGATCAATGTCCATAGGTGTATGGGTTTGCTTCTGCGTCATTGATTAGATTCCATTGACTGAACTCTCTGTCTCTGCACCAATACCATGTGATTTTTTTATCACCAATGCATTGTACAGCAGTTGAGGTCAGGAATGATGGTTCTCTTGGAATTTCTTTCATTGCTTAGAATTGCTTTGACTATCCTGGGATTTTTGTTTGTCCATATAAAGGTGAGAATTGCTCTTTATATCTGTGAATAATTGTGTATGAATTTTTATGGTGGATTGCATTGAATCTGTAGATAGCATGGTAAGATTGCCATGTTCACTATTTTAATCCTACCTATCCATACGCATGGAAGATCTTTCCATTTTCTGAGATCTATTTCATTTATTTTTGCAGGGATTTAAAGTTGTTTTCCATCAGATTTTTCACTAACTTGGTATGATTTACACCAAGATACTTTATAATTTTGGGGGCTATTGTGAAGAGTGTTGTTTCCCCAATTTCTTTCTCATTCTTTTTATCATTAATATAAAGAAAGGCTACTGATTTTAGTTAATTTTATACCCTGCCACTTTGCTGAACTTGTTTATCAGCTGGAGGAGTTCTCTTTTGGAATTTTGGGGCTACTTATGTATACTATCATATCATCAGCAAACAGTGATACTTTGACTTCTTCCTTACCAATTTGTATCCCCTTGTTATACTTTTGTTGTCTAATTGCTCTAGATGGAGCACAGAATAATATATTGAATAGATAAAGAGTGGCCAACCTTAAATTGTCCATATTTTATTGGGATTGCTTCTAGCTTTTCTCCATTGATTTTGATGTTAGCCCTTTGTTTGCTCTGCATTTATTTTACTGTTTATGTATATGCCTTACATTCCTGATCTCTCTAGAACTTTTAACATGAAGGGCTGTTGTATATTGTAGAAGAATTTTTCAGATTCTGTTGAGATCAGTATGTGGATTTTTTCCCTGATGTTGTTGATATAGTGTATTATATTGATGGTTTTTCACATAGTGAATCATCCTCGCATACCTGGGATGATGCCTCCTTTATCATGTTTGATGATGGTTTTGATGTGTTATTGTATTTAGTTTGTAAGAATTTTATTGAGTATTTTTGCATTGATATTCATAAACCATATTCTTTTGAAGTTCTTCTATTTCTTTGTTGGATTTTTGTGTGGCTTAGGTATCTGAGAAACTGGGCTTCATAGAATGAATTAGGTAGTGTTCCTTCTGTTTCAATTTTGTAAAATGGTTTGAGAATTATTATTGTTAGAGTCTCTTTGAAGGTTTTGTAGAATTCTGCCCTGAGCTTTTTTTGGTTGGGAGGGTTTAGATGATTATTTCTATATCCTTAGGGGTTATGGGACTGTTTAAATGCCTGATCTTAATTTAACTTTATTATATCACATCCATCTAGAAAATCTTCCATTTCATTTAGATTTTCCAGTTTTGTAGAATATAGGCAGTTGTAGTAGTTTCTGATGATTTTTTAAAGTTCCACAGGTTTCTTTATATCTTCCTACCTTTGCATTTTTGATTTTGTTAGTTTTGAGACTCTCTGTGTCCTTTAGGTAGTTTGGCTAAGTTTTTAAATCTTTTGTTGATTTTCTCAATGAACCAGCTCTTGGTGTTGTCAATTCTTTGTATCCTTATCTTTCTTTTATTTTATTGGTTATGTTAATTATTTACATTTTAAATGTTACCCCCTTTGAAGTTAAACCTCTATTACCTCCTTCTCCATCCCCTCATTTTCTATGAGGGTGCTACCACTCCCTGCCCCTTCTGCCTCATCACCCCAGCATTTCCCTACATGGTGGCATGGAGTCTCCACAGGACCCATCCCATTGATGTTAGATAAGGATGTCCTCTGCTCCATATGCAGCTTGAGCCCAGGGTCCCTTCATGTGAACTCTTGTTGGTGATTTTGTCCCTGGGAGCTTTGGTCTGCTTAGTTGATAGTGTTGTTTTTCCTGCAGGGTTGCTAAGCCCTTGAGCATCTTCAGTCCTTTCCCTAACTTCTCCATTGGGCTACCTGAGCTTAGTCCCATGGTTGACTGTCTGCATCCACATGGGTAATGGTGAGTCTCTGGCAGAGCCTCTCAAGAAACAGTGATACCAGGCTCCTGTCTGCAATTGATCCTGGACATCAGTAATAGTGTCTGGGTTTGGTGTCTTCAGATGGGTGTGTCAGTCTCTGTATGGCCTTTCCTTCAGTCTTTGCTCCACTCTTTGTCCCTGCATTTCCTTTCGACAGGAGTAATTCTGTATTGATATCTTTGAGATGAGTGGGTGGTTCCCATCCCTCAGCTGGAGGCCATGCTTATATATTGGATATGGTTTCTACAGGTTCTCTCTCCCCTTTATTCAGTATTTGGCTGATGTAATCCCTGTTGGGTCCTGGGAACCTCTTATGTCCTTGGTGTCTGGGACTTTCTAATGACTAATCACAGTTTCATGTCACCACAGCTGCACAGTTATATTCAGTATCCTGACCCACTGTACTTTCCCATCATCTCTGCCCACACCTCATCCTGCCTCCTATCACCTCTCCCCTCTCTCACTTCCAGAATCCAACCTCCATTTACCTCCATCTTTGCTCTTTGAGTAGGACTGAACCATCCACACTTTAGTCTTTGATCTTGGGTTTCCTTTGGTACGTGAGTTGTATTATGGGTACACAGAGATTCATTTGGTTGTTTGTTTAGCTAATACCCCTGTATCAGTGATTAATACCATGTGTGTTCTTTTTGAAATTGATTAACTTACTCAGGATAATATTTTCTCCTTCCATCCATTTTCCTGAGAATTTTATGAAGTCATTGTTTTTAATAGCTGAATAGTACTCCATTGTGTAAATGTATCACATTTTCTATACTCATTCCTCTGTTGAGGGACATCCAGTTTGTCCTGGCTATTATAAATAAGGCTGATATGAACATACTGGGGCATGTGTCCTTGTTATATGCTGGAGCATCTTTTGGGTATATTCCCAGGAATGGTATAGCTGGGTCCTCAGCTATATGTCTATTATATGTCTAATTTTCTGAGGAACCGCCAGACAGATTTTCAGAGTGGTTGTACCAGCTTGCAATCCCAGCAGCAATGGAGGAGTGTTCCTGTTTCTCCACATCTTTGCAAGCATCTGCTGTCACCTGAGTTTTTTATGTTAGACATTCTGACTGATGTGAGATGGGATTTTAAGGTCATTTTGATTTGCGTTTCTCAAATGAGGAAGGATGTTGAACATTTCTTTAGATGCTTAGAGTATGAACCATTGGTGTTCTGTTCAGGAAATTTTTCCCTAGTGACAATGTATTCATGATTTTTTCCCACTTTCTCTTTAGTTAGATTTTGTGTATCTGGTTTTATGTGGAGGTTCTCGATCCACTTGGACTTGAACTTTGTACAAGGAGAAAAGAATGGATCAATTTGCATTCTTCTACATGCCCACCACCAGGTGAGTCAGCACCATTTCTGAAATGCTGTCATTTTTCCACTGGATTGTTAAGGCTTCTTTGTCAAAGATCAAGTGACCATAGGTATGTGGGTTCATTTTTAGGTCTTCAATTATATTTCATTAATCAACCTGCATGTCCCTGTCCCAATATCATGAGGTTTGTAACACTATTGCTCTGTGGAACTTCTTGAGGTCATAGATTATGATTCAACCAGAAATTATTTTATCATTGAAAATGGTCTTTGCTATCTTGGTTCATTTTGCTATTGCAGATGTATTTGGGAAATGCTCTTTCTATTCTTTGAAGAATTGAGTTGGGATTTTGATAAGTGTCTTAGGTTTTACTGCTGTGAACAGTCACTGTGACCAAGGCAAGTCTTATAAAGGACAACATTTAATTGTGGATGGCTTAGAGGTTCAGAGGTTCAGTCCATTGTCATCAGTGTAGGAGTATGATAGCATCTAGGCCAGCATGATTCAGGAAGATGTGGGAGTTCTATGTCTTTATCTGAAGCCTACTACTGGAAGACCGCCTTCCAGGTAGCTAGGGTGAGGGTCCTAAGCCCACACCCACAGTGACACACCTACTCCAAGAGGGCCACACCTCCAAATAGTGCCACTGTCTGGGCCAATCATATTCAAACCATGACAATAGGGATTGAATGGAATCTGTAGTTTGCTTTTGGTAAAATGGTCATTTTTACTATGTTAATCCTGCCAAAACATGAGCATGAGAGATACTTTCATCTTCTCAGGTCTTCATTGATTTCTTTCTTGAGAAACTTGAAGTTCTTTTCATACAGTTTTTTTTTCACTTGCTTGGTTAGAGTCACTCCAAGATATTTAATATTGTGTGTGATTATTGTGAAGAGTCTTGTTTCACTAATTTCTTTCTCAGCCCATATATCCTTTGAGTAGAGAAAAACTACTGATTTTTTTTTAGTTAATTTTATATCCAACCACATTGCTGAAGTTGTTAATCATCTGTAGGAATTCTCTAGTGGAGTTTTTGGGGTCACTCATGTATGCTATCATATTATCCACAAATAGTGATATCTTGACTTCCTCCTTTCCAATTTGTATCCTATTGATTTCTATTTGTTGCTTAATTGCTCTGGATAGAACTTTGAGAACTATATTGAAAAGAGAGGGGGAGGGTGAAAGGTCTTGTCTTGTCCCTGGTTTTAGTGGGATTGTTTCGAGTTTCTTTACATTTAGTGAGATGTTGGCTATTGGTTTGTTGTATATTACTTTTATAATGGCTAGGTATTATTGTTGAATTCCTGATTTCTCCAATATTTTATCAAGAAGGCATGCTGCATTTTCTCAAAGGTTTTTTCAGCATCAAATGAGATGTGTTTTTTTTCTTTGAATTTGTTTACGTAGTGGATTACGTTGTTGTGTTCTGTATATTGTACTCCTCTTGGGTGAGTTTGCTTCTTTTTGTTCTAGAGCTCTCAGGTATGCTGTTAAGTTGTTAGTGTAAGATCTCTCCAGTTTTTTTACCAGGGTTCTTAGTGCTATGAACTTTCTTCTTAGCACTGCTTTCATAGTGTCCAATAAGTTTGGGTATGATGAGGAAACATTTTCATTAAATTCCAGGAGTCTTTGGCTTCTTTCTTTCTTTCTTTGGCTTCTTTCTTTCTTTCTTTCTTTCTTTCTTTCTTTCTTTCTTTCTTTCTTTCTTTCTTTCTTTCTTCCATGACCAAGTTATCAATGAGTAAATAGTTGTTCAGTTTCCTCTTGTATGTGGACTTTCTGTAGTTTTTACTGCTATTGAAGACCAGCCTTAGGCCATGGTCATCTGATAGGATGCATGGTATTATTTCAATCTTCTTGTATTAGTCAAGGGTTGTTTTGTGACCAATTATATGCTAAATTTTGGAGACAATGCCATAAGGTGCTGTGAAGAAGGTATACAGTGAGAGTGGCGTATTGAAGACTCCCACTATTATTGTGTGGGGTTCAATGTGTGTTTTGAGCTTTAATAAAGTCTCTTTTATGAATGTGGGTGCCCTTCAATTTCAGGCATAGATGTTCAGAATTAAGACTTTCTCGTGGTAGGTTTTCCCCTTGATGAATATGAAAAAGTGTACTTCTTCATCATTCTCAATAACTTTTGGTTGAAAGTCTATTTTATTGGATGTTAGGATAGCAAGTCCTGCTTGTTTCCTGAAACCATTTGCTTGGAAGACCTTTTTCCATTCTTTTACTCTGAGATAAAATCTGTCTTTTTTTATTGAGGTGTGTTTATTGTATGCAGCAAACAACTGGATCTTGTTTGTTTATCCAGTCTGTTAGCTTATGTCTTTTTATAGGTGAGCTGAGTCCATTAATATTCAGAAATATTAAAGATAGATGATTGTTGGTTCCTCATATCTTTGGGTTTTTTTTAGATGACTTTATGTGCTTGTGTTTCTCTCCTTTTGGCTTTATTGTGAGATGCTCAATATCTTGTCCTTTCTTTGGTTGAAGCACCGTCCTTGTGTTGGAGTTTTCCTTCTAGGATCCTCTGTAGGGCTGGATTGGTAAATAGATACTGTTTGAATTTGGATTTGTCCTGGAATGTTTTTGTTTCTCCATCTATGTTGATTGAGAGTTTTGCTGGGTATATAGCCTGGTCAGGCATTTGTGTTCTCTTAGAGTCTGCATGACCTCTGACCAGACTCTTCTGGCTTTCATAGTCTCTGTTGAGAAGTCTGAAGTAATTCTGATAGGTCTACCTTTGTATGTTACTTGGCCCTTTTTCCTTGAAGCTTTCAATATTCTTTCTTTTCCCTATGCATTTAGTGCTTTGTTTATTATGTGACAAGTGGATTTTCTTTTCTGGTACCATTTATTTGTTGTTCTATAGGCTTCCTGTACCTTTTTGGTCATCTCTTACTTTAGGTAGGAAAAGTTTTCTATGATTTTGTTTAAGACATTTTCACATCTTTGAGCTGGGAATTTTTGTTCTCCTCTATTCTGATTATTCTTAGATTTGGTCTTTTTTGTGTCCTGAATTTCTTGGATGTTTTGGGTTAGGAGTTTTTAGGTTTTGAATTTTCTTTGACAATTGGGTCAATCTCTTCTACAGTATCTTCTACACCTGAGATTCTCTCTTTTATCTCTTGTATTCTGTTGGTGATCCTTACATCTGTAACTCCTAACCTCTTTCCTAGGTTTTCCATTTCCATGTTTGCGTCTATTTGGGTTTTCTTTATTGTTTCTACTTTCGCTTTTAGGTCTTGAATTTCTTTGTTCAATTCCTTCACCTGTTTATCCGTGTTTTTCCGTGTTTCTTTCAGTGAGTTATTGATATTTCTTAAAGGATTCTTGTTATCTCCATGAGATAGGATTTAAGACAGATTCCTGATTTTCAGGTGTGTTGGTATATTCAGGGCTTACTGTGGTGGGAGAACTCAGTTCTGATGATCCCAAATACCACTTACTTTCTGTCACTTCCACCCCTTCTACCCTGTCTTTAATGTATTTTTAATTTCTTCCTTGACCAAGTTATCACTGAATAGAGCGTTGTTCTGCTTCCATGTGTACATGGGCTTGCTGTTGTTTTGTATTTCCTCTTTAAGGGCTTCTAACTGTTTACTTGTATTCTCTTCTATTTCTTTAAGGGAGTTATTTATGTCCATCTTTAAGTTCTCTATCATCATCATGAGATGTGATTTTAAAGCAGTCTTGCTTTTCTGGTGTGATCAGTTTCCATTGCTTGGGATAGTTGGAGAATGGTTCTTAGATGTCAAGTAGTCTTGCTTTCTGTTGCTTATGTTCTTGTGCTTGCCTCTTGCCATCTGGTTATTTATACTGATATCTTCCCTTTCTGTCTCTGACTAGAGCCTGTCCCTCCTGTGATACTTGTTGTGCCAGAACAATTCAGTGTCCAGCTTGCTCAGTGATCCTGTGATCCTGTGATCCTGATACCCTGGGCATCAAGCTGCTTCTGGAATCCTGAAATCCTGGTGTGACCAAGCTCCTGAGATTCTGTCTTGTCAAGCTTTCTCTGGGTGTTGCACAGGTGTGTGTTTGGGGGAACCTTAGCCCTGAGTTTACTTTGGGCACAGGTGCAAGCTGGAAGAAAACTGTGCCTCTGGCTGGATGGGGTTTTGTGTTTGCCTGGTTCTTGTGGAGGTCCCAGTTATGCTAGGTGCTGGGAAAGATATTGTGGCCTCAGCTGTGATCTTGAGTATATCAAAGCTCCAGTGCTCCTGGGTGTGTCAGGTCTATGAAGAATTGAGCTTCTTCTGTGATCCTGTGATTCGCATGATTTCAGAGCACCTAGGAGTTGGGTTGCCTCTGGATATTGTGGGAGTGCGTACAGAGTCAGTGTCCCATGTCTGTTCTTAGTGCAGGTTCTAACTGGAAAGAACCCATGCCACTGTGATCCTGGGTGTGTTAGCGAAAATGGGAGTTGAGCTTCCTCTGGGTGTTGAGAGACTGGGTGTGGAGCCCAGCACCCAAGGTCTACTCAGGACCAAATTTATATTTTCTAATTTGAAATTTTTGAGGTTGAACATTTTGTTGACTCAGTTTAAATCCTAAGCAATGTATAGAATTTCATTTCTTTTCTTTTTCAGGTACAATCTATAGTCCCCAGATTGCCTTGTTGGTAAACTATTCCATTGCTGACAGGATATTGTTGGCTTCTGTTCTATATTCTTGGTCCCCCAGCTAGGCCCCTTATGTGATTTCCCAACTCATCAGCATTCATTAACCCAATGTCTACCTTTTCCACATCTATTACAAATTCCTAATAGTATATTTTGATTATTTTAAAATGAGTTATTTCCCTTAGTAAGCAAATATCTATATTCTTTTTTCAAATGTGCAAACTTCCCATTGTTAAAGCACTGTTTTCTGGAGAGTTAAAACCATTAGCTAAGACTTGACCATTCCTTATGTGCATTTTCAGAAGCTGCAGATTCATGTGACACATTTATTACATTTGAATATACTACAGCTCTTTGCACTGCTGAAGTTAATCTTTGCAAAAAGTCATTATAAGTCATCCTGGGACTTTCGGTGATTGTAATAAAGATAAAGTCCTATTTCTTGCTCCTTCAACTCTATACCAGGCTCTTAAAGCTACTAAAAACTGCTCTTTTTTAAATTTTTATTTTCTATATTCTATGTTTACATTCCAAAGGCTTTCCCCTTTCCCAGTCCCCCCACCATACGTCCCATAATTTCTTTCCCCCCAACTATTCCCCAATCATTCCCCCTCCCCCCATGGTTTCTCTGTTCTGGGTCTACAAAACTAGATCCAATCTTTACAGGCCCAGGGTCCTCTCCTTTCTTCTTCTTGGGAATCATTTGACTTGCTAATTGTGCCTTGAGTATTTAGGGCTTCTGGGCTCATTAATATCCACTTATCAGCGATTGCATTTCTTGGTTTAATTCTTTCATAAACACCTTCCTCTTCTCTTGCAAAGTCACCTTATCTTTGTTTATAGCCTTCCTTTTATTAGATAGCCAGCCCCAATTAAATGTTGTCCTTTATAAGAGTGTCCTTGGCCATACTGTCTCTTTGCAGCAATGGAAACCCTGAGACAGGTAGAGAGGGAAATACCTCCATACCTTGGAAAGCTCACAGAACACAATTGGTAGAGCTAACTCTCCTGTGCTAGTGCCATCGGAGATCACTAGTTACTGTCCCCTTTACCGGGGCCAGCTCTGCTGTGCTGCACAAGCAAGGTGTTGCTCTCATATGTGCTGTAGCCAACAAGTGGCAGAGCCGCTTCTCTAGTTATCATGACCCTGGGGGAAGCTCTTCTACTACTGGAGGTAGTGAAGGTTGGCAAGGGGTGGCAGCAGGGAGTAGGAAATTACCTCTGTTTTGCATCAACTCTCGCAATTCACTCCCTTGGGGCAAGCTCACACACAGGATTGACACCAGGGCCACAGCCACTGTGCTGCCTAAGCTAGGTGTAAGGACATCTGCCCCAAGTGCTACTGACAGCAAGAGGTGGGGCCACATTTCCAGAGTGCTCCAGCAAGTGAGTTGGAGGGGCTGGTTCTACACAGTTGTCAGACATTTTTATGACCTCCGGTGACTGTCCAGACCAGGGATGTCTTCATGGTCTCTGGTGGTAGTATGAACCACAGACATCAACACAGAACTCTGACACTGCATGGCCACAGGCCCAGGCATGAGCATCAGTGTCAGTATAGGTTGGGTTTTCACCATGGCCTTAGTAGAATGACTAGCTCTTCACAACAGGCTACTTCTCTCCTACCTCGCATCTCAAGTTCCATCTCTTCATAATGTTCAAACTGATCCACTTCTCTTTCTCTCCCATCTGTCCTCCACATAAATGCACATTGTAGTGGCTCTTATAGCTGGCAATGCACATGGTTGTCAAGCCTCTGGGTGAACTCCTCTGTCCACACAGCATGGCATGACAGCAAATAGACCTCTATGTATCTACATCCTGCACATGTGGTATAGCAGTGGGAAGGTCTATGGATTCCTTCCCCCTACGGAGCAGGCAGAGCTCTGTGTGTTTAGGCCCACCAATGCCTTGGATAGCAGACAGTCCTCTAATTTTTTCCCCACCTCTGCCTCCTGGCATGGTGGCAGGCAGGTCTGGATGATTTACTCCTCCTACGCTCTGTTGCATGGTAAGTTGAGGCTCTATATGTCTATGGCCCACTTCTGCTGTGGTGGTGTTCATAACATGGCTGTCATTAAAATGTTGTCATAACAAAGTAGTCGTAAGCAGGTAGTCATTAAAATGTAGTCATAACAAGGTAGTAATAACAAGCTGGTAATAACAAGGTGTTCATAACAGGGTGCTTATGACAAGGTGGTAACAATAAACTTTTAAAACAAAAGCATGGTTGCTGTTTTCCGAAAAGGGCAGGATAAAGCCATTTGTAGTTAAGGGTATAGGTGGGGCATATCCCACTCTTTGAGAAACAGATGTAATCATAAATATGAATGAACCTAATTTGTCCCTACTATAAGATGGTTTTCAAGTCTAAGATGATTGTAGCCTGGTTCATCTTCCCCTCCCCCTCTTGTCAAATACTTGATAGAGCCTTAGGAATTTTGTCTGGATAGGAAACAAAATCTAAATCTGTAGTGTATCAAAAGATACATGCCCCAATCATATATCTGTTGGGTTATGTTGTAACAGGAAGCATTCTTGAATCCCAAGAGACCACCATAGAGCTGACTCTGCACTTGGACTCGGGTCTTTTATTTTAAAGCTCAGGACCGGGCCACACCATTGTCACAGACTAAGAAGGATGGGAATGCGGAGCCATACACCTAGCTTCAGGCAATCATTTGCAGAGGCAAGCCAACAAACAAGGGCCTTCCTAGCCTGGGATATATTTCTTTGGGTGCCATTATGTCCTTTAACATAACTACTTGTTGCTGGGAGCCAACCAATAAATTTCTGCTTTGCTGGTGATTGGTAGTTGTTAGGAAGTGAAGTGGTAGGGGCAGGCTTGTAATCTGGAGGTGCAGATTTGTTGGGGAGTAAACTGGAAACTCCAGCCAGGTTCTAGCTTGTTAGTTAACTCAGTTCAAATTAAGGTCAGGTTCTCTAAGACAGAGTCTGAACCCAAAATGTCTTGGTCTCTCAGTACACATAGAGAGAACAAAAATATTAAGGCTGTATAATCTTGGCATGTCAATAGATACTATATGTATCCATTTATACACTTTGTCAGGGAGTTTTTTCTTGACCTCATCGATCCTTCTATTGAGGATAAGGGGTGGTGTACTCCCTTTTGTATCTACTTTTCAGCTGGAATTTAGGATGCCATTGTCAGGGCCTAGGAAGGCTGGAATGTTAGTGAATGGTAGGAGGGGTTTAGGGCAATAGAGTATTCTTCAAAAACATCTGGTTTGCTGACACAGCTGAAGAGACAGTGAGCAATCACATCCCTCAGTTCCCTTGTGAACTTAATCTGTCTTTACAAGTATTTCAATTGCATGATGTTAGAGGCAGCTTCTTTTGTCCTTCTGGTCCCCTATCACATGGAGATGGATGCCTATTTTATGTCTTTGATAATCTATATTTGTTGATTCCATCAAATTTCAAGTTTTTTTCCAAGTAACTAATATCTATGAGGCTAGCTTGGAATATCTATTCCCTAGCCCAAAAGCCAATCTCTTGAACCTATTCCAAATTTCCTAGAAGTATCAGTGTGGATCATCAATTGCCTGATGAGCCATGAGATAAGCCAAGATGGCAATGGTGCACACAGCTTGTTTGGTGGACTAGAGGCTAAAGTGAAGTCTCTTCCACATACAGGTACTTTGAGTGTCCTGCACCAGGCTGCAGCTGATGACATGATTGTCCATACCTGGCTTTGTGCATAGATGACAGTCTCT
This sequence comes from Apodemus agrarius, assembly GCA_964023405.1. Taxonomy (NCBI): domain Eukaryota; kingdom Metazoa; phylum Chordata; class Mammalia; order Rodentia; family Muridae; genus Apodemus; species Apodemus agrarius. Next base: position 9,767,291 of record OZ030005.1, on the reverse strand, counting down.
GCTTCTAGAAAGGTACCTGTTCACCCCCCTCACCCCCCTTTTGCTAACACCCCTGAAGCCACCATGCAAGAGACAGAGCTGCTGCCCCTGCAACCAGAACTCCAGCATAAGCTAGAACAGTGCCCTGTGACTAGAAACACAGAGTAGAGCACCAGAGAGAATGACTGTTTCTGTTGTAAATATAACCTATAATTTATATTATTGGGACATTTAAAATATAATTAAAATTTAAAACAATATTTATAAAGAATTTAAATTTAAATAAAAGTATTTAAAATTGAATTTGTAAAAAATAAATAAATAGGCACTGTCCCTGTATGCACTGCCCAGCAACATAACTACCCTGACTCTGAACCACAGAAGAATGATTTGATTTCTGCATTGGGCCTCCTGGAAAAACTTCCATCATCCATGCTTCCTCTGCATGCCATGTCGCTATGAGCAGTAAATGCTACAGCCAGGGCTTGTACTGGTGCACTGCTGCTGCAGCCTGTGTGGATGCCTGTGAATTGTGTTACTACCAGAGGCCGTATGGGTGTTTGAGACTTGTTCTAGCAATAGGACACACTGATGTTTATAGCCCATGTTCCCAATTGAATCCATATTGAGTTGATGTCCTTGGCCTGTGCTAACCCCTGAGGCCCAAGAGACAGGGGCTCTGCTGATGCTTAGGCTCAAAATTTTAGCAGGCTGACCCTTGAGTTTTCAGAACAGTCTGTCTCTGTTAGTTAAAGCTGGGGGGAGGAGTTACACTCATGTACAGGCATGTTCAGCTTTTATTTGTAGGTGCTGGAACTCAACTCCTCATGTTGACAAAGTGAGCATTAATTACTCAGCAAGCCAGTACAAAAACACCAGGTTTCTTGATTTTGATATTCTCTCATTTTGTATCCCAGGATGCCTCACCCATCTGGGTTTATAGACATGCACTACCACATGCAGTGTGAGTTAATGTCTTAATCTCCTCAAGGACCTGCTGATATGTTATATTTATGTCTATGTCAATTATCATGATTACTTTTCTTTTGAGATATAATAGACATTCCCCATCAGAGTGTTGTATGGACTACAACTGGAGAATTGAGAAAACTCATCCCTGTTACACAGAGTCCATGATGGTGCAACAATGTAAGCCCCTAAATATATTTGAACTGGATCCAAAAATATTTCTGTCTGATGTGCTCCAAATCCTTTCATGAGTCATAGGTTTCAATGATACAAATGTATCCTATAAAATTCTTATATTCCATTATATAATACATAATAGGTTTTTTTTTGTTTGAGTAACAGATAGCTGACTATCATAAAGTTCCTGGGCCTATGAGATTGCTCAGAAGATAAAGCACACTCAGGAATAGCCTTACTACCCGAGTTCAATCCCTAGAACATATGAAAGATGGAAGAAGACAATAATATTCACTTTTAAGACTTCCTTTTATTTTCATTTCTGTGTATGTCTAAGTGTAACTGTGATTGTATGATATGTGTATGAGTATGCTTGGGAAACCAGGAGGCAGAGTCAGATACCCTGGGTGTGATTGTGAGCCAACTGATGTGGGTGCTGGGAACCAAACTCTGGTCTTCGACAAGAGCAGTAAGCTCTCTCTCTCTCTCTTTTTTTTTGACTTTTTCTTAATTTAAATTTTTATTTTCTATATTCTATGTTTACATTCCAAAGGCTTTCCCATTTCCCAGTGACCCCCTCCCTATGTCCCATAATTCCTCTCCCCCCAACTATTCCCCAATCATTCCCCCTTCCCCCCCATCCCGGTTTCTCTACAAAACTGGATCCAATCTTTACAGGCCCAGGGTCCTCTCCTTTCTTCTTGGGAATCATTTGACTTGCTAATTGTGCCTTGAGTATTTAGGGCTTCTGGGCTCATTAATATCCACTTATCAATGATTGCATTTCATGTGTATTCTTTTGTGACTGGGTTAGCTCACTCAGGATGATATTTTCCAGGTTTAACCATTTACCTACAAATAGCATGAATTCATTATTTTTAATTGCTGAGTAGTATTCCATTGTATAAATATACCACATTTTCTGTATCCATTCCTCCTTTGAGGGATATTTGGGGTCCTTCCAATTTCTGGCTATTATAAACAAGGCTACTATAAACATAGTGGAGCATGTGTCTTTATTGTATGCAGGGGAATCCTCTGGGTATATGCTGAGGAGTGGTATGCCAGGGTCCTCTGGAAGGGACATGCCCAATTTTCTGAGGAAACGCCACACTGATTTCCAGAGCGGTTTTACCATTTTGCAATCCCACCAACAGTGGAGGAGTGTTCCTCTTTCTCCACATCCTCGCCAGCACTTGTTGTCTCTTGAGTTTTTAATCTTAGCCATTCTGACTGGTGTGAGGTGGAATCTCAGGGTTGTTTTGATTTGCATTTCTCTGATGACTAATGATGTTGAACATCTCTTAAGGTGTTTCTTGGCCATCCAAATATCTTCTGGTGAAAATTCTTTGTTTAGCTCTGTACCCCATTTTTTGATAGGGTTATTTGTTTCTTTGGGGTCTAACTTCTTGAGTCCTTTGCATATATTGGATATTAGCCCTCTGTCGGATGTGGGGTTGGTGAAGATCATTTCCCACTTTGTTGGTTGCCGTTTTGTCCTTCTGACAGTGTCCTTTGCCTTGCAGAAACTTTGTAATTTTATGAGGTTCCATTTGTCAATTCTTGATCTTAGAGCATAAGCTATTGGTGTTCTGTTCAGGAACTTTCCCCCTGTGCCCATGTCCTCCAGGGTCTTCCCAAGTTTCCTTTCTAATAATTTCAGTGTGTCTGGTTTTATGTGGAGGTCCTTGATCCACTTGGAGTTGATCTTAATACAAGGAGATAAGAGTGGTACGATTCACATTCTTCTGCATGTTGACCTCCAGTTGAACCAGCACCATTTCTTGAAAAGGCTATCTTTTTTCCACTGGATGGTTGTAGCTCCTTTATCAAAGATCAAGTGACCATAAGTCTGTGGGTTCATTTCTGGGTCTTCAATCCTATTCCATTGATCTACTTGCCTGTTGTTGTAACAATACCATGCAGTTTTTAACACAATTGCTCTGTAGTACTGCTTGAGGTCAGGGATATTGATTCCCCCAGAAGTCCTTTTATTGTTGAGAATAGTTTTAGCTATCCTGGGTTTTTTGTTGCTCCAGATGAATTTGAGAATTGCTCTTTCTAGATCTATGAAGAATTGAGTTGGGATTTTGATGGGGATCGCATTGCATCTGTAGATTGCTTTTGGCAAGATGGCCATTTTCACTATATTGATCCTGCCAATCCAGGAGCAAGAAATATTTTTCCATCTTCTGAGGTCTTCTTCGATTTCTTTCTTCAAGAACTTGAAGTTCCTGTCATACAGGTCTTTCACTTGTTTGGTTAGTTACGCCAAGGTACTTTATGTTGTTTGTGGCTATTGTGAAGGGTGTTATTTCCCTAACTTCTTTCTCAGCCCGCTTGTCTTTTGAGTACAGGAAGGCTACTGATTTGCTTTAGTTGATTTTATAACCAGCCACTTTGCTGAAGTTGTTTATCAGCTGTAGAAGTTCTCTGGTGGAGTTTTTTTTTGGGTCGCTTAAGTAAACTATCATATTGCCTGCAAATAATGATAGTTTGACTTCTTTCTTTCCAATTTGTATCCCTTTAACTTTCTTATGTTGTCTAATTGCTCTTGCTAGAACTTCAAGTACTATATTGAAAAGATATGGAGAGAGAGAGGGCAGCCTTGTCTAGTCCCTGATTTTAGTGGGATTGCTTCAAGTTTCTCTCCATTTATTTTGATGTTGGCTACTGGTTTGCTGTAGATTGCTTTTACTCTGTTTAGGTATGGGCCTTGAATTCCTGCGTTTTCCAAGACTTTTATAATGAAAGGATGCTGAATTTTGTCAAATGCTTTTTCAGCATCTAATGAGATGACCATGTTTTTTTTTTTGGTTTTTGTTTTTGTTTTTGGTGTTTTTTTTTTTTTAGTTTGTTTATGTAGTGGATTACATTGATGGATTTCTGTATATTGAACCATCCCTCCATCCCTGGGATGAAGCCTACCTGATCATGGTGAATGACTGTTTTGATGTGTTCTTGGATTTGGTTGGCAAGAGTTTTATTATTTTTGCATCGATATTCATAAGGGAAATTGGCCTGTAGTTCTCTTTCTTTGTTGGATCTTTTCGTGGTTTAGTTATCAGAGTAATTGTGGCTTCGAAGAATGAGTTGGGCAGTGTCCCTTCTGTCTCTATTTTGTGGAATATTTTGAAGAGTATTGGTGTTAAGTCTTCTTTGAAGGTCTGGTAGAATTCTGCACTAAGACCATCTGGTCCCGTACTTTTATTGGTTGGGAGGCTTTCTATAACCCCTTCTATTTCTTTAGGGGTTATGGGACTATTTAGCTGATCTAATTGATGCTGATTTAATTTTGGTATTTGGTATTTGTGTAGGAAATTGTCCATTTCCTCCACATTCTCCAGTTGTGTTGAGTATAGACATTTGTAGTAGGATCTGATGATCTTTTGAATTTCCTCAGATTCTGTTGATATGTCCCCCTTTTCATGTATAATTTTGTTAATTTGGATACTGTTTCTGTGTCCTTTGCTTAGTATGGCTAAGGGTTTATCTATCTTGTTGATTTTCTCAAAGAACCAGCTCTTGGTTTTGTTGATACTTTGTATGGTTCTCTTTGTTTCTATTTGATTGATTTCAGCCCTGAGTTTGATGATTTCCTGTCTTCTACTCCTCCTAGGTGAATTAACTTCTTTTTCTTCCAGGGCTTTAAGGTGTGCCGTTGAGCTGCTAGTGTATGCTCTCTCCAGTTTCTTTTTGGATGCACTTAGAGCTATGAGTTTTCCTCCTAGCAGTGTGCCATCATTTTCATTGAATTCTAAAAAGTCTTTGATTTCTTTTTTTTATTTCTTCCTTGACCAAGGTGTCATTGAGTAGAGTATTGTTCAGTTTCCATGTGTATGTGGGCTTTCTGTTGTTTTTGTTGCTATTGAAGACCACTCTTACTCCATGGTGATCTGACAGGAGTCATGGGATTATCTTGATCTTCTTGTATTTGTTGACATCTGTCTTGTGAGCAATTATATGATCAATTTTGGAGAAGGTACCATGCGGTGCTGAGAAAAAGGTATATTCTTTAGCTTTAGGATGAAATGTTATATATATATATATATATATATATATATATATATATATATATATATATATGTTAAATCCAATTGGTCCAAAGTTTCAATTAGTTTCACTGTGTCCCTGTTCAATTTCTGCTTTTCGGATTGGTCCATTGAGGAGAGTGGAGTGTTGAAGTCACCCACAATTATTGTGTTAGGTGTAATGTGTGCTTTAAGCTTTAGTAAGGTTTCTTTTACGAATGAGGGTGCCCTTGCATTTGGAGCATAAATGTTCAGTATTGAGAGCTCTTCTTGGTGGATTTTCCCTTTGACCAGCAAGAAGTGACCTTCTGAGTCTCTTTTGATGACTTTAGGTTGGAAGTCAATTTTATCTGATATTAGAATGGCTACTCCAGCTTGTTTCCTGAGACCATTTGCTTGTAAAATTGTCTTCCAGCCTTTTACTCTAAGGCAGTGTTTGTCTTTAACACTGAGATGTATTTCCTGTATGCAGCAAAATGTAGGGTCCTGTTTCTGTATCCAGTCTGTTAATCTATGTCTTTTTATTGGGGAATTGAGTCCATTGATGTTAAGAGATATTAAGGAATAGTAATTATTACCTCCAGACATTTTTGAAATTATTTTTTTTTTATATTTGAGAGGTTATCTTCTTTTGGGTTTGATAAGAGGAGGTTTCTCTCTTGCTTCTTCTGGGGTGTAGTTTCCTTCCTTGTCTTGGTGTTTTCCCTCTATTAGCCTTTGTAGGTCTGGATTTGTGGAAAGATATCATGCAAATTTGGTTTTGTCATGGAATACCTTGTTGTCCCCATCTATGGCGATTGAGAGTTTTGCTGAGTAAAGTAGTTTTGGCTGAAATTTGTGTTCTCTTAGAGTTTGCATGATATCTGCCCAGGATCTTCTAGCTTTCATGGTCTCAGGTGAGAAGTCTGGTGTTATTCTGATAGGTCTTCCTTTATATGTTACTTGGCCTTTATCTCTTGCTGCCTTTAATATTCTTTCTTTGTTTAGTACATTTGGAGTTTTGATTATTATGTGACAGGATGTATTTCTGTTCTGGTCCAGTCTGTTTGGAGTTCTATAGGCTTCTTGTATATTCATGGGCATCTCTCTCTTTAGGTTGGGAAAGTTTTCTTCCATAATTTTGTAGAAGATATTTGCTGGCCCTTTAACTTGTAAATCTTCACTCTCGTCTATACCTATAATCCTTAAGTTTGGGTTTCTCATTGTGTCCTGGATTTCCTGGATGTTTATGGTTACCAGCTTTTTGCATTTATTATTTTCTTTGACTGTTGAATCAATAGTTCCTATGGTATCTTTGGCTTCTGAGATTCTGTCTTCTATCTCTTGTGTTCTATTGTTGATATTTGCATCTATGGCCCCTTATTTCTTCCCAAGGTCTTCTATCTCCAATGTTGTCTCCCTCTGCCATTTCTTAGTTGTTTCTACTTCTGTTTTTAGAACCTTGATGGATATGCTCAGATCTTTCACTTGCTTGATTGTGTTTTCATGTATTTCATTAAAAGATTTTTGTGTTTCCTCTTTCATAGCTTCTATTTGTTGACCCACATTCTTCTGTATTTCTTTAAGTGTTTTTTTTTTGTCTTTCCTCCTTATTGGCTTCTGCTTTTTGATCCATATTCTCCTGAATTTCTTTAAGTGATTTTTGTGTTTGCCTTGTAAAGGCTTCTAACTTTTGATCCATTTTCTCCTCTGTTTCTTTAAGACATTTATCTATGTATTCTGCTACCAGCATCCTGACCAGTGATTTTATATCCAAGTCTTGTTTTTCTGGTGTTTTGGGGTATCCAGGGCTTCTTGTTGTTGGTGAACTGGGTTCAGATGCTGTCATGCTGCCTTGATTTCTGTTAGTAACGTTCCTTCGTTTTCCTTTGCCATCTGGTTATTTCTGGTGTTAGTTGGCCTTGTTGTCACTGGCTGGTGTTTGAACCTCCTGCGAGGCTGGGCTCACCTGTTGTTTCTCTACTGGTGACTGCAAGATAGAGATTGTCTCTGCAAGTGCTGAGGGGACCTCAGGGAGGGCGGTTCCCAACCGATTGGTGCAAGGCCAGAGGGCATGGAGATGTCTCTCCAGGTGCCGCCCTTGCCCTGGCTAGTTGGGTGAGCCTGTAGGATCCTCCCGAGTGATGGTAGCCCCTGATTGAATCTGTTTACCTGGGCCTCTCTAGCTGTGTCCTGGTAGCAATATGGAGGCCTACCAATTGGCTGCTGGCAGGCTGCTCCCAGCTGCCTTGGTGCAAGGCCGGAGGGCATGTAGAAGTCCAGCAGAGCCTCTGCCCTGGGCCTGCCTCGTGGCGAGAGCCTGGCAGATCCACCCACGCGATGGTAGCCCTGGCTGGAGTCTGTCCACCTGGGCCTCTCTAGCTGTGTCCTGGTAGCAATATGGAGGCCTACCACAACCACTGCTCTAAAGGACTGCGAGCTGGCTGCTCCCAGCTGCTTTGGTGCAAGGCCAGAGGGCATGGAGAAGTCCCGCAGTACCTCGGCGCTGGGCCTGGCTGGTGGTGAGAGCCTAGCAGATCCACCCGTGTGATGGTAGCCCCAGCTGGAGTCTTTCTACCTGGGCCTCTCTAGCCCTGTCCTGGTAGCAATATCCAGTAAGCTCTCTTAACCTCTGAGATGTCTCTCTATCCCATTCATAAGTCTCTTGATTACCAACCATGAAGTAGCATCCATTCATTTGGGAACATACTAATATTGAATTTCAGACACTGCATGAAACACATTTCATCTCAGCAGTGCTGTGCACCATGGGCTTGATCACATCTTCTGTTTTGTATTCAGTATAAAGGCTGATCACCTGACACTCAGGATGGAGCTGTGTCATCACTCAAGCCTTGTCTGCAAAGATTCAAGGTGAGCTGCTGGATATCTGTCATTTCTGTGTTGATTTCTGTAGAAAACTGACCCTCTTTTCCCTGTGTTACTTCTAAATAAATTTCTGTTCTCTCTCTCTCTCTCTCTCTCTCTCTCTCTCTCTCTCTCTCCTTCTCCTCCTCCTCCTCCTCCTCCTTCTTCTTCTTCTTCATTACTCTTTTATACAATAACAAAAAATTCCACTTAGATTCCTACACTCACAAAACAGCAGAAAACAATCTTAGTTCAGTTTTTCCAGGATGAAATGACTGTAAAAACTATTAGATTATCAAGAGGGCCCTCTGTCTCCTACTCCCTCAGGAACCCATACTGTTGTGCTATGAACTAATATCTTTGTATCTAATGGAGTCTTGGTCTGGGAATTCCTGACCCTGGGACATCTTGATGATGAGTTCTTTTTGTACTATGATGAAGACAGAGTCCTGGGGCCTAGGATCAAAGAACATACTAGAGCTGAAACCTAGGAAAAGACTGAGGAATGGCAAGAGAATTGTGTCTGGCTGCATCTTGCTTTATAAGGTGTTGGAGTCTCACTAAATTAAAGGAGTGTCTCGCTGCTTAAGGTAACCCTCAGATGGAGGATGAGGCATCTCCTTCAAAGTCAGTGTTATCCACCTCAAGTGAGGAAGCATAGACAGGTAAGTCCCAAAATGTCAGGAAGGTGAGATTTCATCAGCCTCAGTCTCTAAAATGCATGCTATGAAGAGTCAAGACAACTGTGTGTGTGTGTAGTCCTGTACCTATAATACTGTCATTATTGCTGGGAGCTGAGGTAGGGGATTGCTGCATTTGGAGCTGAATCACAACCTATTCCATGTCAGGGGTTAAAGGTCATTCTTCTCTTGTTCCAATCTTGATTTAAAATTACAATTTTAATGCTTCTGTTCCTTCTTCCTCTTCCTTTCCTTCACTTTCCTCTTTTCTTTCCCCCAAGGCCCCTCCTCTTCCTTATTCCTCCCACTCTTCTTCCTTCACCTCTTCCTCTAAGGAAAATAGCAATATTGAACTCACAGTGTTTTATCTTCAAGAGTGTGTTGTGTAAGCCATTTTCTGCCCAGATATCTAGAAGCAGAGGTTCATGCTTAATAGCCTAGTGATTTGTATGTTATCTGTATGACCCAGCTACAGTGGTTCCTGCAGTCTTTTACTGTGAACTTTTTTTACCTTCAGTTTCTTTCTCAGTTAATCTGTAAAATTTATTTTTATGGAAGATGTCACTTGTCCTTTACAAGAATTGTTCATGTAGTCAAATATTCAGCTTTGTTATGGACACAGCATTGTCAACTTTCAGCAGGAAAATTTATGTAAAATTGTGCTCTGTGAATATGCCTAAAATAAAGTACTCAGGGTCAGACTTTCAAAGTTTAATCCAAAACTAATAAGCAAGTGGTGGGGAATGAGGTTTCCTTCTTGGCTCTCATGCATTGACCCACTGCTGGCAGTAGTGTTTGCAAAGACACCACACAAACAGCATCCTCAGAAAACATTGTGCTGAGGGGAGAGTCACCATAAAGAGCCACTTATAGCCTAGGGAGTCTTCAAAAGTAAAAGGTCATAGCCTTAAACAAATAATCAGGACAGCAGTCAGGCCCCTGACTTAGGATGGTCCCTCTCTGTGCCTTGAAGAATGCAGAACTGGCTTTCTCTTTTATGTGATAAAGAGCTACATCTCACTGTGGTCAGGAGTACAGCCTCTTTAGTCCAGGGAAGCTGTTTTTTCTACCAGTGCCTACAAATTCTTCTATATAACAGGTTGGATCTTCTGGCCTCTGTCAGTGAGATTTTCAGGTCATTTCAAATTCTCCTTGGCTTTCCACAGTCCTTCAGTCCTTAATAGGTACTTGACTCGCACTAAATAATACCTACAGAGAGTGGCCAATGGAGCTGTATTCAAATATCGCCTGATCGCAGGTGGACTGGCTTCCAGGAAGAGGAGGCAGAAAACAAACAGCCACAGGATAATAATTAATATCTATTTTATCTTTCCTCAATTTCTCAAGAGGCAAGGAGCACAGGGTCATCATTCTCACTGGGCTCTCATTTACATTTCCCAAGGTCTGCAAGTGGTGACCATGACCCAACATAGTTTTACAGTGGGGTGTCAAGATTTGAGACACTCTGTTTTTAATATATATCTTTTCAATCCCACCCTGACCTTACTTTGGGATGGAGAACCTGTCCATAAGCTCACATTTGGCCCAGGCATCCCATTTCAAGTGGAGATTGTTGACTTGGATGTCAACAGTGATCCAAGCAGAAGGGGTAAGGCTTACCTGTCTTATACATAAGTTTAATCAGAACATCGTGGTCCACACAGACTTTGATGAGGAAATGTGGAAGCCCTGAGCGTTGGAGGGAGGGAAGCAGATTGGGAAGGGTACATGAGACACAATTACAACTCATTCTGTGGGGACTTATAGTTCAAGTAGTCAGGAACGTTGGTGGTGCAAATAATGCCACTATTCTACTGACTCTTTCTTATTTCTTTGATAAGTTCTGTTTCCCTCTCATGGCTGCTAGTCTGTCAAGAACATGAAGGACAAATACCAGATGAGTGGTCTGTGGAGACGAGAAGGATGACACACATCTCAGTTAACACTTTACCACTGAGCCACACTCTCAGCCCCGCACTGGGGAATTGAAAGCAATGAGTCTACTCCTCGAACCATCAGTCAGTTTCTGCTGAGAGGATTCTTCAGGAGTGATGAGATTGTTCAAAGTCTTATTTATTTACATCAGCCATGCCATTTGTATTTCTTTTTTTTTTTTTTTTTGAAATCCTCAAAGGGCCATTTGAGAGTTTCTTCCCAATAAATATATCATATAATATGCCCTTGTCATTTTTTTTAGTTATTTTTATTTTCTATATTCTATGTTTACATTTCAAAGGCTTTCCCCTTTCCCAGTTCCCACCCACCATAGTTCCCATAGTTCTTCTCCCCCCCCAACTATTCCCCAATCATTCCCCCTCCCCCCTCGGTTTCTTTACTAAACTGGATGCAATCTTTACATGCCCAGGGTCCTCTCCTTTCTTCTTCTTGGGAATCATTTGACTTGCTATTTGTGTCTTGAGTATTTAGTGCTTCTGGGCTCATTAATATCCACTTATCAGTGATTGCATTTCATGTGCATTCTTTTGTGATTGGGTTAGCTCACTCAGGATGATATTTTCCAGGTCTAACCATTTACCTACAAATTGCATGAATTCATTATTTTTAATTGCTGAGTAGTATTCCATTGTATAAATATACCACATTTTCTGTATCCATTCCTCCTTTGAGGGATATTTGGGCTCCTTCCAATTTCTGGCTATTATAAACAAGGCTGCTATAAACGTAGTGGAGCATGTGTCTTTATTGCATGTAGGGGAATCCTCTGGGTATATGCCCAGGAGTGGTATGGCAGGGTCCTCTGGAAGTGACATGCCCAATTTTCTGAGGAACCGCCAAACTGATTTCCAGAATGGTTTTACCATTTTGCAATCCCACCAACAGTGGAGGAGTGTTCCTCTTTCTCCACATCCTCGCCAGCACTTGTTGTCTCTTGAGTTTTTAATCTTAGCCATTCTGACTGGTGTGAGGTGGAATCTCAGGGTTGTTTTGATTTGCATTTCCCTGATGACTAATGATGTTGAACATCTCTTAAGGTGTTTCTCGGCCATCCGAATTTCTTCTGGTGAAAATTCTTTGTTTAGCTCTGTGCCCCATTTTTTGATAGGGTTATTTGTTTCTTTGGGGTCTAACTTCTTGAGTTCTTTGTATATATTGGATATTAGCCCTCTGTCGGATGTGGGGTTGGTAAAGATCTTTTCCCACTTTGTTGGTTGCCGTTTTGTCCTTCGGACAGTGTCCTTTGCTTTGCAGAAACTTTGTAATTTTATGAGGTCCCATTTGTCGATTCTTGATCTTAGTGCGTACGCTATTGGTGTTCTGTTCAGGAACTTTTCCCCTGTGCCCAAGTCCTCCAGGGTCTTCCCAAGTTTCTTTTCTAATAGTTTCAGTGTGTCTGGTTTTATGTGGAGGTCCTTGGTCCACTTGGAGTTGATCTTAGAGCAAAGAGATAAGAGTGGGTCAATTCGCATTCTTCTGCATGTTGACCTCCAGTTGAACCAGCACCATTTGTTGAAAAGGCTATCTTTATTCCATTGGATGGTTGTGGCTCCTTTATCAACGATCAAGTGACCATAAGTCTGTGGGTTAATTTCAGGGTCTTCAATCCTGTTCCATTGATCTGTTTGCCTGTTGCTATACCAATACCATGCAGTTTTTAACACAATTGCTCTGTAGTACTGCTTGAGGTCAGGGATATTGATTCCCCCAGAAGTCCTTTTATTGTTGAGAATAGTTTTAGCTATCCTGGGTTTTTTGTTGCTCCAGATGAATTTGAGAATTGCTCTTTCTAGATCTATGAAGAATTGAGTTGGGATTTTGATGGGGATTGCATTGAATCTGTATATTGCTTTTGGCAAGATGGCCATTTTTACTATATTGATCCTGCCAATCCAGGAGCAAGAAATATTTTTCCATCTTCTGAGGTCTTCTTCGATTTCTTTCTTCAGGGACTTGAAGTTCCTGTTGTACAGATCTTTCGCTTGTTTGGTTAGAGTTACGCCAAGGTACTTTATGTTGTTTGTGGCTATTGTGAAGGGTGTTATTTCCCTAATTTCTTTCTCTGCCTGCTTGTCCTTTGAGTACAAGAAGGCCACTGACTTGCTTGAGTTAATTTTATAACCTGCCACTTTGCTGAAGTTGTTTATCAGCTGTAGAAGTTCTCTGGTGGAGTTTTTTGGGTCGCTTAGGTAAACTATCTTATCGTCTGCAAATAATGATAGTTTCACTTCTTCCTTTCCAATTTGTATCCCTTTGACTTCCTTATGTTGTCTAATTGCTCTTGCTAGAACTTCAAGTACTATATTGAAAAGATATGGAGAGAGAGGGCAGCCTTGTCTAGTCCCTGATTTTAGTGGGAATGCTTCAAGTTTCTCTCCATTTATTTTGATGTTGGCTACTGGTTTGCTGTAGATTGCTTTTACTATGTTTAGGTATGGGCCTTGAATTCCTGCTCTTTCCAAGACTTTTAGCATGAAAGGATGCTGAATTTTGTCGAATGCTTTTTCAGCATCTAATGAGATGACCATGTGGTTTTTTTCTTTCAGTTTGTTTATGTAGTGGATTACATTGATGGATTTCCGTATATTGAACCATCCCTGCATCCCTGGGATGAAGCCTACTTGATCATGGTGGATGATCGTTTTGATGTGCTCTTGGATTCGGTTAGCAAGAATTTTATTTAGTATTTTTGCATCTATATTCATCAGAGAAATTGGCCTTAAGTTCTCTTTCTTTGTTGGATCTTTTTGTGGTTTAGGTATTAGCGTAATTGTGGCTTCGAAGAATGAGTTGGGTAGTGTCCCTTCTGTCTCTATTTTGTGGAATAGTTTGGAGAGTATTGGTGTTAAGTCTTCTTTGAAGGTCTGGTAGAATTCTGCACTAAAACCATCTGGTCCCGTACTTTTTTTGGTTGGGAGGCTTTCTATAACCCCTTCTATTTCTTTAGGGGTTATGGGACTATTTAGCTGGTCTACTTGATGCTGATTTAATTTTGGTATTTGATATCTGTCTAGGAAATCGTCCATTTCCTCCAGATTCTCCAGTTGTTTTGAGTATAGACCTTTGTAGTAGGATCTGATGATCTTTTGAATTTCCTCAGTTTCTGTTGTTATGTCTCCCTTTTCATTTCTAATTTTGTTAATTTGTATACTGTCTCTGTGTCCTTTGGTTAGTCTGGCTAAGGGTTTATCTATCTTGTTGATTTTCTCAAAGAACCAGCTCCTGGTCTTGTTGATTTTTTGTATGGTTCTCTTTGTTTCTATTTGATTGATTTCAGCCCTGAGTTTGATGATTTCTTGTCTTCTACTCCTCCTGGGTGAATTAACTTGTTTTTCTTCCAGGGCTTTAAGGTGTGCCATTAAGCTGCTAGTGTATGCTCTCTCCAGTTTCTTTTTGGATGCACTTAGAGCTATGAGTTTTCCTCTTAGCACTGCTTTCATTGTGTCCCATAGATTTGGGTAGGTTGTACCTTCATTTTCATTGAATTCTAAAACGTCTTTGATTTCTTTTTTTATTTCTTCCTTGACCAAGGTGTCATTGAGTAGAGTATTGTTCAGTTTCCATGTGTATGTGGGCTTTCTGTTGTTTTTGTTGCTATTGAAGACCACTCTTACTCCATGGTGATCTGATAAGAGGCATGGGATTAGCTCGATCTTCTTGTATTTGTTGACATCTGTCTTGTGACCGATTATATGGTCTATTTTGGAGAAGGTACCATGCGGTGCTGAGAAAAAGGTATATTCTTTAGCTTTAGGATGAAATGTTCTATATATATCTGTTAAATCCAATTGGTCCAGAGTTTCAATTAGTTTCACTGTGTCCCTGTTTAGTTTCTGCTTTCCTGATCGGTCCATTGAGGAGAGTGGGGTGTTGAAGTCACCCACAATTATTGTGTTAGGTGTAATGTGTGCTTTAAGCTTTAGTAAGGTTTCTTTTACAAAGGAGGGTGCCCTTGCATTTGGAGCATAGATGTTCAGTATTGAGAGCTCTTCCTGGTGGATTTTCCCTTTGGCCAGCAAGAAGTGACCTTCTGAGTCTCTTTGGATGATTTTAGGTTGAAAGTCAATTTTATCTGATATTAGAATGGCTACTCCAGCTTGTTTCCTGAGACCATTTGCTTGTAAAATTGTCCTCCAGCCTTTTACTCTAAGGTAGTGTTTGTCTTTAACACTGAGATGTGTTTCCTGTATGCAGCAAAATGTAGGGTCCTGTTTCCGTATCCAGTCTGTTAATCTATGTCTTTTTATTGGGGAATTGAGTCCATTGACGTTAAGAGATATTAAGGAATAGTAATTATTACCTCCAGACATTTTTGAAATTATATTTATTTATCTTATTTATTTTTTATATTCGAGAGGTTATCTTCTTTTGGGTTTGATGAGAGGAGGTTTCTATCTTGCTTCTTCCCGGGTGTAGTTTCCGTCCTTGTCTTGGTGTTTTCCCCCTATTATCCTTTGTAGGGCTGGATTTGTGGAGAGATATCTTGCAAATTTGGTTTTGTCATGGAATACCTTGATGTCTCCATCAATGGCAATTGAGAGTTTTGCTGGGTAAAGTAGTTTTGGCTGAAGTTTGTGTTCTCTTAGAGTTTGCATGATATCTGCCCAGGATCTTCTAGCTTTCATGGTCTCAGGTGAGAAGTCTGGTGTTATTCTGATAGGTTTTCCTTTATATGTTACTTGGCCTTTTTCTCTTGCTGCCTTTAGTATTCTTTCTTTGTTTATTACATTTGGAGTTTTGATTATTATGTGACGGGATGTATTTCTGTTCTGGTCCAGTCTGTTTGGGGTTCTATAGGCTTCTTGTATATTCATGGGCATCTCTCTCCTTAGGTTGGGGAAGTTTTCTTCCATAATTTTATAGAAGATATTAGCTGGCCCTTTAACTTGTAAATCTTCACTCTCGTCTATACCTATAATCCTTAGGTTTGGTCTTCTCATAGTGTCTTGGATTTCCTGGATGTTTTGGGTTACCACCTTTTTGCATTTAGTATTTTCTTTGACTGTTGAATCAATGGTTCCTATGGTATCTTCGGCTTCTGAGATTCTGTCTTCTATCTCTTGTATTCTATTGTTGATACTTGAGTCTATGGCCCCTGATTTCTTCCCCAGGTTTTCTATCTCCAATGTTGTCTCCCTCTGTGATTTCTTAGTTGTTTCTACTTCTGTTTTTAGTATCTGGATGGATGTGCTCAGATCTTTCGCTTGCTTGATTGTGTTTTCATGTATTTCATCCCCGAGCCCTCTGGTGAGCACCAAGGCTGCTTCTGCAACCAGCTCGCCGGCCCCTGGACCAGCGGTGTAGCGGCGGGCCTCCATATTGCAACCAGGACACAGCTGGAAAGGCCCAGGCTCTGTGGGACATCCCCGCCCTCTGGTGAGCACATAGGCTGCGTTCTGCAACCAGCTCGCCGGCCCCTAGACCAGCGGTGTAGCGGCGGGCCTCCATATCACAACCAGGACACAGCTGGAAAGGCCCAGGCTCTGTGGGACATCCCCGCCCTCGGGTGAGCACCTAAGCTGCGTTCTGCAACCAGCTCGCCGGCCCCTAGACCAGTGGTGTAGCGGCGGGCCTCCATATTGCAACCAGGACACAGCTGGAAAGGCCCAGGTAAACACCCCTTCCAGGGCTACCCTCACGGGGGATCTGCTAGGCTCTCGGAGTTCCTTGCAACCAGGACACAGCTGGAGAATCCCAGGTAGACAGACTCCAACAGGGGCTACAATCGCATGGGTGGCAGCCAGCTTATGATCCCTTAAAGCAGCAGTCACACATATTCACCAATAGAGAAACAACAGGTGAGCCCAGCCTCACAGTAGATTCAAACACCAGCCACTGACAACAAGGCCAACTAAAACCAGAAATAACCAGATGGCAAAAGGAAAACGAAGGAACGTTACTAACAAAAATCAAGGCAACATGACAGCATCTGAACCCAGTTCTCCAACAACAGGAATCCCTGGATACCCTAAAACACCAGAAAAACAAGACTTGGATATAAAATCACTGGTCAGGATGCTGGTAGCTGAACACATAGAAAAATCTCGTAAAGAAATAGAGGAGAAAATGGATCAAAAGTTAGAAGCCTTTACGAGGCAAATACAAAAATCACTTCAAGAAATGCAGGAGAAGATGGATCAAAGAGAAGAAGACAATAAGGAAGAAAGACAAAAGTCACTTAAAGTACTACAGAAGAACGTGGGCCAACAAGTAGAAGCTATGAAAGAGGAAGCCATTTGTATTTCTTATGGAAAATGACAATTTACACAGTATCATCAAATTTAATAGTAGTATAATACCATAATACTAATGTCTCCAATTTTTCTTTCTTTTATTATTTTCTATATTTTTTGTTTACATTCCAAAGGCTTTCCCCTTTCCAGTTCCCCCCTCACCATCTGTCCCATAAGTCCTCTCCCCCCCATCTCCCAATCACCCCTGCTCCCCACCATTTCTCTGTTCTGGTACTCTCCTACAAAACTGGATTTAGTCTTTTCTGGACCAGGGTCCTCTCCATCCTTTTTCTTGGTAATCTTTTGCTTATCTAATTGTGTCTTGAGTATTCAGAGCTTCCGGGCTCATTAATATCCACTTATCAGTGATTGCAATCCATGTGCATTCTTTTGTGATTGGGTTGACTCACTTAGGATGATGTTTTCCAGATCCAACCATTTGCCTACAAATTGTATGAATTTATTATTTTTAATTGCTGAGTAGTATTCCATTGTATAATATACCACATTTTCTGTATCCATTCCTCCGTTGAGGGACATCTGGGTTCTTTCCAGCTTCTGGCTATTATAAATAAGGCTTCTATGAACATAGTGGAACATGTGTCTTTATTGCATGCAGGGGAATCCTCTGGGTATATGCCCAGGAGTGGTATGACAGGGTCTTCTGGAAGTGTCATGCCCAATTTCGTGAGGAACCGCCATACTGATTTCCACTTTTTTAAAATTCTCTTCTTTTACATCTTTTTTCTATACTCTTTCTTTACATTCCAAAGGCTTTCCCCTTTCCCACTTCCCCCATCACCATATGCCCCATAAGTCCTCTTCCCCCCACCCATTCCCCAATTACCCCCCCCCACACCATTTCTCTGTTCTGGTACTCTCCTACAAAACTGGATCCAGTTTCTGTTGTTATATCTCCCTTTTCATTTCTAATTTTGTTAATTTGAATACTGTCTCTGTGCCCTTTGGTAAGTCTGGCTAGGGGTATATCTATCTTGTTGATTTTCTCAAAGAACCAGCTCCTGGTTTTGTTGATTCTTTGTATGGTTCTCTTTGTTTCAACTTGATTGATTTCAGCCCTGAGTTTGATGATTTCCTGTCTTCTACTCCTCCTGGGTGAAATTGCTTCTTTTTGTTCCAGAGCTTTGAACTGTGCCATTAAGTTGCTAGTATATGCTCTCTCCTGTTTCTTTTTGGAGACACTCAGGGCTATGAGTTTTCCTCTAAGCACTGCTTTCATTGTGTCCCATAGATTTGGGTATGTTGTGCCTTCATTTTCATTAAATTCTAAGAAATCTTTGATTTCTTTCTTTATTTCTTCCTGTACTAAGGTATCATTGAGTAGAATATTGTTCAGCCTCCATGTGTATGAGGATTTTCTGTTGTTTTTGTTGCTATTGAAGAACACTCTTACTCCATGGTGATCTGATAAGAGGCATGGGATTAGTTCGATCTTTTTATATTTGTTGAGATCTTTGTTTTGTCCAATTATATAGTCGATTTTGGAGAAGGTACCATGAGGGGCTGAGAAAAAGGTATAGTCTTTTGCTTTAGGGTGAAATGTTCTATATATCTGTTAAATCCAATTGCTCCAAAGTTTCGATGAGTTTCCCCGTGTCCCTCTTTAGTTTCTGTTTTCCTGGTCAGTCCACTGTGGATAGTGGAGTATTGAGGTCACCCACAATCATTGTGTTAGGTGCAATGTGTGCTTTGAGCTTTAGTAAAGTTTCTTTTATGAATGAGGGTGCCCTTACATTTGGAGCATAGATGTTTAGAATTGTGAGAGAACTCCTGCAACTGATAAACAACTTCAGCAAAGTGGCTGGCTATAAAATCAACTCAAGCAAATCAGTAGCCTTCCTATATGTGAAGGATAAGCAGGCCGAGAAAGAAATTAGGGAAATGACACCCTTCACAATAGCCACAAATGATATAAAGTATCTTGGAGTGACGCTAACCAAACATGTGAAAGATTTATATGACAAAAACTTCAGGTCTCTGAAGAGGGAAATTGAAGAAGACATCAGAAAATGGGAAAATCTTCCATGCTCATGGGTTGGCAGGACTAATATAGTCAAAATGGCAATCGTGCCCAAAGCAATATAAAGATTCAACGCAATCCCCATCAAAATCCCAAATCAGTTCTTCATAGAGTTAGAAAGAGCAATTCTCCAATTCATCTGGAATAACAAAAAACCCAGGATAGCTAAAACTATCATCAATAGCAAAAGAACTTCTGGGGGAATCAATATCCCGGACCTCAAGCAATATTACAGAGCAGTAGTATTAAAAACTGCATGGTATTGGTTCAGTGACAGGGAGGCAGATCAATGGAATAGGATCGAAGACCCAGAATTGAACCCATACATCTATGGCCAATTGATCTTTGACAATGGAGCTGAAAACATCCAGTGGAAAAAAGATAGCCTTTTCAACAGATGGTGCTGGCTCAACTGGAGGTCAACATGCAGAAGAATGAGAATTGATCCACTCTTATCTCCTTGCACTAAGCTCAACTCCAAGTGGATCAAGGACCTCCACATAAAACCAGACACACTAAAACTAATATAAAAGAAACTGGGGAAGACCCTTGAGGACATTGGCTCAGGGGAAAATTTCCTCAACAGAACACCAATTGCTTATGCTCTAAGAGCAAGAATAGACAAATGGTACCTCATAAAATTACAAAGTTTCTGTAAGGCAAAAGACACTGTCAAAAGGATAAATTGGCAACCAACAAATTGGGAAAAAATCTTCACCAACCCCACATCTGACAGAGGGCTAATTTCCAATGTATACAAAGAACTGAAGAGGTTAGACCCCAGAAAACCAAATAACCCTATCCAAAAATGGGGTACAGAGCTAAACAGAGACTTTTCACCTGAAGAAATTCAGATGGCTGAGAAACACCTTAAAAAATGTTCAACATCATTAGTCATTAGGGAAATGCAAATTAAAACAACCCTGAGATTTCACCTCACACCAGTCAGAATGGCTAAGATTAAAAACTCAGAAGACATCAGGTGTTGGTGAGGATGTGGAGAAAGAGGAACACTCCTCCACTGCTGGTGGGAATGCAAGCTGGTACAACCACTCTGGAAATCAGTCTGGCGGTTCCTCAGAAAACTGGAAGTGTTACTTCCGGAGGACCCAGCCATACCACTCCTGGGAATATACCCAGAAGATTCACCAGCATGCAATAAGGATACATGCTCCACTATGTTCATAGCATCCTTATATATAATAGCCAGAGGCTGGAAAGAACCCAGATGTCCCTCAACAGAGGAATGGATACAAAAAATGTGGTATATATACACAATGGAGTACTATTCAGCCATTAGAAACAATGAATTCATGAAATTCTTAGAGAAATGGATGGAGCTGGAGAACGTCATACTAAGTGAGGTGACCCAGTCTCAAAACAATACCCATGGTATACAGTCACTGATAAGTGGATATTAGCCTAGAAGCTTGGAACACCAAAGACATAAATCACATATCAAGTGATGTCTCACAAGAAGAAAGGAGTGGACACTGGTGCTAGAATGGACCAAAGCATCATTGTGGGGGAGTACAAGAACAGTGAGGTGGGAGGGGGTAGATGAGGGAGCAGGGGGAGGGAAAAGGGCATGTGGGACCTTTGGGGCTGGGGAACCAGAAAAAGGGAAATGAATTGTAAATATAGAATATATCCAATTAAAAAAAAAACCAAAACTGGATCCAGTCTTTTTGGGACTGTTCCTCAGTCACTGGCAATTGAATCCTGGTTTTCTGCACTAGCAACCAGTGCTCTTAACCACAAAGCCATCCCTCAAGAACCAATTATTTCATGACTTAGTTTTAATTCAACCTGGGAATGAATATATGTGTTGGCAACTGTGGTAATTTGAATGATACTTCGCCCTCCCCATTTAATAGTTGGTCTCCAGACAGTAAACAATTTGGCAAAGGTTATCTTGTGTAGCCTTGGACAAGGTTGTCACTGGGGGTGGGCTTCCAGGCTTCAGAAATCTTGTGTTATTCTCAGAGTTCTCTCTGATGTCTCCTTACAGTTT
This sequence comes from Apodemus agrarius, assembly GCA_964023405.1. Lineage (NCBI taxonomy): Eukaryota > Metazoa > Chordata > Mammalia > Rodentia > Muridae > Apodemus > Apodemus agrarius. The sequence goes on along the minus strand of OZ030005.1, from coordinate 9,746,364 downwards.
ATGTTGTGATGTGATTTGTTCCAATTGCCATGACTTCACTCCACCATCTTGAACTCTAACCCTCAGAAACCCAATTTAATACTTTACTTTCTATGTTGCCTTGGCCATGCTGTCTTATTATGTGGAAAGGAAGGTCACTCATTCAACAACTCATGTCATAACTCTTGTGTCTTAATGGTTTGAATAAAAAAGTCCCCTATAGACTCGTGTTTAAATGCTTGACCCACAAAGAGTGGTATTATTAGAGAAGTAGCCTTGTTGGCATAGGAGTGGCTTTGTTGGAGGAAGTATGTCACTGTGGAGATGGGCTTTGAGGTTTCATATATGCTCTAGCTGTGCCATTTGACATTCTCTCCCTCCTGTCTACAGATCAAGATGCAGAACTCCCAGTTTCTTCTCCATCACTATGTCTGCCAACATGCTGCCATGCTTCCTCTCATGATGATAATGGGCTAAAACTCTGAATCAATAAGGCATTAATTAATACATCCTCAATTAAGTGCATTCATTTATAAGAATTACCCTAGTCGTGGTGTATCTTCACAGCAAAAAGATCAAACTTAAGAAATGTGTTATCATAGATGAGTGTACTAGAACATGACTAAGGTATTAGATATGAAAATTGATTGATGTGTATGGGTGACCCCTCATTTTGAATATATGTTTTGTTTAATTGACTATTAGTACAAGTGTTACTAGCTGCACAGGTACAGTGAGAACAGGCACCCCTAGGTCTCATAAGAATCATGGCTCTTGACATACTGACAAAATGAGGTAAAAGCCAGGAAATCACTGGATAGAGATCGAGTCATGGAAGAGCTGCCTTCCTTTGGCTTTCTCATTCTACTTTTGTCTTAATTCAGATTTTACTATGGCCATGACAATTCTTATAAAGAAGAAATACTCCCCTGGGTCTGGTTTGCAGTTCCATGGGTTTTTGATCATCATGGTACAAAGCATGGCAGTATGCAGGCAGATGTGGTGCTGAGAAAGGAACTGAGACTTCTACAGTTGATCCACAGGCATCAGGAAGAGACTGTCACCCTGGGAACAGTTTGAACATATATGAGATCTCAAACATGCCTCCACAGTGACACAATTTCTCCAACAAGGCCACACCTACTCCAGCGAAGCCACACTTCCCAATAGTGGCACTCCTTATGAGCCATGTATTCAAATACATGAGTCTATGGGGGGGCATATTATCCAAACCACCACACTCTTATCCAAGCTGAGTCATTGCCCATGGGATAATCACATTCATGGTATGTCTATCCTCCTCAATTAATCATCTACTGAAATGTCCTCACAGATACATCAGAGTTGTGCCACAATTTCCTGGGACTATGTCTAGGTAGAACATGGCAAACATGGCTCTATCAGTCATCACCCTGCTCTCCATTCCTCTCTCCATTATTAAAAACTATTATATAACACTTCAACACTTACCCACCAGGATATATTCACTTATTTGGCCACTTCCTCTTCCCATGGCTGACTACCAAAGACCAGCTGTTAAAGTATTGAAGCCCAGCAATCAAAAACCTCCTCTTACCTCTCCTTATTAACATGACTAAATAAACACCACATTGAAACTGTTTTTCCTTGTAGCTTTATAAACTGCAATCTGTTGTTTTTTAAGCAGATGAAATCTGTTGTCCCTCCTTCTCCCTATCCCTTGTTCCCTTCTTCTTCTAACTCATCCACTATTTCCTGTGTCTCTTATGCCCTGCCCTTTGTCTCTCTAGGGAAAATACATCTTTGTGCTGAGAACATGATCTTTGGGCTCCTGGGCAATACCATTTCTTACACTTCTAAACCAAGACATGGTCATCACAATAATAAGACATAAAAATTCTCCCACATCATAAGAGATGTAAGATGAGGCTTAGAAGCCAGAAAGTGTTAACTTTAAGTTTTTCTAATTATACTTTTATTGTGATTGTATACCATATTCTCATTTGTGTGCCCATGTGTATGCTCCGGTGTGTGTGTGTGTGTGTGTGTGTGTGTGTGTGTGTGTGCATTACAGTGTTAAATCAGTAGTTTAGAGCCATAGTGATAAACCAGGGGCAATTTTAATCAACAGACAAGTGACATACTAAATTACATTTTTACAAATGAAATACAAGCATCTTTGAGAAAGAATTTTGTGTTTAGTAAACTTATAAAACTATAGAAAATACCAAAACTATGTTAGAGTCACTGCTACCTTTGCGTTCAAGGCAAAATTTTTATTTCAAAACATAGAGAATATTCTTATTATTTCTTTGAGAATTTTATGAGTTGTACTTTGTACTCAGTCCCTACAATGCCTCCAAATCCCATCCCTTCTTCAAACCCACTCAACGTTGTCCTCATTTTAAATTCATCAGATCCACACTGCTACCTACATCTTCTTGGATATGGGACCTTCTTCTGAAACATACTCAATGTATTACACCCTTAAATAAAACTAATTCTTCTCCAAGATTCTATTAGTTATTGATAAATCCTCAACTTGTGGTCAGACTTCATATTTACCACACCCATACTCTACCTCCATGCTGGGATTTTCTCTGGCTTGAATTTCCTTGAGTCTTGTGCAAATGAAACTCAATACCACTGCAAGTTCATATAGTTTTGAGTATAAATAATCATTTTGTGAGAGTCATCTATCATCTTTGCCTCATATACTCTATCCATTCCCTCTTTGGCAACATGCCCTCAGCCTTGGGAGGAGGGTCATGACTTTGATGTCCCATTTAAGACTGAGCATTCCACAGTCTCTTATTTTGTACACATTGGCCAGGTATGGGTCTCTGTGTCAATTACCATTTACTGCAGAAAGATGAGGGTTGAGAGATGCATTAATCCCGCTATGACTATAGTACTGTGAAAAATGTCAGAGCTTGTATGATTTTAGAAGCTAAGATTGGTCATGCCTGGTTTGATCTTAAATGGGAGACATACATTGATCCATGGTTATAATGACAAATCATTTGGACTGTGTTTAGTACCACGTTCATTTATTGTAATAGTACTAGGTTTGTCCATCAGACTTGTGACCTCTCTAGTCACAAGCTCATACTTTTAAACACATATCCACATAAAATAAAATGTATCAGGGACAAACAGACATTGTTTATGGATGCTTGTAATACTAGCATTTAGGAAGCAGGGTCAGGGATATCTCTGAGTTCAATGCCAGCCTGGTCTCAGAGCAAGTTCCAGGACAGCCAGCACTACACAGAAAAATCTTGCGTTAACAGCCCTCCCCAAAGTTTAAAGGACAAAAGAAAGAAAAGAGAGAAGCTAGATCTGCATATCTGTGAGCAGAGACAGAAAGTTTAAAAATGGAAATCCAGTTAGTGCTGGACAAGAACTCTCCTAAAGTAATAAATTCCACCAAGAGCTAGGATACAAGGCCCCCAAACAAAAACCTCCAGTTTAAGTGAGAACAATATTCAAAGCATGATATGTAGTGCACAACCCAGTGAAAATTATGACTGAATATCCTGAAGGATCATAGAGTGCTTGAGTAAGGATCATAAGAGGCATGAGTAAGAGGCTACTTGGAACTGATGGAATGATTCTGGGACTCAAAATAATACCATCAGCATTATATTTTCAGGGAAGTGCTAGGGATTAAATTTGTTGTAAATTCAACAACAAACTCTTCTAACAAAATCATAATAATTTAGTAATCTTCATAAAGAAGAAATCCTTTATCGTCCTTCTTTGGATGGAAGTGTTTGTTTTAAAAGGGAATGACATATATTTGGAAAAAGAACATAATTGGGAGATATGAGAAGATTTTCATGAGGAAAATTGAGATATGTAAAATCACATATTATTGTACACAGATATAAAGTTTTCAATGATAAGGAAAAATCAGAAAAGGATCTAACCAGCCAGAAATGTGGAAATCAAAGTAATGACTCCTCACAGAATCATCTATGTCAAAATCATGACTTCCAACAACAGGGAAGTAGGCACAATCCAATACAAAGGTATAAAAGGGAGCTGGACACAGTGTGCATGGTCTATTAGGCTTTGCCCTTCCCTGTAGCCTGGGGATGCAGAGGCAAAGAGATCTCTGTAATCTTAAGTGAATTCCAAGAGAGTCAATGGTATGTAGATAGATAGATAGATAGATAGAGAGATATGAAAAGAGAGACAAGATATCTATCTCTATCTCTGTCTCTATCTCTTTCATATATATATATATACGTATATATATATATGTGTATATATATACATATATGTGTATATATATATATATATATATATATATATATGCCATCTACAAACAAGTAAGGAATGACTGTAGAAATATATCCAAAACAAATCAAAATGGATACAAATTAACTGATAATTGCAAGAAAGCACAAAATGTAAATGAATTAAGCAATCAATACAGGTTACAATTTGGGAATTCAATTGAGAGAAAAATTGATAAAAATCCATATCCTACTGAAAATGAATATTTGTGTAAGTCTAAAACCCCATGGAACCCTTATGGATAAAATGGGTCATGCATTGGATTGTTTTATCTGTGCTTGAAGGCCAGAGAGAAAAGTTGGAGCATTTAGTCAAGAACAAACATCAATTAGCAGAAACCCCAGTGTGGAACATCCTTGGTTTAACTACATGTCAGCCCTGCAGAAATCAGGAGCCTTAATCATAGAGTGGGGGCTGCTTCACACTGGGGACAGGGACACATTATGGAACCCTTGAGAAATGGCTATTTCTAACAATAGAAATTTGTTGCAGGAAATTTCTCCATATTGTCACTGAACTTGGTTGAGTTCTAATCCTGAATCTCAAGGTGGGATCAGCCACCCATCCTTAATAAGGCAATTAAAATAGCTGAAAATATACTGGTAAGCAGGAAGCTATTTATTTGCAATAGAGAGTAAGGGGAGAAATAACGCACATTTATGCCTTTTGTCTTCTATTCTTAGAGGGCCGTGGTTTACTTCTTGATCTTGGATTGCCTGTAGTCTGACTTCAAGGTTCTGAATTGAGATGAACATTTCAATGGAAAACCAATGATCTAAGTAGTCCCAACCAGGATATAAGGCCACTTACCCAACTCCATCATTGCCTGGATTCAATTCCATCTTTTTATTTTTAATGTTTTCTACATTCTTTTTCTTTTCTTTTTTTAAATTATTTTCTATATTCTTTGTTTACATTCCAAATGATTTCCCCTTTCCTGGTTCCCCCCTCCCCATAAGTCCAAAAGCCCTCTTCCCTCCACCCATTTCCCAATCAACTCCCTCCCACTTCTCTGACCTGATAATCTCCTACAATGCTGCATCAAGCCTTTCCAGTTCCCTCTCCTTCCTTCTTAGGAATGATTTGATATGTGAGTTGTGTCTTGGGTATTCAGAGCTTCTGGGTAAATATCTACTTATCAGTGACTGCATTCCATGTGTGTTTTTTTTTGTGAATGGGTTACTTCACTTAGGATGATATTTTCCAGTTCCAAACATTTGCCTAAGAATTTCATAATTTCATTGTTTTTAATTGCCAAGTAGTGTTCCATTGTGTAAATATACCACGTTTTCTGTATCCATTCCTACACTGAGGGACATCTGGGTTCTTTCCAGCTTCTGGCTATTATAAACAAGGCTGCTATGAACACAGTGGAGCATGTGTCCTTATTGCATGCCTGGGAATCCTCTGGGTCTATGCCCAGGAGTGGTATACCAGGGTCCTCCAGAACTGTTGTGCTCAGTTTTCGGAGGAACAGCCAGACTGATTTCCAGGGTGGTTGTATCAGCTTGCAGTCCCACCAGCAGTGGAGGAGTGTTCCTCTTTCTCCACATCCTCGCTGGCACCTGCTGTCTCCTGAGTTTTTAATCTTAGCCATTCTGACTGGTATGAGGGGAAATCTCAGGGTTGTTTTGATTTGCATTTCCCTAATGACTAATGATGTTGAACACTTCTTAAGGTGTTTCTCAGGCATTCGAAATTATTTGTTTAGCTCTGTACCCCATTTTTAATAGGGTTATTTGGTTCTCTGGGGTTAGGGACTAGACAATTCAATTTTATAGTGTGGTGTGATAAGGCAAAATCTCTTTCCAAAGAGATAGTTCCCCTTTGCCTAGGGTCTCTTCCTTCTCTCATCATGAAACCCCTAGGGAGATTCCCTTTTTATATAGGAGTTCATTGTTTCAACCATCAAATGGGCTGAGAGATACAAATATCTCTTAAAATTTCTTCCTTTCCACCAAGCTGCCAATAATACACAAAAATTATTAGGTACAGCCAGAATATAAGACCCATTCCTGCAAGGATTATTTTTTGAGAGCACAGGAAGGTCTTAGATTAATCTTTCAGTACTGTGGGGTCCCATTTTGATTAAATGTAGTAGTTACAAATTGGCTTGAATCTGGTGAATCCATAAACAGTGGGAGACCTGAGTGTGAGTCCTGTTGAGGATAGCACTGGGCAGGGTGTTCATGTGAGTGCAACATTTCTCTACTGTGTAAAATAAGAAACATTCCAAAATTTGCAGCAGTGTCAAATGTAGAGTTAAATCCTATTTAGAAAAATTCTTCCCTGCCTCTTCGAACAGTGAGGCACAGGAGAGACAGGGCCAACCCTAGTGTGAATTGCACGTTCGTTTTAACTCTTCCTAAGTCCCTGGAACCACAAAGCAAGTTGCATCAAATGCTTTCATATTATACAGTCTAATGGAACTAATCATGTCTGGCATTTTAGACTGTGTCACTGGATCACAGGAGTCACCTTGAGGCAGTGTGACAATATGAGATGTAGGTACATATGACAAAGCCATTAGACAGCACAGATTGTATCAACTCTTTCTTGGGAATATCCATAAGCCATAGGAGGACCAGTGTGTATGTGTGTGTGTGTGTGTGTGTGTGTGTGTGTGTGTGTGTAGGGTGTAGGGTGTAGTCATATACTGGAGCCTAATAGGAACAGTTATTTCTTCTGATTCCTGTGCCAGCAACCCAGAAAAGCAGCCATCGAGGTGGGAATGTAAGGGGATCAGTGACCTGGACAGTGCAGGCACATACCTTCCTGAATGAAGGGACAGGAGATGAATAGCAGAAGAGGAGTAACAATAGCAGAAATGTGAATGACAGCATCAATGGGAGCAAAAATGACTTCCAAGACTCCAAAGAGCAAGATCTAAATGACTACGTGAAGAGTGTCACTCTGAGAACTACTACACACAGTGGCATTCCTAGGATGCTCATGCACTTGTCTTTCTCCCTAGGGTGCTCATGCACTTGTCTTTCCAGGTGGATGAGGAGTTGATGAGAGAGATGGGGCCAAGGCCATAGCCTCCAGGATAAGTAGGGAGTGGGCACTGAAAGACATACTAGGACTCTACATGTACTTTCTAGTCTTTGAACGTGTACTAAGACATCCATGCATACACACATCCATCTATCTCCACCATTCATTCATAAACCAATCAACCACCACCCATTTGTATATTCACGACTAATTCCTTTCTTCTTCATCATAAAATTATTGAATGAGCTGTGCACTAGACCCTGTGACTTGCAGGATCTTGATGGAGGGATGACATAAATCTGTAGACTTTTCCCAATGCTTCAAGAGGAGTGAACCTACCACACTAAGAAATCTATGATCTGAAACCCAGAACATTAGAGTAGGAGAATTATACTGGAGGGGGGAGGGTTCAGAATTCTAATAAGGCAACTTAAGGTTTATTACAAAGTCAAAACTATTTGTTGCTTCCATTGCCTGGACAAGACTCTCCCTGTGAGACACTGATGCCTGATGCCTAAGATGAAAATTTCTGAACCACAGCAATCCTCTGATGTACAATTACTTGATAAGGCCTCCTGTGGTAGACAGGTTTGGGCTGTGGATATTCATAATCATTTTGTGCTTCTGATGTGTCACCCATAGGTTGTGTAACCATCATTCAACCAAAGTCTTTGCTGTCTCTCAGATTCCCTATAGTAGTACACATGATAACTTATCATTTCCCTGTCTATAAGTAAAATTCAAATAGTATTAATATCCTAAACTTGAGGCTGAAGAGTTGTTAAAATCAGGGGTGCATGTTATTATTTGCCTAAAAAAGAGGCTTCCCTGTACTGAATTTCTGAGAACAAGCAGTTGCCAAGAGGACCTATGTTTCCTTGAGGATCCAAACTTTCCTGTGATGTCTCATGACTATGAGGACAGTTATTATGTTGCATGGCCACCATCCAGCTGTTCTGTCCATGCTGAATATCAGGAAAAGGAGATGCCTGAATGACTTAGCCTAATCATGATTATCATGACAGATACTGGGTTGTTCTACGTGCTACAGGACTTGAATGCAAAATGACACATTGCTCCCAGTCAGCTCTAGCAGGTAGTCAAATTCCAGGATGTCACAAAGGTTTCTCAAGATTATCTTCAATGTGATAACCCAGAGAGTCTGAGCTGAGGATGACATACTTGGACTGAGTTATCATACTACTTTCTGCAGGTTCCAGTCAGGTCAAGGCTTCTGAGGCATTTCAGTTTGCCACAATGATGTATGTCTTTTACTAAATGCCCAAACCCAAGTGAGAGTACACAGTCCAGAGGAGAGGAAAGTACAGTCCACGCCTCACTGTCTTAGGTATACAAAGAAGAATAAACCCCACCATCACCCAGCAGTCACAGAGAATCATTTACTGTTTACTTGGAGGTCCAAAATGGCCCATTCTGATTTCAAATCGACAGATACAGTTCGTAGGGTGTAAATCCCTGTGTCGCTCTTCTTGACATTCAAGAGAAGCATGGATCCATCGGTGCGTACTTTCACTCTGTTAGAATATGCATGTCCCAGCCTGGTTGAATTGGTGAGGAATGAATGGCTTGCTATCTTCAAATGACTAAGTGGAAGTACTCCTTTGTGCCAGGCAAAGCCTTGAAGCTTTTCAGGCATATTAAAAACCTGAAGAATCAAATTGTTATTTTCTTTAACCATTGGTGGGATCAGCGCAATTGTGAGTTGAGAAGGTGTAAGATGTGTCTTGTACCCTAATAGTGGGCCTAGATAAACAAAAAGGAAACAGAAAGAAACCATCAAAAGGAGTTTGTCTGAATTTGTTGAGAAGAAAGATCTCTGAGTCCTGAGCAGTGGTGTATATCACTCAGACTTAGTGTGTGGGTGAGAGTGTGTCTATCCTATTTGGTGGAGGTCAGCACAAACATTCCATGCACTTGGTGCCCATGAACTTCTGTATGGGACTTTCTCCTCATTTGTCTGCATGACTCACTGTTCACTGCCTTCAGATCTCTGCTCACACCCACAGTATGTAGAGGAGGGTGCCTCCATAAACATCTTCACGGATATATTTTGCATTGGACCTTTTCTGTGTATTCTCGATGCCTTTGCTCATGTCTCTTGCCATCCAGTATTGAACATTATGGCCTGGGAGTAGTGTGATAATCTTGGAAGACCCAATGCCTAGAAAGTGCTCAATGGATAAATCAATGAATGGATGTGTGCTCCAGATCACTGTATGTCCATGGATTGAGTTACCAGATTGTAAGATTATAAGATAATTGAAGGTTTTTTATATAAATTATAAAGTTTTATAATTTATTTTTATTGACTGCATTTGGAAAGGGAACATGCACTCAAGCATGTATCAGCGTATGGGTGAGTGGGTGCATGCCACAGAATATGTATGTAGGTCAGAGGACAGCTTATGTGACTCAGATCTCTCCTTCCACTCTGTGGGATAAGAAAAATGAACTTAGGTCATCAGGGATAATAGCAAGTGCTGATATCCACTGAGGCATCTCACAGTTTGTTTTTCATCTGAATAGTCATCTTGTCACAGGTGGATGTTTAGTCTTCAGAGTGAACTTGTCAAGGTAATTAATAAACCTGATAAATAAACAATGCAAGTTTTCCCTCCCTGTCTTACCATTTCCTGTCCACTGAGAGCTTCCAGATGCTGAGTAGCTGTCTACCTTGCTGTGACTTCTCATCTCATGTTCCAAACAGAAACCATGAGTCTCCTCTGAAGCCCGTATCCTCTCCAGGAAACTCCATAAAATCACTCAGCTAACCTCTTCCCACACAAGGATAGGGAATGTTGTAGGCAGTGGCAGTCAGATTTCCTACCACTGTGTGTACCTTTGCATGGAGATTAAGGATTCAGGTCCACTGACTCTGATGTCTTCTCTGTTCTCCCTCCTTTGAGAACCCCTTCACCTCCAACAATGCCCTGAGCCTTGTTGCTCTGAAATCGGCTCTGTTGTCCTCCACTCTGAGCTGAGTCTGGGACAGGGGTCTGGATCCAGGGTCATTTAACATTCCCTAATTTCTTCATCTCTTCTAGAACTCAGGTGCAGGTGCATGGTGGGAGGCCTAAGGGTCTGGGTTGAGGCTGACATCCTTGTCTGAGTTTCTCAGCACAAGTCCACCTCTTTGCTGATGCAGTCATGTGAGGGATTCTAGTCTCTGAAAGTTTGTCTCCCAAATGTATGTCCTGAACTAAATCCTCAAACAACAACATGGGGACACAATGCAGCAGGGATGCAGATTCAGTTCAGGCCTGACTCTTTACTGAATGTACAATGGACTGAACCCCACCCAACAACAGATTTCACACACAAAAAAATGACTTACTGTGTACAAAGAATTCTGCATGTATTAGTTCAGGTCTTGAGGTTGCATCAAGTATTCGTAGAGTGTAGTGTCCTGAGTCTTTTCTGGTGACACTCTTGATCAGCAGAGATCCATTGTTGAGTATTGTCTCTCTACCGCTGTGTGCAAGTCCTACAACACTAAAATTGGTAGCTATCGTGTGACTTGCAATTTCACAACTCTTGAGTGCTGCAACTCCTGTGTACCAGGAAATGGCTTTAACATTCTTTGGTAGGTTATTCACAAACAGAAGAACATTTTCCCCTTCAACAGCAATATGAGGTACTGATTTAATGGTGACCTGGGCAGTAGCGGGTAGCAGCCAGCAGGTTAAAAGGGAGACTAGAAGGGAAGAGAGAAATACCATGAGCATTGGGATCTGTGTATTTGGTGGAAAGATGAGATCTGTGTCCTGACTGGACAGCTCATCACTCAGCCTTGGTCGGTAGGTGAGAGTGGCACCTTTGTATTTGGAAGAGGTGAACAAAATAACCTTCGTTACTTCATCAGTGGCCCTGAACTTGTTCTGTTCTGTTCTGTTCTGTTCTGTTCTGTTCTGTTCTGTTCTGTTCTGTTCTGTGTATGCAAATCTCTCCTTTGGTACCTTGAGGACTCTCCACATTGCCCTCAGCTTCCTGCCTATATCCAGAGTACTTCAGCTGAGATGATATTTCCTGTTACTCTGACTCTAGAGATCTTCACTTTCTTATTTTTCTCCATTCTCTCTTTGGTCCGAATTCTCTGATTCTACTTCTACATGTTCTCTCTGGTCTAACTTACAGTCCACTGGTATAGGGCTTTAATAGAACCAAGATGACCTTGATTTTTGGAGGCTCAGAACTGTTATAGGCTTGGATATATTTGGATGTGTGGGAGAATGCATATGTCGAGGATATCCCAATCCAGGAGTACATTTGCAAAGTTCTAAAATATGAAGCTATTGATACCTTTAGTAGAAAAGTTTGGTAGTTTGTATGTTTGGGGAAGGGAAATGCTTATATATGTCTGCATTTGTGTATAGGTGAATGTATATACTGCATATTCATGCAAGTCACACACCTTGTATGTGTTGGGAATTGTCTTGATGTCTTAGGATTTGCAGCCAGCAGCATGACCATTACATCATCCTAATAGCTCTCGCTAATTTGGTTTTTAATTGGACAGTCACTTCCATGTTTGGGGACATCAGTCCTCAGAAAATAATTGGCTATGTGATTGAGTTGGAATAGACATCATTGCTCTTACACTATTATACCACCTTGTGTCATTTACAGCTGCAGAATGCATGCCCTTGTCTGTGTCCTCTTCCCAAATCTCTGAATCTATCCCCAAGTTCTTGTCTTTGTCAGGGACTTCAGCAAGGCTCTGAAGTACCCTTCTCCCATTCAGTGCCAAGGAGTAGCCTCCTCACCTGTGAGCATGAGCCCCTGCCAGGAGGTCCAGTCTTTACCGGAAAGTGCAACAGAATCCATCATGACCACGGCCACCTGCTCTTTTCTCCCTCTGTGAAAAGCTTCAGCTCCAATGCTGTGTCCACGCTCTGCTCTCCTGTCACTTCTGCTGTGCTTCCTTCCTTTTATCTGAGTCTCCTCCCAAGTAGGAGCCACTCCTAGACTTATATGGGCTGGAGACATTCCTATATACAAAACACATCAGTTCATTTCCCCCTATCTCCTGTCCTCAACCCTTCTCCCCTTTCCTCTCATTATGTCTCAGTCCACAAGGCTACAAATTGAGCAATATAGCTAAAAACTCTCCTCAGGCACTCATATGACCTTATATGTACATATGGTGCTATGTGATTTAGATACAAAGAGAAAACCATGTAGGATACAAATATGCTTTACATGCTTCTCAGAAAACTGATTGTTCAAACTTTCTGCTGCCATGATAAACAACAACCTGGTCAAAAGCAGCTTAAGAGAACAATGAATTTTCAGGTCAGTCACAATGGTCAAGTCTACGATTGAGGAAAGTCAAGGTACACATAAAGACAAGAATCTGGAGTCAGGAACTAAGGATGAATGCTGTTTACCCAGTCATTCACTGGTACTCTCTCTTTTTAATGTCCTTCTCTGTGTGTCTCTGTCTCTCTGTTTCTGACTCTGTGTCTTTCTTGCCCTCCCTCCCTCCCTCCCTCCCTCCCTCCCTCAGTCCTTCCCTCAATATCTGTCTCTCTGTCTCTCTGTCTCTGTGTGTCTCTATGTCTCTCTGTGTGTGTCTCTCTGTCTCTCTCTGTCTCTCTCACTCACTCTTTCTGTCTGCCTCTCTGGTGCATGTTTCACTATCTTTTTGAGACAATGAAGAACCACCTGCATACTGTATAGTGATAGCACCACTCACAGTGGCCTCTGCCTTCCTACTTTAATTAAGACACTCAAGAAAGTCCTTGACAGAGTTCTTCAAAGTGATCTATAAATGACACTGAATGAACTAGGTCTCTTCTAGCCTCACTCCTGTGACTTTAGGCTGTGTACATTAGATGATTAATCCTAACTATAACTGGAAGCTCCCTGCTATCCAAGGAGGTGCCCATCACCATTGGCTGTGACCATCACATGTGTTCATGTCCACAGCCTCAGACAGCTGAACTTTCAGAGACAGGACGCAGTTCAGAAGCAACCTACTCCAGGTTCACTTTCCTACTTCCCTGATTCTCAAACATGGAACTCTTTGGTGTCAATCAGTGTCATTTTTATTCATGAGAAAGGTAGAGAAGTTAGTAGCATGGTTTATTCTGACTCAGAACATGCCTGCCTGGCACCTTCACTTCCCCTTCAAGTCAAAATGGCATCAGAGGTGAGCCAATCAGCATGTAGGACAGGAACAGATGGGAAAGGAGAGCTTTCAACTGCTTTTTGTCCCTCATCTACTGTACAATTTCATTTGTCATTTACCTGTCTATGAGCAGGTTTAAAAGCAATGGGTGTTCTTCCTTGGTCAAGAAGGCCATAAATGGAAGTGCAGGAGATAGAAAGACAAGGATTGCTGACATAAAGAAATCTACTCATTTTATCAAGGTCTCTACCTTGCCCTATAATGTTCTACTGACCGCCTGAGATATTCTGTAACTCCCCACATCAGTCTGAACCTGGAAAACTCAGAGACTAAAGAGAAAACATCAGGAGGCTGAGGTGAACAATAAGAATTGATTGCATCCAAACAAACTAGCAAATATTTTCTATATATAACCACAAACCCAAAACTCTACCACAATGCTCCATTCAAATCCATTCAGTAGCAAATGAAATTTATAACATATTAGTGCTGGTAGTAGAGCTACCGAACAGTTAGGCTTGAGATCCCTGTTGTTAATAATAAGATACAAGTAAATATGTTTTTATAAGGATACTGAAGATCACTGTCAATAACCCCATTAGAACTATATAGATGGGTGACAGTTGGCAGAGTTTTGCTACTGGGTAGAAATAAGAGTCTGAGATGTTATTAATGGGGCATTAGGCTCTGTTGTGAAAAAGGAAAAAAATCTACTTTTAAAGCCACTTCTGATATCAAAAGAGGTCAGGAGAATATCCTCTTCAAGGGCAAGCCACAGTGTCTCGATATGTTAGGATACAATCACCTATGTATCCCAATTAGAGGTCACAGTGTAGCTCAGTGGGAATGTACTTGGATATATACATGGCCCTGGCATCACACATGAAATAGACTGAAATTTACTCTGATGTGTTCACTAAGACTGAGTCTGATATACCCATATTCCTCCATATTGTGGCATAACCTGATTCTAATATAAACAGGAATGGACCCTCAACCCTATTCCAGACCCAACCCTGCCATAATCAGGTTGTATAATGAGACCCAGACTCACAAGTTAGTGTTCCCTTCTGGGCAGTGGAGTTGTCATTTGTAATGTTGGCCTTGGATAGCATTACTTTGCAGGAAGGACAGAGAGATGGCCCTCTGTGGGATCTCTGATCCTTGCAAAACCCTCTTTCATTCAGTGTTGTCTCTCTTAACTCCACCTCGAATGAATACCCTTAGAAAACTAGACAGAAAGAGACCCAGGCAAGGCAGGAGGCCTTGATTTCTATAATACAATGACCCCCATGTGCTGGGTGGGAGAAAAAGTCCATGTCACATGCAAGATGAGCCTCAGTAATTAATATTATATACCTTGGGGCTGAAGGCAGAGCTCCATTGACACCCCTTATCCTTACTGACACACTGCCTGGCTGGAGCCAGAGAAGTCTGTGTCCCTCCAGCTACAATGATCTCCCGTCTGTAGCCTAGACCAGCAACATCCAAGATTTTAGTGTTAAAAGCTCTCTTACAGGTAGGACTGAAAAAACTTCCCTTTAAACTTCCTGAGTAGCACCCATACCTGTTCAAATCACTTTATGTGTGTACAGAAATCCCACATAAGACTAGAATTTAGATAACTATGCAGGATGGATCATAACATACATGAGGTGTTTAAAATCAGTGAGTTTCTGAGCAGAGAGAGCCCTATGTTAGATGAAAGATATACTGGGAGGGACAAAGCAAAGACAAGCTGTTTATGTTGCAGAAGTGACAGTAGCACACAAGAAAACAAATAATTTACAGTCTAGTATGTGAAATGCTGCACAAAATATCCAGAGCCATGTGCCTTGGTTCTGGAGACAAATCTAACTCTCCATTTGTTTTTGGTTTCTGAACAAGATATCCTCTCACTCTATGGATGACCAAGATTAACATCAGCTCATCCATGCTCCACAGACATCTGAGAAGTCCTCCAGGGTACAGACAGTAGAAAATTGACTACAGACAGATTACTCATGCTCACATCTGCTTCCCATGGTCAGTATGAGCCTGAGCAGAGCAAGCCCCGTGCTAGATTCAGGATTTATTGGGAAAGACACAACTAAATCTTCTCCTTTACATTCCAAGAAGAATGACAGTGGCCCAGCAGATAACACACGAATTCATCTGTAGAAGGTAGGATGGAGAGTCCTGGGTTTCTGCAGAAATTCTCCAGAAGCAGAAGTTCTTTTGGTATATAAGTTTCCCATATATAAGACACATAGTGAATGTTGAAATCACTATAATGTCTCCGTTAATATAAACAAGACATAAGCTTGAGTTAGGACAGCTGTCTAGATGAGCAGCATTTGTTATTTGCATAAAGGAGAGACTACATTAGACTTAATCACTGAAAACAGTACAGTGTTGGGAGGACATGTGTCTTCTGTTCCTCCTTTGGGAACCTTTACTGTTTTGTGAAGTCTCATAAGCCATCAGAACAATTGACCAGTGACTTGGGCTCCTATTGCTGAGACTCAGAAGGTCATGCTCTGGTGATCTAACATGAGGCTTTTATGGCAATGCACTGGCTGGTTCTATAATCTAGCAGATTCATACAGCTAAGAAATCAGTCAATTCAGTTAGCTCTAACAGGTCATGTTCTACCCCTGCCCACACTCTCCTAGAGTAACTTGAACTCAAAAGTCTGGTATACTACTGACTAGTGACTAGTGACAGGATCCTGGATCCAGGACATCCTAGTGGTCTTCCTTTATACCATGGAATACTACTCAGCAATTAAAAACAATGAATTCATGCAATTTGTAGGTAAATGGTTAGACCTGGAAAATATCATCCTGAGTGAATTAACCCAATCACAAAAGAATGCACATGAAATGCAATCACTGATAAGTGGATATTAATGAGCCCAGAAGCCCTAAATACTCAAGACACAAATAGCAAGTCAATTGATTCCCAAGAAGAAGAAAGGAGAGGACCCTGGGCCTGTAAAGATTGCATCCAGTTTAGTAAAGAAACCGAGGGGGGAGGGGGAATGATTGGGGAACAGTTGGGGGGAGGAGAGGAACTATGGGAACTATGGTGGGTGGGAACTGGGAAAGGGGAAAGCCTTTGGAATGTAAACTAGAATATAGAAAATAAAATATTAAAAAAAAAGACTTGGTATTTTCCTCATCCAGACCATATTTGAAAACCAAAGAACCTTGTTGGTCCATAATTATGGTGAGGGATGTTCTAACTCCTTGGCTGAGATATACCACTACACATCCTACTCTCAGCAGAACAAATTCAGAAAATAGCAATTTTCCTGCACTGGTTTTCTTCACTAAACACTCAAACCCAGCGTAGACATAAAAAATGATAGGTAGTAAGCAAATCTTGACATTTTTCTCTTGTGCTACTAAGTAGAAATACCACATGTCACACCCAGAGATTAAAAAGTTCCATGGAACATCTGCAGGGTATAATGAATGTATTTCTTTGTTTTCTTCCTCAGAATCCATAATTATATGGTAAAATTGTCTGTTTTCCTCAGTGTGGCATTCTGAATCATTAGGCACCTTTTGGGGTCCATTGTCTCTCTGACACTATATGCAGGCCTGATAACACTGATTGTGCCTATCACAAAATGGGCAAGTTCATCCCTGTCAACTGCACATTCCCCTTGGTTTCAGTAAAAGTCTTCAATATTCTCCACCACATTAAGTACAAATGGAACCTCTCCTTCTCCAGCTGCCTTGACTAAGAGTGGTCCAATAGTAAGTTGAGCAGTATGGGGAGAGGACCACGGAAACTGAGGCTAGCCATGGGGAGATGACTTAGTGGTTGAGAGCACTGGCTGTTCTTGCAAAGGACCTGGGTTCCTAGCATATACCTGACATGTTACTACTGCCTGTAACTACAGTCCTAGGAACTCTGGACCCTCTTCTAAATTCTGCTGGCATTACATACCATTAACACAAAAAACACAAGTAGGCATAACAGCCATAAGTGTAAATAAACCTTTAAGCATTCCTTTTAAGAAATAAAATGAAAGTGAACCTAGAATAGAATGGGATCTTGAAGATCTGTGCATTTGGTAAGAGAGTAGGGCCCTATGTCCTCTGCAGTTGTGTTCATTTCTCCGCCTCCATGTCTTATCTGAGTGCATCAATAGGACTGGACAAAGGCTACAAGACATGGCCTCTTTTCAATCAGTGATTCTGAATATGTCCTTTACTTTGTATTGAAATTTGTTGTTAGGTTTCTAAACGGACTACACATGAGTGCAATTCAGATCTCTGCTCAGGCACAAATGTTCACTGAGGAGCATTTGCTGCCTCATCTCTTTTATTAATTAAATATTTTCTTCTTTTAATTTTTTATTATATTCTGCATTTACATTTTAAATTATTTCCCCTTTCCTGGTTCCCACTCCCCAAAAGTCCAATAAGCCTTCTCCCCTACCCCTGTTCCACAATCAACATCCTTGCCTGTGGGCATTTTGCCTAATAATTTCATGGATCCATTGTTTTTAATAGCTGAGTAGTATTCCATTGCATAAATGTACCTTATTTTCTGTATCCATTCCTCCATTGAGGGACATCTGGAATATTTCTAGCTTCTGGCTATTATAAATAGGGCTTCTATGAACATAGTGGTGCATGTGTCCTTATTATATGCTAGGGAATCCTCTGGGCATATGCCCAGGAATGGTATAACAGGGTCCTCAAGTAATATCCTGCCCAATTTTCTGAGGAACTGCAACACATTTCCAGAGTGGTTGTACCAGCTTGCAATCTCACCAACAGTGGAGGAGTATGTGTCTTTCTCCATATCCTCACCAGCACCTGCTGTCTTCTGAGTTTTTGATTGTAGCCATTCTCAGTGATGCGAGGTGAACTCTCAGGGTTGTTTTGATTTGCATTTCCCTGATGATTAAGGATGTTGAACATTTCTTTAGGTGCTTCTCAGCAATTCGATATTCCTCAGGTTAATTTCTTTTGTTTAGCTTTGTACCCCGTTTTTAAAATAGGGTTATTTGGCTGTCTGGAGTCTACCTTCTTGAGTTCTTTGTATATATTGGATATTAGCCCTCTGTCAGATGTAGAGTTGATGAAGATCTTCTCCCAATGTGTTGGTTTCCACTTTGTCCCATTAACAGTGTGCTTTGGCTTACAGAAACTTTGTAATTTTATGAAGTCCAATTTGGCAAATCTTCATCTTAGAGCATAAGGTATTGGTGTTCTATTCAGGAAATTTTCCCCTGTGCCCATGTGCTTGAGGCTCTTTCCCAGATACTTTTCTATTAGTTTCCGTGTGTCTAGTTTTATGTGGAGGTCCCTTGATCCACTTGGAGTTGAGCTAAGCACAGGGAAATAAGAATGGATCAATTTGCATTCTTCTACATGCTAGCCAACAGTTGAACCAGCACCATTTGTTGAAAAGGCTTTTTCTTTACTGCATGGTTTTAGCTCCTTTGTCAAAGATCATGTGACCATAGTGATGTGCGTTCATTTCTGGGTCTTCAGTTCTATTCCATTGATCTACCTGCCTGTCACTGTACCAATACCATTCAGTTTTTACCACTATTGCTCTGTAGTACTGCCTGAGGTCCAGGATACTAGTTCCCCCAGAAGTTCTTTTACTGTTGAGAATAGTTTTAGCTATCCTGGGTTTTTTTGTTATTACACGTGAATTTGAGAATTTTTCTTACTAACTCTATAAAGAATTGAATTGGGATTTTGATAAGGATTGCATTGAATCTGTAAATTGCTTTTGGAAAGATGGCCATTTTTTACTGTATTAAACCTGCAAATCCACTAGCATGGAAGATTTTTCCATCTTCTGAAGTAATCTTCAATTTTTTTCTGCAGAGACATGAAGTTTTTTATCATACAGTTCTTTCATTTGTTTGGTTAGAGTCACACCAACATTTTTTGTTCATATTTTTTATATTTTGAGGCTATTATGAAGAGTGTCATTTCCCTAATTTCTTTCTCAGATTGTTTATCTTTTGAGTATAGGAATGCTACTGATTTAATTGAGTTAATTTTACATCCGGCCACTTTTTTTAAGTTGTTTATCAGCTGTAGGAGTTCTCTGCTGGCATTTTTTGGGTTACTTAAGTATACTATCATATCATCTGCAAATAGTGATCATTTGAATTTCTCCTTTCCAATTTGTATCCTTCTGACCTCCTTTTGTTGTCTAATTGCTCTAGCTAGAACTTCAAGTACTAGATTGAATAAATATGGAGAGGACAGCCTTGTCTAGTCCCCGATTTTAGTGGGATTGCTTCAAGTTTCTCTCCATTTTGTTTGATGTTGGCTACTGGATTGCTGTATATTGCTTTTACTATGCTAAGTTATGGGCCTTGAATTCCTGTTATTTCCAAGACGTTTACCTTAAAAGATGCTGAACTTTGTCAAATGCTTTTTCAGCATCTAATGAAATGACAATGTGGATTTTTTCTTTGAGTAAACAAACTCAAAATGTAGTGGATTACATTGATGGATTTCCATAAATTGAACCATCCCTGCATCCCTGGGATGAAGCCTACTTGATCATGATGAGTGGTAGTTTTGATGTGTTCTTGGACTTATTTGGCACGAGTTTTATTGAGTATTTTTGCATCGATGTTCATAAGGGAAATTGGGCTGAAGTTCTTTTTCTTTGTTGGATCTTTGTGTGGTTTTGGTATCAGCAAAATTGTGGCCTCATAGAATGAATTGGGTAGTTTTTCCTTCTGTTTCTATTTGTGGAATAGTTTGAAGAGTATTGGTGTTAGATCTTCATTGAAAGTCTGATAGAATTCTGCACTAAAATAGTCTGGTCCTGTGCTTTTTGTTTGTTTGTTTGTTTGGTTTTTTGTTTTTGTTTTTGTTTTTTTGTTTGTTTGTGTTTGTTTTTTGTTTGTTTTTGTTTGTTTTGGTTTTTTTTTATTCAGAGACTGTCCATGACCACTTCTATTTATTTAGGGGTTATGGAACCATTTAGATGATCTTTATGATCCTGATTTAATTTTTCTGTTTGGTATCTGTCTAGGAAATTGTCCGTTTCATCCAGATTTTTCAGTTGTGTTGAGTATAGGCTTTTGAAGTAGGATCTGATTTTTGAATTCCCTCAGTTTCTGTTGTATATCTCCCTTTTCAATTCTGATTTTGTTGATTTAGATAATGCCTTTATGCCCTCTGCTTAGTCTGTCTAAACGTTTACCTATCATGTTGATTTTTCTCAAAGAACCAGCTCCTGAATTTGTTGATTCTTTGTATAGTCCTTTTGTGTTTCAACTAGGTTGATTTCAGCCCTGAGTTTGATGATTTCTTGCATCTACTCCTCTTGGGTTTATTAGCTTCTTTCTGATATAAAGCTTTCAGGTGTGCTGATAAGCTGCTTGTGTATGCTCTCTCCATCTTTTTTTTTTTTTGATGCACTCAAAGCTATGAGTTTTTCTGTTATCACTGCTTTCATTGTGTCCCATAAATTTAGGTATGTTGTGCCTTCATTTTCATTAAATTCTAAAAAGTCTTTGATTTCTTTCCTTATTTTTTCTTTGAACAAGTTATCATTGAGTAGAGCATTGTTCAGCTTCCATGTGTATGTGGGCCTTCTGTTGTTTTTGTTGCTATTGAAGACCACTCTTACCCCATAATGATCCAATAGGAGCCATGGGATCAGTTGTTGAGGTCTGTTTTGTAACCAATTATATGGTCAGTTTTGAAGAAGGTGCGGAGAAGGTGTATTCTTTTTTATTAAGGATGAAATGTTATATAGATAGCTATTAAAACCATTTGGCCCAAAACTTCTGATAGTTTCATTGTGTCTCTGTTTAGTTTGTGTTTCCCTGATCTGTACATTGAGGACAATAGGGTATTGAAGTCACCCACAATTATTGTGTGAGGTGTAATGTGTGCTTTAAGCTTTAGAATAGTTTCTTTTATACATTATGTTGCCCTTGTATTTTCAGCATAGATGTTCAGAATTGAGAGCTTTTCTTGGTGGATTTTTTCCTTTGTTGAGTATAAAGTATCCTTCTGTGTTTTTTTGGTTGAAAGTCTATTTTATTAGATATTAGAATGTCTACCCATCTTGTTTCCTGGGACCCTTTGCTTAGAAAACTTTTCCAGCCTTTTACTCTGAGGTACTGTTTGTCTTTGACACTGAGATGTGTTTCTTGTATGCAGCAAAATGTTGGGTCCTACTTATGTGTCCTGTTAGTCTATGTCTTCTTATTTGGGAATTGAGTCCATTGATGTTAAGAGATATTAAGGAATAGTGCTTGTTTCCCCTGCTATTTTTGATGTAATTTTTATGTTTGTGTAGTTATCTTCTTTTGGGATTGTTGAAAGATTAATTTCTTCCTTTTTCTAGTATGTAGTTTCTCTCCTTTTGTTGGTGTTTGATTCATTATCCTTTGAAGGTCTGGATTTGTGAAAAGATACTCTGCAAATTTGATTTTGTCATGGAGTATCTTGGTTACTCCCTCTTTGGTAATTGAGAGATTTGCTGAGCCTAGCAGTCTGGGTTGGCATTTGTGTTCCCTTATTGTCTGTATGATATCTACCCAGGCTCTTCTGGCTTTCATAGTCTCTGGTGATAAGTCTAGTGTAATTCTGATAGGACTAACTTTATATGTTACTTAACCGTTTTCCCTTTCTGCTTTTAATATTCTTCCTTTATTTAGTATATTTGGCATTTTAATTAGTATGTGACAGGAAGAATTTCTTTTCTGGTCAAATCTATTTGGAGTTCTGCAGGCTTCTTGTATGTTCATGGGCATCTCTTTCTTTAGGTTAGGGAAGTTTTCATCAATAATTTTGTTGAAGATGTTTACTGGCCCTTTAAGTTGGGACTCTTCACTCTCTTCTACATCTATGATCCTTAGGATTGGTTTTCTCATTTTGTCCCGAATTTTGTGGATCATTTGTGTCAGGAACTTTTTGCAGTTTTCATTTTCTTTGACTGTTGTATCAATGCTTTCTATGGTATCTTCTGTATCTGAGATTCTCTCTTCTATCTTTTATGATCTGCTGTTGATGCTTGGATCCATGACTCCTGAATTCTTTTCTAGGTTTTCTATTTCCAGAGTTGTTTCCCTTTGTGATTTTCTTATTGTTCTACCTCCATTTTCAGAGCCTGGATGATTTTGTTCAATTCTTTCCCTGTTTTGTTGTGTTTTTCTTTAGTTCTTTAAGGGCTTCTCCCTGTTTACTTGTATTCTCCTGTATTTCTTTAAGGGAGTTATTTATGTCCTTCTTGAAGTCCCCCATGAAGCCCTCCATCGGCAACATGAGCTGTGATTTTAAATCCAGATCTTGCTTTCCTGGTGTGTTGAGGTATTCAGGACTTACTGTTGTGGGAGAATTGGGTTTGGATGATGCCGTATTGCCTTGATTTCTATTAGCAACATTCCTACATTTGCCTTTTGCCATCTGGTTATCTCTGGTGTTAGTTGGTCTTCCTGTCACTGGCTTGTGCTTGTCCTGTGTGCCTGAAAGCCTATCTCAGCACCCCTGGGTGACTAGCTTTCCCTTGGCACAGAATGCTTTGAGGCTGCCCAGCTCCTGGGTGCAGGTGGGGCCCTGGCTGACTGAGTCCCAAGTGATCTTATAATTGGGTGTTCTCTGTGTTCCTGCCTGTAACAGCCTGCTCAGTTGCAGGAGTGTTGATGGTGGCCTCACCTCTAACTGTGGGACTCCCTATCGGTGCACAGATGGCTGTGGCAGAACTGCTTGCATCCTGGGTGCATGTGGGGCCCTGGTGGGCCTTGTGCCAACTGATCTTACACTGGGGTCTTCCCTGCTTACCTGCCTGCACCTGTCTGCTCAGTCACAAGAGCAAAGATCTAGATATTTTCTTTATTAACATTTCAAATGTTATCCACTCTCCTGATTTCCCCTCTGAAAAACCACTATACAATCTGCCCTCCCACTGCTCACCAAACCCCTACTCCTGCATCCTTGTTCTGACATTCCCCTACACTTGGGCATCGAGCCTTCATCAGACCAAGGGCCTCTCCTCCCACTGATGTTATAAGATTTATATTATTCCATTGTCTATGTGCTTCAGTACAATGTGAATTCAAGAGCCCTCAGAGTACAGGGGACTTTGTGGAATTTACTAGAGCTGGAAATAGTTGAGTTTGAGAGTTCTCCTAAAATGGTTTCTGGAAACTGAACTCAGGACTTCTGGGAGAACCACACATACTCATAAAGACTGAGCCAACTCTCCAGCCCTTTTCTTTCATTTCCATTTTCTGTCACATATGTTGTTTCAGTAAGCATTTAACTTTACCTTCTATATGACAATTTGCTTTACAAATCATTGCTATTAGAGTTTTTGAAGACAGTAATATGCCTGCCTTTTTGGGAAGATCTAGTGCCTAGAAAACTCTAAGATATGTGGGTGAATAAATGAGGGAATGAACTAATGAATGAGTATACCAAATCACTGCCATTAGAGTCAGATCAGGGAGTAACTTAATGGGAGTTTGCTTCGCTGGCAGAACACACACACACACACACAAAAAACACATTGAAATATACTCCCATGTGTTCACTAAGACTGAGTCCAAGATGCTCCTATTCCTCTATTACTGGACATAATATGGTTCTACTCCAAACACTTTTGCCCCCTCATCCTCATTCCTGTTGCAATTCAGGAAAATAAATATTTGGCTTGAGATATCAAAGGCTGTCCATTCCAACTTACCTGTAACTGTGAGAGCCTTGGGCCATGAACCCAAGACATGTCCATAATCTATGAACTTGGATGGTCAACTCTTTGCATGTAGATAGTTACAGTCATGAAGGTACCAAATTTACTCTCATCTAACATTCAGTTTGCGTCTGTCATTTCTTTTGGCACTCACTGGGTTCCAATTTCAATACTCATAAAATCCTAATTCATTCATTGTGTTACTGGGTAAATTGAAAGTGACATTCAGTCTTTAAGGTAAAAAAAGCCAGTGTATGTGAGAGGCTTTGCTGATTTTACTATAATAAGAGGTTTGTATATGGAATTTTAGACTCACAAATTAACTTAACCCTCTGTCAAAGTTGTCACTTGCTCTGAAGAACTTGTGTAACAGAGCTGTTTAGGCAACAGGGAGATGATGGCCCACTAGGGGACCTATAATACTTTCAAAGGCCTCTTTCATCCAGGATTGGTCTCTCATACCTCTATACCCACTACATTCTCCTAGGAAACTAGATAGAAGGTGATCCGCAGAATGATAGGATCTCATTTCCCTAAGATGACGATTCTCTTGTGCTGGGTGAGACAATATGTGTTTGTCACATGTGATCTGAGCTGAAGAAATAAATGGTACAGACATGGCAATTGAACTTGGTGTCTAATGTCTCTCAACTCCTATGGCACTACAATTATGTGCCCCTCTAGGTTCACCAATCATCATTGTTTAGCCTAAGGCAGTGCCCTGAAAAGTTTTACTGTTCACACGTGTATTTCAGAATAAAACTTCCAATTAAGCTTCCTGAGCTTCCTACAGACTGTCCATAGAACTTGATGTGTGAACAGAAATCTCACACATCAGATCTGGTGCATGATTGGAATTCAGCCAACTTTGAACATTGGTAATCTTCCCAGGTGCTTGATGGTGACTGATGAGCCACCGAACCCAAAAGGCAAGAAAAGGAGCTCAGGGAATAAGTCTAAGAATGATCTAGGAGAATGAATGGTAAGGGCTACATGTAAGATTATAACAGAACCACTATTTTTGACATTGTCCTATAGTGACTTTTCTCGAACAAATAAACACCATGAGAGATATTTTCTGAAATACAGATGGCTGGTTTATTACTTTAAATTTTTGTGTTTATTTGTTTGGATTATATGTTTATCTGTACAACACATGTATGCCTGGTGCTCACCAAAGTCAGGACAAATGGGGTTCTGTAGAACTGGATTTACCAATGTTCATGAGATGCCATGTGACTGGTAGAATGTGAACTTGGATCTTCTACAAGCACCTTCTGTGACCGTACACAGGGAGACAGATCTCCTGCACTCCTAGGTGGATGCTTTCAGAGGTAGATCTGACTGGTAGAAGGCAGAGAACAAGAAATTGATGGAACTATGACAGGAAGAGATGTGCATGGTCAGTAGATCTAGGCTAGGGGTTACAGATGATCTCCATATGACAGAATCATTTCTATATCCAGTATCTAAAGACAATACCTGAGAGAATTATTTCTCTGAAGAGCACAATTTGGTATGATGTGGGAAAATTCTGAAGCTCTTTGAATTCAAGGACTCTCTGAGAAGAGAAAGCCCTGTGTTAGATGTAGGGTCTATTAAAGTGGAGGGTGAAGACAAACGGGATTTTTCTACCTTCCAAATTAGTGACAGTGGCATATCAGATAATATTATTTCCTTTCTATCATGTGGAATTCTGCAAAAATTCTCCAGAGACAGGTGCCTTTGTTCTGAAGTGAATTCTTAATGCCCACTTTTGGCTTCCTGAATAAGATGTTCCATTAAGCTATGAATGCCAAAGATGAACATCAGCTCATCCCTGCTCAACAAGCATCTGATAAAGCCTCCAGGATTGAGACAGTAGATATGTGAGTGCAGACAGATTACTCATGCTTCATGTCTGCTTCCATGGTTTCTGTGAGCTAATGCAGACAGACAGGCACACATAAAGAGAGGGAGGGAGAGGGAGAGGGAGAGGGAGAGGGAGAGGGAGAGGGAGAGAGAGAGAGAGAGAGAGAGAGAGAGAGAGAGAGAGAGAGAGAGAGAGAGATCTGTATCACTCCTGGAATTCTGCAAAAAATTAGAAAAGACAAAAGTACTTCTTCATATCACTTTCTCAGATATTCATGGTTAGTGAATTTTACAGTTTCTATAGGTTGAAATATGAACAACACCTAACCTTGTGCCAAGATATCTGTCTAGATGAGCAGTATCTGTTCTTATTTGCCTGAATGAGAGACTTCACTAGCCTTAATCCCTGATGACACTGAATTGTCAGGAGGATCTACATCCTCTGTTCCTCCCCTTGGTAGTCCTGCTTATTTTTTGAAGTGTCTTAAGTCCATCAGAACAGCTGCCTGATGAACTGGGCTCTTGTGCAGCTGTGCTCTCCATGCAGAGTTCGAAGAAGATACCCATTGGATGATACAGAATAACTCTGTCTCTCACAGCAGTGCACAGGCTGCTATCATGAGCTAGGAGACTCAGAATGATAATAAATAAGTCTGCTCTTTTAGATCTAAGAGGTCATGTTCCAACCCTGCCCTGACTCTCCCTAATGTGACTTGAAGTCAAAGGTCTGGAACACTTGCCTAGAGCCAGAAGTTCCTAGTGTTCTCCCTTCTAATAAGACTAGATAGTTCCCTTAGACAGACCATACCTGAAGCACAAATACCTTTCCTAGGGCTAAATTTATGATGAGAATCACACACTCTAGTCTTATTCTGATTGTTTCACTGAAGAAATCAGGGGCCCTAGATGCAAATATCAACAATAGAATATAAGAGATAGAAGAAAGAATCTCAGATGCCAAAGATACCATAGGAACCATGGACTCAACAATCAAAGAAAATGCAAAATGCAAAAGGATTGTAACCCAAAATATCCAAGAAATCCAGGACACAATGAGAAGACCAATCTTAAGGATTATAGGTATAGATGAGAGGGAAGATTTACAAATTAAAGGGACAGCAAATATCTTCTACAAAGTTATGAAAGAAAATTTCCCCAACCTAAAGAGAGAGATGCCCAAGGATATACAAGAAGCCTACAGAACAGCAAACAGACTGGACCAGAACAGAAATACCTCCCGTCACATAATAATCAAAACCCCAAATGTACTAAACAAAGAAAGAATATTAAAGGCAGTAAGAGAAAAAGGCCAAGTAACATATAAAGGAAGACCTTTCAGAATTACACCAGACTTCTCTCCAGAGACCATGAAAGCTAGAAGATCCTGGGCAGATCTCATGCAGTCTCTAAGAGAAAACAAACTTCAGCCAAAACTACTATACGCAGCAAAACTCTCAATTGCCATAAAATTGACATTCAACCTAAAGTCATCAAAAGAGACTCAGAAGGTCACTTCTTGCTGGTAAATGGGAAAATCCACCAAGAAGAATTCTCAACACGGAACATCTATTCTCCAAATGTAAGGGCACCCTCATTCGTAAAAGAAACTTTAATAAAGCTTAATGCACACATAACGCCTAACACAATAATTGTAGGTGACTTCATCACTTCACTATCCTCAATGGACTGATCAGGAAAGCAAAAACTAAACAGGGGCACAGTGAAACTAATAGAAGCTTTGGACCAATTGGATTTAACATATATATAACATTTCATCCTAAAGCAAAAGAATATACCTTTTTCTCAGTACCACACGGTACCTTCTCCAAAATCGAACATATAATTGTTCCCAAGACAGACCTCAACAAACACAAGAAGACCGAACTAATCCCATGCCTCCTATCAGATCACTATGGAGTAAAAGTGGTTTTCAATAGCAAGAAGAACAACAGAAAGCCCACATACACATGGAAACTCAACAATACTCTACTCAATGACACCTTGGTCAAGGAAGAAATAAAGAAAAAAATCAAAGACTTTTTAGAATTCAATGAAAATGAAGGTACGACCTTCCCAAATCTATGGGACACAATGGAATGAGTGCTAAGAGGAAAACTCATAGCCTTGAGTGCCTCCAAAAAGAAACTGGAGACAGCATACACTAGGAACTTAACAGCACACCTGAAGGCCCTGGACCAAAAAGAAACTAATTCACCCAGGAGGAGTAGAAGACAGGAAATCATCAAACTCAGGGCTGAAATCAATCAAGTAGAAACAAAGAGAACCATACAAAGAATCAACAAAACCAAGAGCTGGTTCTTCGAGAAAATCAACAAGATAGATAAACCCTTAGCCAGACTAACCAAAGGGCACATAGACAGTATCCAAATTAACAAAATTAGAAATGAAAAGGAGGATATAACAACAGAAACTGAGGAAATTCAAAAAATCATCAGATCCTACTACAAAAGCCTATACTCAACACAACTGGAGAATCTGGAGGAAATGGACAATTTCCTAGACAGATACCAAATACCAAAATTAAATCAGAATCAATTAGATCAGCTAAACAGTCCCATAACACCTAGCGAAATAGAAGGGGTTATAGAAAGTCTCCCAACCAAAAAAAGTAAGGGACCAGATGGTTTTAGTGCAGAATTCTATCATATCTTCAAAGAAGACCTAACACCAATACTCATCAAACTATTCCAAAAAATAGAAATGGAAGGAACACTGCCCAGCTCGTTCTACAAAACTACAATTACACTGATACCAGAAGCACACAAAGATACTACAAAAAAAGAGAACTACAGGCCAATTTCCCTTATGAATATTAATGCAAAAATATTAAATAAAATTCTTGCCAACCGAATGCAAGAGCACATCAAAACGATCATCCACCATGATCAAGTTGGATTCATCCCAGGGATGCAGGGATGGTTCAATATACTGAAATCCATCTTTGTAATCCACTACATAAAGAAACTAAAAGAAAAAAACCACATGGTCATCTCATTAGATGCTGATAAAGCATTTGGCAAAATTCAGCATCTTTCATGCTAAAAGTCCTAGAAAGAACAGGAAATCAAGGCCCATACCTAAATATAGTAAAAGCAATTCACAGCAAACCAGTAGCCAACATCAAAATAAATGGAGAGAAACTTGAAGCAATCCCACTAAAATTGGGGACTAGACCAGGCTGCCCTCTCTCTCCATATCTTTTCAATGTAGTACTTGAAGTTCTAGCAACAGCAATTAGACAACATAAGGAAGTCAAAGGGATACAAATTTGAAAGGAAGAAGTCAAAATATCACTTTTTGCAGATGATATGATAGTATACGTAAGTGACCCAAAAAAACGCCACCAGAGAACTCCTACAGCTGATAAACAACTTCAGCAAAGTGGCTGGTTATAAAGTCAACTCAAGCGAATCAGAAGACCTCTTGTACTTAAAGGACAAGCAGGCTGAGAAAGAAGTTGGGGAAATAACACCCTTCACAATAGCCACAAACAACATAAAGTATCTTGGTGATACTCTAACCAAACAAGTGAAAGATCTGTATGACAGGAACTTCAAGTCCTTGAAGAAAGAAATCGAAGAAGACCTCAGGAGATGAAAAAATATTCCATGCTCTTGGATTGGCAGGATCTATACAGTAAAAATGGCCATCTTGCCCCAAAGCAATCTACAGATTCAATGCAATCCCCATCAAAATCCCAAATCAACTCTTCATAGACCTAGAAAGAACAATTCTCAAATTCATCTGGAGTAACAAAAAACCCAGGATAGCTAAAACTATTCTCAACAATAAAAGGACTTCTGGGGGAATCAATATCCCTGACCTCAAGCAGTACTACAGAGCAATTGTGTTAAAAACTGCATGGTATTGGTACAGAGACAGGCAAGTAGATCAATGGAATAGAATTGAAGACCCAGAAATGAACCCACAGTCTTGTGGTCACTTGATATTTGATAAAGGAGATACAACCATCCAGTAGAAAAAAGATAGCCTTTTCAACAAATGGTGCTGGCTCAACTGGAGGTCAACATTCAGAAGAATGCGAATTGACCCACTCTTATCTCCTTGTACTAAGATCAACTCCAAGTGGATCAAGGACCTCCACATAAAACCAGACACACTGAAACTAATAGAAAAGAAACTTGGGAAGACCCTGGAGGACATGGGCACAGGGGGAACGTTTCTGAATAGAACACAAATAGCTTATTCTCTAAGATCAAGAATTGACAAATGGGACCTCATAAAATTACAAAGTTTCTGTAAGGCAAAGGAGACTGTCAGAAGGACAAAACAGCAACCAACAAATTGGGAAAAGATCTTTACCAACCCCACATCTGACAGGGGGCTAATATCCAATATATACAAAGAACTCAAGAAGGTAGACACCAAAGAACCAAATAACCCTATCAAAACATGGGTACAGAGCTAAACAAAGAATTTTCACCAGAAGAAATTCAGATGGCTGAGAAACACCTTAAGAGATGTTCAACATCATTAGTTGTCAGGGAAATGGAAATCAAAACAACCCTGAGATTCTACCTCACACCAGTCAGAATGGCGAAGATTAAAAATTCAAGGGACAAGAGGTGCTGGGGAGGATGTGGAGAAAAGGGAACACTCCTACACTGTTGGTGGGATTGCAAGATGGTACAACTGCTCTGGAAATTAGTCTGGCAGTTCCTCGGAAAATTGGGCTTGACACTTCCAGAGAACCCTGTCATACCACTCCTGGGCATATACCCAGAGGATTCCCCTGCATACAATAAAGACACATGCTCCACTATGTGCATAGCCGTCTTATTTATAATAGCCAGAAGTTGGAAGGAGCCCAGATGTATCTCAAAGGAGGAATGGATACAGAAATTGTGGTATATTTATACAATGGAATACTACTCAGCAATTAAAAACAATGAATTCATGCAAGTTGTAGGCAAATGGTTGGATCTGGAAAATATTATCCTAAGTGAGTTACCCCAATCACAATAGAATACACATGAAATGCACTCACTGGATAAGTGGATATTAATGAGCCCAAAAGCTCTGAATACTCAAGACCCAATTAGCAAATCAAAAGATTCCAAAGAAGAAGTAAGGAAAGGACCCTGGTCCTAAAAAGACTGGATCCAGTTTTGAGGGATGGTATCAGTACAGAGAAATGTGGGGTGATTGGGGAATGGGCTGAGGGAAGAGGACTTATGGGACATGATCAGCGGGGAACTGGGAAAAGGGAAAGCCTTTGGAATGTAAACAAAAATATAGAAAATAAGAAATATACATATCAAAAAAAGAATGATATAGACTAACTCTGTCTCTCACAGAAGTGTACAGGCTGTTATCATGAGCTAGGAGATTCAGAATGATAATAAATAAGTCAGCTCAATTAGCTCTAAGAGGCCATGTTCCAACCCTGCCCTGACTCTCCCAATGTAACTTGAAGTCATAGGTCTGGAACACTTGCCTAGAGCCAGAAGTTCCTAGTGTTCTCCCTTCTAATAAGACTTGATATTTCCCTTAGACAGACCATACCTGAAGCTCAAATACCTTTCCTAGGGCTAAATTTATGATGAGAATCACACACTCTACTCTTATTCTGATTGTTTCACTGAGTTAAGTTGCCTCATATCCTATTTTTGAAAAGGATGAATTCAGAAGCAAAAGTTCTGAAATAGCTCTTTACCTATACTGGGATTTTGCTGCACTAAATACTCAAGCCAAATGTAGGCATAACAAAATCTAACAGTGACTAGGCAAGGCGAGACATAATGATCTTATCTTACAAATTAGAAACGCTGTACTGAACACACAAAAGTGAAAAACAAATACAAGAATTGTTTACATGGTGAGGCACATGGATTTCTTTGGTTTAAACCTCTGCACATCAGATTGTGGGGGAAACTGTCTGTTTCCATCAGGGTGGCATTCTGAATCATTCAACATCCTTTGGTGTACATTGTCTCTCTGATGCTGTTTGAACACCCCAGGACACAGATTTGTGGTTATTATGAAATGGGCAAGTTCATCCCTGTCAACCACACTCTCCCCTTTGTATCAGTAAAAGTCTTCAATATTCTCTGCAACATTAAGTACAAATTGAACCTGTTCTTCAGCTGGCTTGAGCAAGAGTGAGCAAATAGTAAATTGAGCAGTATGGGTTGAGGACCATTGAAAGTGAGGCTAGATGTGGGGAGATGTCTTAGTGGTTGAGAGCACTGGCCACTCCTTCAAAGGACATGGGTTCCCAGCACATACCTGGCATGTCACCACTGCCTGTAACTACAGTCCTCGGAATCCCGAATCTTCTTCTGCTCTCTGCTGGCACTATATACAGTTAACCCAAAAGAACACATGCAGGCATATCAACCACAAGTGTGAATGAATCTTTAAACAGTTCTTTTAAAAATAAGCTAAAGGTGAAGCTAGGATAGAGAGACTGGAATCTTGGGTAAGAGAGTAGGGTCCTAGGTTCATTGCAATTGTTCATTTCTCTGCCTCCATGTGTGCATCTGGGTGTGTCTACAGAACTCAATGGGCAAATCTTCATATATGGCCTCTTTTCCATCAGTGATTCTGAATATTTTCTTTACTCTGTATTGAAATCCGTTCTCAAGTTTCTGAATAGACTCTACTTGATTGCAGTTTAGAATTCTGCTCACACTCAAGAGTGTTTGTGGGGAATGGGGATGCCTACCCGAACTTTTCCTCTAGAATACCTGCATGATCTTTTAATTATTTCATCTTATAAGATCTATATTATTTGTATGTATGTTGTACTTCCATATGTGAGTTCAAGCGCATATGTGAGTTCAAGAGCGCTTGAACTCACATATAGGGGACTGTGTGGCATGCCCTGGAGCAGGAGTTAGTTAAGGTTTTGCTGTCTCCTCAGATTGTTACTTAGAACTGAATTTGTGTCATCTGGGAGAACCACACATTCTCTTAACCACTGAGCTACCTCCCCAGCATTGCTTTCATGTTTCAATGTTCTGTGGCTTTTTGGTTCCATTAAACCATTTTCCTTTCCTTCTAGAAGCCAGTGTGCATTATAATGCATTGCAACTATACATTCTGAAGACAGGAATCTCCCCAAGTTTCATTTTTTTAATTTAAATTATATTATTTATTTACATTTGTTTTTGTTTGTTTTTTGTTTTTATTTATTTTTTATTGAATATATACTATATTTATATTTCATTTCCTTTTTTTCTGGTTTCCTGCCCCCCAAAGGTCCCACATGCGCTTTTCCCTCCCAGTGTTTCCCTATCCACCCTTTCCCACTTCCCTGCTCTGGTATTCCCCTACACTAATGCTTTGAGCCTTTCCAGAACCAGGGTCCACTCCTTCCTTCTTGTCAGATATCATTTGTTATGTGGATTGTGTCTTTGGTGTT
Source organism: Apodemus agrarius (assembly GCA_964023405.1). Taxonomy (NCBI): domain Eukaryota; kingdom Metazoa; phylum Chordata; class Mammalia; order Rodentia; family Muridae; genus Apodemus; species Apodemus agrarius. The sequence continues at coordinate 9,713,008 of OZ030005.1, read as the reverse complement.
CCAAGATTCTAGGCTAATATCCATATATCAGTGAGTACATACCATGGGTATTCTTTTGGGACTGGGTTACCTCATTTAGTATGATGCTCTCCAGCTCCATCCATTTCTCTAAGAATTTCATGAATTCATTGTTTCTAATGGCTGAATAGTACTTCATTGTGTATATATACCACATTTATTGCATACATTCTTCCGTTGAGTGCCATCTGGGTTCTTTCCAGCTTCTGGCTATTATATATAAGGCTGCTATGAACATAGTTGAGCATGTATCCTTATTGCATGCTGGGCAATCTTCTGGGTATATGCCCAGGAGTGGTATGTCTGGGTCCTCCAGAAGTATTGTGTCCAGTTTTCTGAGGAAACACCAGACTGATTTCCAGAGTTGTTGTACCAGCTTGCAGTCCTACCAGCAGTGGAGGAGTGTTCCTCTTTCTCCACATCCTCGCCAACACCTGATGTCTTCTGAGTTTTTAATCTTAGCCATTCTGACTGGTGTGAGGTGAAATCTCAGGGTTGTTTTGATTTGCATTTCTCTAATGACTAATGACGTTGGACATTTTTTAAGGTGTTTCTCAGATATCCAAATTTCTTCAGATGAAAAGTCTCTGTTGAGCTCTGTACCCCATTTTTGGATAGGGTTATTTGGTTTTCTGGGGTCTAACTTCTTGAGTTGTTTGTATACATTGGATATTAGCCCTCTGTCGGATGTGGGGTTGGTGAAGATCTTTTCCCAACTTTTTGGTTGCTGATTTGTCCTTTTGACCGTGTCTTTTGCCTTACAGAGACTTTGTAGTTTTATGGGTCCCATTTGTCTATTCTTGTTGCCTTCTTCTGTCCTCCATCTGAAAGTTCCTCATCCCAATACTCCTCCTTATTGCCTCCAACAGGGTTCGCTCGCCCTCACCATGCCTCCTCTTCTTTCTGGCCTCATGGCTCTAGGGCATTAAGCTCATTTTCTCTGAGGCCAAACCAAGTAGACCTCCATCAAATGTGTTACTGGTGGCTCGGACTGGCTCATTTACCCTCCTGTTTAGTGGCTTAGTCTCTGGGATATCTGTAGGGTCTGGGTTATCTGACACTACTGGTCTTCCTCTGCAGTCACTGTCCTTTTTGTATTCTTTAACTCTTCCCCTAATTTGGCCATAGGGGTCCCAGACTTCTTGTAAAGGTTGAATGCAATTATCTCCCACTATCTCTGTCAGCTGCTGGTGGAGCCTCTCTGAGGACAGGCATTCCATGCTCCCATTTGTACACACATTATAACTTAGTAGTGTCAAGCCTTGGTCTCTCCCACCCAATTAAGGTCCCAAGTTGGGCAGATTATTGGATCTCCTTTTATTCAGTCTCTTCTCTATTTTTTCCTTATACTTCTTTTAGACAGGAATGATTCTGGATCAGAAAATTTGACTCTGTGTTAGTAATTCTTGTCCTCCATTTGAGGTCATGTCAATGTACTTGAGGTAGACTCTTCGAGGTTCCTTTCCCCCAATGTTTGGCATTTCAACTAAGGTCAACCCAAATGAGTCCTGTGTCTTCCCTCCTGGGTCTCTGGTACTCTCTAGAGGATCCCCCCACTAACTAGATCCCCCAGGATCTAACTCCCTCAGGTTTCTTGTTTTCATTAATTCTCTTGGTCCTCGGGTCTTCTCTCCTGCATATCTGATCCAGTTCTTTTTTATTGTCCCTCCCTTTTCCCAAGCATGTCCTTCTTTCTCTCAGCCTACTGTGATTGTTTCCTTCTACTTTCTAAGTGACATTTAAACCACCACACTTGGACATTTCTCTGTGTGTTATAATCATTACAGTTTGTAGGTTTTATGCAAACTATTCTGTACTTTTTGGCTAATATTTACTTATCAGTGACTACATATCATGTATGTCACTTTGGGTCTGAGTTATCTCACTCAGGATGATAGTTTCTGGTTCCACTTATTTGCCTGTAAAATTCATCTTCATTTTTAAGAGTTGACTAGAATTCCATTGTGTAAATGAACCACATTTTCTGTATCTACTCTTTGGCTGAGGGATAAATGGATTGTTTCCAGTTTCTGGCAATTACAAATAAATCTGCTATGAACATGGTCAAGAGCATATCCTTGTGGTATAGTAGGTATCTTTTGGGTTTTTGCCCAAGAGTGGTATAGCTGGGTCTTCAGGTAGAACTATTTCCAATTTTCTGAAGAACTGACAGATTGTTATTGAGAGTGGTTGTATCAGATTATAATCCCACCTGCAATGGATGGATGGGACATCTGGGTTCTTTCCAGATTCTGGCTATTATAATTAAGGCTGCTATGAGCATAGTGGAGCATGTGTCCTTATTGCATGCTGGGGAATCCTCTGGGTATATACCCAGTAGTGATATAACAGGGTCCTCTGGAAATGTCATTCCCAATTTTCTGAGGAAACAGAACACTGGTTTCCAGAGTGGTTGTACAAGCTTGCAATCCCACCAGCAGTGGAGGAGTGTTCCTCTTTCTCCACATCCTCGCCAACACCTGCTGTCTCCTGAGATTTTAATCTTAGCTATTCTGACTGGTGTGAGGTGAAATCTCAGGGTTGTTTTGATTTGCACTTCCCTAATGACTAATGATGTTAAACATTTCTTAAGGTGCTTCACAGCCATTTGAAATTCTTCAGATTAAAATTCTTTGTTTAGCTCTATACCCCAATTTTTTTACATAGTGTTATTTGGCTCTCTGGAATCTACCTTCTTGAGTTGTTTGTATATCTTGGATATTAACCCTCTGTCAGATGTAGAGTTGGTGAAGATCTTTTCCCAATTTGTTGGTTGCCATTTTGTACTTTTGACAGTGTCCTTTGCCTTACAGAAACTTTGTAATTTTATGAGGTCTCATTTGTCAATTCTTGGTCTTAAAGCATAAGCTATTGGTGTTCTGTTCAAGAAATTTTTCCTGTGCCCATGTGCTCAATGCTCTTTCCCATTTTCTTTTCTATTAGTTTCAGTGTATCTGGTTTAATGTGGAGGTCGTTGATCCACTTGGAGTAGAGCTTTATACAAGGAGATAAGAATGGATCAATTTGCATTCTTCTGCATGCTAGCCCACAGTTGAACCAGCACCATTTGTTGAAAAGGCTATCTTTTTTCCACTGGATGGTTTTAGCTCCTTTGTCAAAGATCATGTGACCATAGATGTGTGGGTTCATTTCTGGGTCTTCAATTCTATTCCATTGATCTACCTGCCTGTCACTGTACCAATACCATGCAGTTTTTTAACACTATTGCTCTGTAGTACTGCTTGAGGTCAGGGATGCTGAATTCCCAAACAATATAAAGTATCTTGGTGTGACTCTAATCAAACAAGTGAAAGATCTGTATGACAAGAACTTTAGGTCTCTGAAGAAGGAAATTGAAGACCTCAGAAAATGGAAAAATCTTCCATGCTCGTGGATTGGCAGGATTAATATAGAAAAAAAATGGCTGTCTTGCCAAAAGCAAGATACAGATTCAATGCAATCCCCATCAAAATCCCAAATCAGTTCTTTATAGAGCTAGAAAAAGCAATTCACAAATTCATCTGGAATAACAAAAAAAAAAAAAAAAAACAACCCAGGATAGCTATTCCCAACAGTAAAAGTAAATTTGAGTTTATTTTTTTTTAGTAGTACTTATTTTTTTTTGATTTTTTTTATTGTATATATTCTATATTTACAATTCATTTCCCTTTTTCTGGTTCCCCACCCCCAAAGGTCCCACATGTCCTTTTCCCTCCCCCTGCTCCCGCATCCACCCCCTCCCACTTTACTGTTCTTGTACTCTCCCACAATGATGTTTTGGTCCATTCTAGCACCAGTGTCCACTCCTTTCTTCTTGTGAGACATCACTTGATATGTGATTTGTGTCTTTGGTGTTCTAAGCTTCTAGGCTAATATCCACTTATCAGTGACTGTATACCATGGGTATTCTTTTGAGACTGGGTCACCTCACTTAGTATGACATTCTCCAGCTCCATCCATTTCTCTAAGAATTTCATGAATTCATTGTTTCTAATGGCTGTATAGTACTCCATTGTGTATATATACCACATTTTTTGTATCCATTCTTCTGTTGAGGGACATCTGGGTTCTTTCCAGCTTCTGGCTATTATATATAAAGCTGCTATGAACATAGTGAAGCATGTATCCTTATTGCATGCTGGTGAATCTTCTGGGTATATTCCCAGGAGTGGTATGGCTGGGTCCTCCAGAAGTATCACGCCCAGTTTTCTGAGGAACCGCCATACTGATTTCCAGAGTGGTTGTACCAGCTTGCATTCCCACCAGCAGTGGAGGAGTGTTCCTCTTTCTCCACATCCTCGCCAACACCTGATGTCTTCTGAGTTTTTAATCTTAGCCATTCTGACTGGTGTGAGGTGAAATCTCAGGGTTGTTTTAATTTGCATTTCCCTAATGACTAGTGATGTTGAACATTTTTTAAGGTGTTTCTCAGCCATCCGAATTTCTTCAGGTGAAAAGACTCTGTTTAGCTCTGTACCCCATTTTTGGATAGGGTTATTTGGTTTTCTGGGGTCTAACCTCTTGAGTTCTTTGTATACATTGGAGATTAGCCCTCTGTCGGATGTGGGGTTGGTGAAGATTTTTTCCCAATTTGTTGGTTGCCGATTTATCCTTTTGACAGTGTCTTTTGCCTTACAGAAACTTTGTAGTTTTATGAGGTCCCATTTGTCTATTCTTGCTCTTAGAGCATAAGCAATTGGTGTTCTGTTCAGGAATTTTCCCCCTGAGCCAATGTCCTCAAGGGTCTTCCCCAGTTTCTTTTCTATTAGTTTTAGTGTGTCTGGTTTTATGTGGAGGTCTTTGATCCACTTGGAGTTGAGCTTAGTGCAAGGAGATAAGAGTGGATCAATTCTCATTCTTCTGCATGTTGACCTCTAGTTGAGCCAGCACCATCTGTTGAAAAGGCTATCTTTTTTCCACTGGATGTTTTCAGCTCCTTTGTCGAAGATCAATTGGCCATAGATGTGTGGGTTCAATTCTGGGTCTTCGATCCTATTCCATTGATCCGCTTCCCTGTCACTGAACCAATACCATGCAGTTTTTAATACCACTGCTCTATAATATTGCTTGAGGTCCGGGATATTGATTCCCCCAGAAGTTCTTTTGCTGTTGATGATAGTTTTAGCTATTCTGGGTTTTTTGTTATTCCAGATGAATTTGAGAATTGCTCTTTCTAGCTCTATGAAGAACTGAGTTGGGATTTTGATGGGAATTGCATTGAATCTGTATATTGCTTTGGGCAAGATTGCCATTTTGACTATATTAGTCCTGCCAACCCACGAGCATGGAAGATTTTCCCATTTTCTGATGTCTTCTTCAATTTCCCTCTTCAGAGACCTGAAGTTTTTGTCGTATAAATCTTTCACATGTTTGGTTAGCGTCACTCCAAGATACTTTATATCATTTGTGGCTATTGTGATGGGTGTCATTGCCCTAATTTCTTTCTCGGCCTGCTTATCCTTCGCGTATAGGAAAGCTACTGATTTACTTGAGTTGATTTTATAGCCAGCCACTTTGCTGAAGTTGTTTATCAGTTGCAGGAGTTCTCTGGTGGAGGTTTTTGGGTCACTTAAGTAAACTATCATATCATCTGCAAATAGTGATAGTTTGACTTCTTCCTTTCCGATTTGTATCCCTTTGACTTCCCTCTGTTGTCGAATTGCTCTAGCTACTACCTCAAGTACTATATTGAAGAGATATGGCGAGAGGGGACAGCCTTGTCTAGTCCCTGATTTTAGAGGGATTGCTTCGAGTTTTTCTCCGTTTACCTTAATGTTGGCTACTGGTCTGCTGTATATTGCTTTTACTATGTTTAGATATGGGCCTTGAATTCCTGTTCTTTCTAGGACCTTTAGCATGAAAGGATGCTGAATTTTGTCAAATGCTTTTTCAGCATCTAATGAGATGACCATGTGGTTTTTTTCTTTCAGTTTGTTTATGTAGTGGATTACGTTGATGGATTTCCGTATATTGAACCATCCCTGCATCCCTGGGATGAAGCCAACTTGATCATGGTGAATGATTGTTTTGATGTGTTCTTGGATGCGGTTGGCAAGTATTTTGTTTAGTATTTTTGCATCGATATTCATAAGAGAAATTGGCCTGTAGTTCTCTTTCTTAGTTGGATCTTTGTGAGGTTTTGGTATCAGGGTAATTGTGGCTTCATAGAATGAGTTGGGTAGTGTTCCTTCAGTTTCTATTTTGTGGAATAATTTGAAGAGTATCGGTATCAGGACTTCTTTGAAGGTCTGATAGAATTCTGCACTAAAACCGTCTGGTCCTGTGCTCTTTTTGGTTGGAAGACTGTCTATGACCCCTTCTATTTCTTTGGGGGTTATGGGTCTGTTTAACATCAATGGACTCAACTCCCCAATAAAAAGACATAGACTAACAGACTGGATACGGAAACAGGACCCTACATTTTGCTGCTTACAGGAAACACACCTCAGAGTCAAAGACAAACACTACCTTAGAGTAAAAGGATGGAAGACAAATTTGCAAGCAAATGGTCACAGGAAGCAAGCTGGAATAGCCATTTTAATATCAGATAAAATTGACTTTCAACCCAAAGTCATCAAAAGAGACACAGAAGGTCACTTCCTGCTAGTCAAAGGAAGAATCCACCAAGAGGAACTTACAATTCTAAACATCTACGCTCCAAATGTAAGGGCACCCTCATTTGTAAAAGAAACCTTACTAAAGCTCAAAGCACACATTGCACCTAACACAATGATTGTGGGGGACCTCAATACGCCTCTATCTACAGTGGACCGACCAGGAAAACAGAAACTAAACAGAGACACGGAGAAACTCATCGAAACTTTGGAGCAATTGGATTTAACAGATATATATAGAACATTTCACCCTAAAGCAAAAGACTATACCTTTTTCTCAGCCCCTCATGGTACCTTCTCCAAAATCGACCATATAATTGGACACAAGACAGATCTCAACAAATATAAAAAGGTCGAACTAATCCCATGCCTCTTATCAGATCACCATGGAGTAAGAGTGTTCTTCAATAGCAACAAAAACAACAGAAAATCCCCATACGCTTGGAGGCTGAACAATATTCTACTCAATGATACCTTAGTCCAGGAAGAAATAAAGAAAGAAATCAAAGACTTCTTAGAACTTAATGAAAATGAAGGCACAACATACCCAAATCTATGGGACACAATGAAAGCAGTGCTTAGAGGAAAACTCATAGCCCTGAGTGTCTCCAAAAAGAAACAGGAGAGAGCATATACCAGCAACTTAATGGCACACTTGAAAGCTCTGGAACAAAAAGAAGCAATTTCACCCAGGAGGAGTAGAAAACAGGAAATCATCAAACTCAGGGCTGAAATCAATCAAGTTGAAACAAAAAGAACCATACAAAGAATCAACAAAACCAGGAGCTGGTTCTTTGAGAAGATCAACAAGATAGATAAACCCCTAGCCAGACTTACTAAAGGGCACAGAGACAGTATTCAAATTAACAAAATTAGAAATGAAAAGGGAGATATAACAACAGAAACTGAGGAAATTCAAAAAATCATCAGATCCTACTACAAAAACCTATACTCAACACAACTGGAGAATCTGGAGGAAATGGACAATTTCCTCGACAGCTACCAAATACCAAAATTAAACCAGGATCAAATTTGAGTTTATTAAGGAAGAGATAATGCATGTTAGTTTTAATGTGGATGTTCAAATACATTTCAGAAAAGGAGGAGACTATACTGGAAAGGTAAGGAGTGGGTGGGAGTTTCTAAAGAGAGGGGTGTGAGCATATATGTGGACTGAAGGACCATAAGAGATAGTTGGAGGAGTAGCTAGCAGTAGTTCCCAGTAGGCATCAGAAGGCAACTAGGGCTTAGTGTAATGAATGTTCTGAGGAAAAGAAATGCAGCCACTGTTAATTCAACCATGTGGCAGAGATGCTAAAACCACATATTTAAGGGTGAAACTACAGCACATAAGATTAATAATCAATAGTATCTAACTGCTTTTCACAATAGATCTCTTCCTTCAAATTCAAACTTCCAGTGCATGTGCCATTAAAATACAACCGGACCAGCCAGGCATGGTGGTGTATGCCTGTAATCCCAGCACTTGGGAGGCAGAGGCAGGTGGATTTCTGAGTTTGAGGCCAGCCTAGTCTGCAGAGTGAGTTCCAGGATAGCCACGACTACACAGAGAAACCCTGTATCAAAAAAACAAAAACAAAAACAAAATACAACTGGACCAATGAAACAAATAGGGGGAGGAGTTTCTATTCCCATGTGAGTGCTGTGCTCTCCCCTACAATTTTATTAATTAATGATTTTATTTATTTAAACCCAAAATATTGCCCTCTTCAAGTCCCACCTCACAGAGTTCTCTCCATCCTCCCTTCCCTTAGGCTCTGAGAGGGTGCTTCCTCTTCTGAGCATTCTCCCACCCTGGATTTTTCCATCTATATATCATTACATGCATCCTTTCCCTCTGACATGCTTGACAAGGCATCCCTCTGCTTCATGCATGTTGGGAGCCTTGGGCTAGCTCATGTATGATCTTTGGGTGTTTGCACAGCTTTTGGGATTTCCAAGGGGTTCATTTAAAGTACTGAATTGTAATCTATAATAGTTGCTTTTGTTTGAATATGTGACTGGACCTTTAAATCTCAAGGAATTGCGAAGCAGAAGCAGGAACATATCTAAGTGCTTCCAGAGATGATTGGCATGCGGGAAAGTAACTTGCAGGGAAAGTTCTAGCCTTATGTGGGTAACATTATCATGGATTTGGGGCCCAGATAGGACAGAAATGGAGGAGGCATTTATCCATGCACCTGTGCACTTCATTCCTTCAAAGTAAGGTGTCTGTCTGTCACTCACAGCTATCAGACTTAAGCTTCTTCAGCCTTTCAGCAAACATTCAACTCCAGGAGCTTTCCAAGGACTGGCTAGACCTTCAGCTTGAAACTGGGGCCCCTGGAATTTCTTCCAACAGGGCTAAGGAGCTATCACTTTTTCAGCCTCTCCAAATAGGAAAAACAATATTTTTTAATTACCCTGTCCTACTATGTAAGTCAATACAACATATCGTCTTTTGTGGTGTATATCATTCTACTCCTCTAGAGGAACCCAATGCAAAACCTCAAATTGACAAGTCTGACTTACTTCCTGAGAACAGACATGATAGTGATCTTTTCCATACCCCTCTATTCCTCCACAAAGGAAAAGTCTTGGTTAGGAAGAGAAAGTAAGGAAAAGTCTAAATTCATGTGAAGGTGGAGTAAGAGGTTCACATACAAAGGAAGCAGAGCCAGTGTGACAAGGTGCTAGTTGGGGTAGCTTTGAGTCTACACCATCTACTTAGAGACTTAGCATCTGAGGTAGGATGGATACTCCTAGTTGCTAAAAGTATTTCTCCTTGCTTCCTGTCTCTGTGAATTCTGAGAATAGGTGAAGATTCTAGAACACAGGCAAATATCTCAAAGCAATTCAGTTTTGCAGAGTCCCATATGACTTTCTGTTTTGTATTTGTTTTGTTCTGTTTTGTTTTGTTTTGTTTTGGTTCCGTTTGGCTTGGTTTTTCAAGACAGGGTTTCTCTGTGTAGCCCTGGCTGTCCGGGAACTCACTCTATAGACCAGGCTGGCCTCAAACTCAGAAATCTGCCTGCTTCTGCCTCCCAAGTGCTGGGATTACAGGCATGTGCCACCACTGCCCAGCTATAACATTCTGTAAATAGCTAAACAGAGAATCACGGTGATTTAGTAGCTTTCTCCCCACTAGGAAAAAAATATCTGTTTAGTAAGGAAAGGTGTTCCTGAGATCTATATGTGTTAACACAAATGTTACTGTTCTCAACACAAAAGATGCAGCTCTTTTCTTAAAAGGAAGAAGGGTAGTTTATTCTAGAGACATATTGAGTCACCACATCTAGAAACACAGATTTGGGTTACCCCAAATTCCATGTTCCAAAGTGAAAGCAGTTTCATGAAATTTTAGTTTAAGAAAACAGTCATAGATCACTTTCTGATTCTGATCTTGGTCCTATGTGAATCAGGAAGTCTCTAGAATTTTGGAAATAAATACATATCCTTTTCTATTTAAAATAAAAGACTGAAGAATACATTAGAAAATGTGAACATATCCCACTCGTGCTCATGTGTTGGGATAATTAATATTGTGAAAATAACCATTCTAACATGGTAATTTGCAGACAAAATACAATCTCAATCAAAACCCTATGACATTTTCCCCAGAAATAGAAAAAAACTACTATCTATGTGTGTGGGGCACATGGGCCATTCCACCAGAGGAAATGATATAACACGATTGCGATGGAGTGCCAGAGTCCAGAATTGGTGGGATTCAGAACCCAGAAAAGGATGCATGGAATAAGAAAAGAACAACTCTGACCAAGAAGTGTAGTTCATACACTCTGGCACTGAGAAAACTCAGGGCACCTTCACTTATACATCTACTGATTTTTCACAGATGAAAAGATTTTATATTCTCTTTCTTCTTTTCTCATAAACAATCTCTTTTAAGAATTTTCTACATTTAACAATAGTGCACATAGTGTGCTTTTCCCCTTCACTCTCTCCCTAAATATTTGTGGTTTCCTGCTAATCCATGAATTGTATCAAGAAAGAGAAACATAACTTCAGCAAGTAGTTAATACCTAACCTAGTACACACATACACATCTTAATGACCATGGTTGGTAGCAATTGCAGTTACAGTATAAGGACACGGTTGATTACATACATGGGAAATTTTCATTTATTTATTGGCATCTAGCATTTCCTATTATCCTACCTGGGAGATCTAATTCCTCTAATGCTCAGAGCACTCATAAAATTAATTTGTGTCACTTCATCATCATTACTTGGCTCAATTAATTGGTTTTTGGAACAGGTTAGTGGGAAAATTGTTGTAAGACTAAGTTCCTATCAAAAGAAACAGTTGTATGTTTGCTAATGTAGTTAGAACAGGACCTTAAGATTACTAAACCACATCAATAACAAGCAGATTAGTAGTGAACAATTTCATTCCCAAAACCCTCGGAGACAAACCAAAATTAATCATAGTCCAAGCTTTCTTTTTCTGATTCTGAGGAAATGTCTGTCATAGACAAAGTGATTCTGCCCACTCCAGCCAAACCCAGAGACAGTTTAACCCCAAAGAGTTCTGACACAGCAAGGCTCCCAGCTGAAGCTCTCCAGACACCCTCCCATTCCCAGAGACAGCCTGACCCAAGGAAGTCCAACATAAACAGGCTCACAGGAGGGACAGGCTCCAGTCAGAGACAGCGAGGCCAGTTAACACCAGGATAACTAGATGGTGAGAAGCAAGCACCAGAATATAAAAAACAAAGCAATGCTACTTGGCAACATCAGAACCCAGTTATCTAACTGCAGTAAAGCCTGGAAACTCCAACACACTTGAAAAGCAAGATCCTTATGTTGAACCATCCCTGCATCCCTGGGATGAAGCCAACTTGACCATGGTGAATGATCATTTTGATGTGCTCTTGGATTTGGTTGGCCCGAATTTTATTGAGTATTTTTACATTGATGTTCATAAGGGAAATTGGTCTGAAGTTCTCTTTCTTATTTGGATCTTTGTGTGGTTTTGGTATCAGCATGATTATGGCTTCATAGAATGAGTTGGGTAGTGTTCCTTCTGTTTTTACTTTGTGGGAGAGTTTGAAGAATATTGGTATTAGGTCTTCTTTGAAGGTCTGATAGAATTCTGCATTAAAACTGTCTGGTCCTGTGCTTTTTTTGGTTGGAAGACTTTCTATGACCCCTTCTATTTCCTTGGAGGCTATGGGACTGTTTAGATGATCTATTTGATCCTGATTTAATTTGGGTATTTGGTCTCTGTTTAGAAAATTGTCCATATCCTCCAGATTCTCCAGTTGTGTTGAGTTGTGCTTTTGTCGTAGGATCTGATGATTTTTTGAATTTCCTCAGTTTCTGTTGTTATATCTCCCTTTTCATTTCTAATTTTGTTAATTTGGATACTGTCTCCGTGCCCTTTTGTTAGTCTGGCTAAGGGTATATCTATCCTGTTGATTTTCTCAAAGAACCAGCACCTGGTTTTGTTGATTCTTTGTATGGTTCCTTTTGTTTCTACTTGATTGATTTCAACCTTGAGTTTGATGATTTCCTATCTGCTACTCCTCCTGGGTGAATTAGATTCTTTTTGTTCCAGAGATCTCCACTACATAAACAAACGCAAAGAAAAAACACCGCATGGTCATCTCATTGGATGCTGAAAAAGCATTTGACAAAATTCAGCATCCTTTCATGCTAAACGTCTTGGAAAGAACAGAAATTCAAGACCCATACCTAGACATAGTAAAAGCAATTCACAGCTGACTGGTAGCCAACATCAAAGTAAATAGAGAGAAACTTGAAGCAATCCCTCTAAAATCAAGGACTAGCAATGCCACCCCCTCTCACCATATCTTTTCAATATAGTACTTGAGATACTAGCTAGAGCAATTAGACAACATAAGGAAGTAAAAGGGATACAAATTGGAAAGGAAGAAATCTAACTATCACTATTTGCAGATGATATGATAGCATACTTAAGTGACCCAAATAAACTCCACCAGAGAATTTCTACAGCTGATGAACAACTTCAGCAAAGTGGCTGGTTATAAAATCAACTCAAGCAAATCAGTAGCCTTCCTATACTCAAAGGATAAGCAGGCTGAGAAGGAAATTAGGGAAATGACACCACTCACAGAAGCCACAAACAATATGAAGTATCTTGGTGTGATTCTAAAGATACAAGTGAAAAATTTGTATGCCAAGTACTTCAGGTCTCTAAAGAAGAAAATGGAAGAAGACCTCAGAAAATGGAAAAATCTTCCATGCTCATGGGTTGGCAGGATTAATATAGTTAAAATGGCAATCTTGCCAAAAGCAATATACAGATTCAACACAATCCCCATCAAAATCCCAACACAGTTCTTCATAGAGTTAGAAAGAGCAATTCTCAAATTCATCTGGAATAACAAAAAACCCAGGATAGCTAAAACTCTTCTCAACAGCAAAAGAACTTCTGGGGGAATCAGTATCTCAGACCTCAAGCAATACTACAGAGCAGTAGTGTTAAAAATTGCATGGTATTGGTACAGTGACAGGTGGATCAATAGATTAGGATTGAAGACCCAGAATTGAACCCACATATCTATGGCCAATTGATCTACAAAGGAGCTGAAAACATCCAGTGGAAAAAAGATAGCCTTTTCAACAAATGGTGCTGGTTCAACTGGAGTTCAACATGCAGAAGAATGAGAATTGATCCACTCTTATCTCTTTGTACTAAGCTCAACTACAAGTGGATCAAGGACCTCCACATAAAACCAGACACTTTGAAACTAATAGAAAAGAAATTGGTGAAGAACCTTGAGGACATTGGGTCAGGGGGAAAGTTCTTGAAGAGAACACCAATAACTTATGCTCTAAGATCAAGAATAGACAAATGGGACCTCATAAAATTACAAAGTTTCTGTAAGGCAAAAGGCACCTCTCAAAAGTACTATTCAGCAACCAACATCTACCCTACATCTGACAGAGGGCTAATATCCAATATATACAAACAACTCAAGAAGTTAGACCCCAGAAAATCAAATAGCCCTATCAAAAAATGGGGTACAGAGCTAAACAAAATTTTTCACCTGAAGAATTTCAGATGGCTGAGAAGCACCTTAAGAAATGTTCAATAGCATTAGTCATTAGGGAAATGCAAATAAAAACAGCCCTGAGATTTCACTTCACACCTGTCGGACTGGCCAAGATTAAAAACTCAGGGACAGCAGGTGTTGGCGAGGATGTGGAGAAAGAGGAACACTCCTCCACTGCTGGTGGGATTACAAGCTGAAAAAACCACTCTGGAAATCAGTCTGGTGGTTCCTCAGAAAACTGGACACAATACTTCTGGAGGACCCTGCCATACCACTCCTAGGCATATACCCAGAAGATTCCACAGCATGCAATAAGGATACATGCTCCACTATGTTCATAGCAGCCTTATTGATAATAGCCAGAAGCTGGAAAGAACCCAGATGGCCCTCAACAGAGGAATGGATACAAAAAATGTGATATATATACATATATATATATATATATATATATATATACATACACATATACATATACATATATATATGTATATATACCTACATACATACAATGGAGTACTATTCAGCCATTTGAAACAATGAATTCATGAAATTCTTAGAGAAATGGATGGAGCTGGAGAACATCATACTAAGTGAGGTAACGCAGTCTCAAAAGAATACCCATGGTATGCACTCACTGATAAGTGGGTATTCGCCTAGAATCTTGGAATACCAAAGATACAATCTACATACCAAATGATGTCAAAGAAGGAGGAAGGAGTTGACCCTGATTCTGGAATGGCTCAGTTCATCAGTGTAGGGGAATACCAGAACAGGGAAGTAGGAAAGGTTGGATGGGGGAATAGGGGGAGGGAAAGGGGCATATGGGACCTTTGGGGGCAGGGAATCCGGAAAAGGGAAATGAAATGTAAATAAACAATATACCCAATTTAAAAAAAAGAAAAGAAAAAGAAGATCCTGAGTTAAAATTGCATCTCAGGAAGATGATGGAGGACATAAAAAACCCTTAAAGAAATACAGGAGAACACAGGTAAATAAGTAGAAGATCTTAAAGAGGAAACACATAAATCTCTAAAATAAATATAGGAAAACACAATCAAACAGGTGAAGGAATTGAACAAAAATGGTCCAAGACCTAAAAGTGAAAATAGATACAATAAAGAAATCACCACGAGAGACAAAACTAGAAATGGAAAACCTAGGAAAGAGATCTGGAGACATAGATGCAAGCATCACCACCAAAGTACAAGAGATAAAAGAGAGAAACTCAGGTGTAGAAGAAACTTCACAAGATATTGACACAATAGTAAAAGAAAATGCAAAGCATAAAAATCTCCTAACCCAAAACATATAAGAAAGCCAACACACATTGAAAAGACCAACCTAAGAATAACAGCTATAGAAGATATAGAAGATTCCCAAGTCAAAGGGTCAGTAAACATCTTCAACAAATTTATAGAAGAAACCATTCCCAACTTAAAGACAGTGATGGCCATAAATGTACAAGAAACATACAAAAAGCCAAATAGATTGGACCAGAAAAGGAATTGCTCCTATTGCATAATAATCAAAATACCAAATGCACAGAACAAAGAATCTTAAAAGAAGTAAAGTAAAAAGGTCATGTAGCAAATAAAGGCAGTATCCGACTTACACTATACTTCTCAACACAGACTAAAAAAACAGAAGACCTGGGGTCAGATATCACACAGACTCTAAGAAAACAAAATTGCCAGCCCAGGCTACTATACCAAGCAAAACTCTTAATTACTATAGTTGAAGAAACCAAGATATTCTATGTCCAAACCAGATTTAAGCAATATCTTTCCACTAATCCAGCCCTACAGAGGATAATAAAAGGAAAACTCCAACACAAGAATGGAAACTACAGCCAAGAAAAAGCATGAAATTAATCTTCTGACAACAAACTCAAAAGAAGAGAACCAGACAACAAAATTACACCTCTAACATAAAAAATAACAGGAAGTAACAATCATTGGTCTTTAATATCTTTCAACATCAATGGAACCATTTGCCCAATAAAAAGACACAGAGAACTAGGCTATATAAGTAAACAGGACCCAACATTTTGCAACATACAGGAAACACACCACAGTGACAAACAGAGACACTAAGAGTAAAAGGCTAGAGAAAATTTTTTTAAGCAAATGGTCCCAAGAAACAAGCTGGAATAGTCATTTTAATATCCAATAAAATAGACTTTTAACCAAAAGTCATCAAAAAATACTCATCAAAGGAAAAATCCATTGAAATATTCTTTCAATTATGAACATATCCCAAATGAAAGGGCACCCCATTCCTTAAAGAATTTTACTAAAGCTCAAAATACATATTAACTATCACAAGGCAATGGTGGGAGACGTCAACATCCTACTCTCACCGATGGACAGATAATAGAAACAGAACCTAAACAGAGATAACAGAAGTCATGAACCAAACATATTTAGGAGATATCTATAGAACATTTCATCCCACAACAAAAGAATATGCCTTCTTCTCAGCATCTCATGGTACCTTCTCTGAAATTTACCATATAATCAGACACAAAACAAGTCTCAATAGATACAGAAAGATTGAATTAATCCCATGCATTCTTTCAGACTACCACAGACTAAGGCTGGTCTGCTATAACAACAATGAAAAAACAACAGAAACCCAACAAAACAACTCTCTACTTGATGATAACCTGGTCAGTGATGAAATAAAGAAATGAAAGACTTTCTACAATTTACTGAAAATGAAGGCACAGCATACTGAAACTTATGGAACACAATGAAGCCAGCTAAGAGAAAAATCCATAGCTCCGAATGCCTTCATTGAGAAATTGGAGAGATCATACACTAGCAGCCCAATAGCATATCTGAAAGGTATAGAATATAAGCAAGTAAAACACCAAAGAGGAAAAATGGCAGGAAACAAAGGCAGCATTAAAATTAAAACAAGTAGAATCATCAAGAACTATATAATGCACCAACAAAACTAGGAACTGGTTCTTTGAAAAAAAATCAACAAGATAATCCCTCAGCCAAACTAACTAGAAGGCACAGTGACAGTATCAAATTAACAGAACCAGAAATGAAAAGGAAGACATAACAACGGAAATGAGAAAAAGTTTAAAAGTCATCAGATCCTACTACAAAGAACTATATTCTAAAAACTGAGAAATCTAGAAGACATAGATGATTTCATAAACAGGGACCAGGTACCAAAGTTAAATCAGGATCAGATAAGCCATCTAAACAGTCACATAACACCTAGGGAAATAGAAGCAGTCATTAAAAGTCTCTCAATAACAACAACAACAAAGCCTGAACAAATATGGTTGTAGTGTAGAACACTAGCAGACCTTGAAAGAACACTTAGTACCAATACTTCTCAAACTATTTCACAAAATAAAAACAAAGGGAATCTACCAAATTCATTCTATGAAGCCACAGTTATGCTGACGCCTAAACCACATAATGACTCCACAAAGAAACAGAACTTAAGACCAAGTTCCCTTATGATTATTGATGCAAAAATACTCAATACAATTCTCACAAACAGAATCCAAGAACACATCAAAATGATCATTCACCATGATCAAGTACGATTCATTCCAGGGATACAGGGATGGTTCAATATAAGGAAATCTATCAATGTAAACCACTAATTTAAACCATTAAATAAATTTTAAAAAATACATGATCATGTCATTAGATACTGAAAAGCCTTAGACAAAATACAGCACTCCTTCATTTTAAAATCTTAGAAAGATCAGGAATTCAAGGTTCATTCCTAAACATTATAAAAGCAATATATAGCGAACCAATAGTCAACATCAAACTAGATGAAGACAAACTCAAAAGCATCCCACTAAAATTATGGACAAGGCAAGGCTGCCAAATCATTCCCTATTTATTCAATATAGTACTCGAAGCTCTAGCCAGAGAATTTATACAACAAAAGGAGGTCAAAAGGATAACAAATAGGAAAGGAAAACGCCAAGATATCACTATTTGTGGATGAAATGATAGTAAATGTAAGCAACCCCCAAAATTCTACCAGAGAATTCCTATAGATGACAAACAACTTGAACAAAGTGGTTGGTATAAAATTAGTTCAAACTAATCAGTAGCCTTCTTCTACATGAAGGATAAATGGGCAGGAAAAGAAATTAGGGAAATTATTCGCTTCACAATTGACAAAAATCATACAAAATATCCTGATGTGACTCTAACCAAGCAAGTGAAAAGTCTTTCAAGTCTCTCAAGAAAAAAATTGAAGAAGACTAGAAGACAGAAAGATCTTTTGTGCTCATGGATCAGTAGAATTAACATAAATAAAAATAACCCTTTTACCAAAAGCAACCTATAGATTCAATGCGATCTCCATCAAAATTCCAACTCATTTCTTCACAGAGATAGACAAAAAATTCTCAAAATCATCTGGAATAACAAAAAACCTAAGATAGTGAAAACTATTCTCAACAATAAAAGAATTTCTGGGGGAACCACCATCCCTGACCTCAAGCTGTACTACAGAGTAATTGTAATTAAAAACTAAATAGTATTGGTACAGAGACAGACAGGTAGATCAATGGAATAGAATGAAATATGCCAGAAATGAACCCACACGCCTTTGGTCATATGATCTTTAACAAAGAGGTAAAAATCATCCAGTAGGAAAAAAAAGAGCATTTTCTACAAATGGTGCTGTTTCAACTGGCATTTGGAATGCAGAAGAAATCAAATTGATTCATCCTTATCTCCTTTTATATAGCTCAAGTCCAAGTGGATCAAGGAACTCCACATAAAACCAGATACACTGAATCTAATATAAGAGAAAGTGGGAAAGAGCCTTGAACACATTGGCACAGGGGAAAATTTCCAGTGGCTCAGGCTGTAAGATCAACAAATGACAAATGGAACCTCATAAAATTGAAAAGCTTTTGTAAGGTAAAGGACACTGTCAATAGGACAAAAGAGCAAAGATTGGGGAAATATCTTTATCAATCCTACATCCAATAGCGGGATAATATCCAATATATACAAAGAACCCAAGAATTTAAACACCAGAGAATGAAATAGCCCTATTAACATGGGGTATAGAGCATCAACAACAGGATACAAGAGATAGTAGAAAGAACCTCTTTCTACACATCCTTGCCAGCACCTGTTGTCTCTTGAGTTTTTAATCTTAGCCATTCTGACTGGTGTGAGGTGGAATCTCAGGGTTGTTTTGATTTGCATTTCCCTGATGACTAATGATGTTGTACATCTCTTAAGGTGTTTCTTGGCCATTCGAAATTCTTCTGGTGAAAATTCTTTGTTTAGCTCTGTACCCCATATTTTGATAGGGTTATTTGGTTCTTTGGGGTCTAACTACTTGAGTTTTTGTATATATTGGATATTAGCCCTCTGTCGGATGTGGGGTTGGTGAAGATTTTTTTCCCACTTTATTGGTTGCTGTTTTGTCCTTCTGACTGTGTCCTTTGCCTTACAGAAACTGTAATTATAAGAGGTCCCATTTGTCCGTTCTTGATCTTAGAGCTTTTGGTGTTCTGTTCAGGAACTTTCCCCCTGTGCCCATGTCCTCCAGGGTCTTCCCAAGTTTCTTTTCTAATAGTTTCAGTGTGTCTGGTTTATGTGGAGGTCCTTGATCCACTTGGAGTTGATCTTAGTACAAGGAGATAAGAGTGGGTCAATTTGCATTCTTCTGCTTTGACCTCCAGTTGAGCCGGCACCATTTGTTGAAAAGGCTATCTTTTTTTCCACTGGATGGTTGTGGCTCCTTTATCAAAGATCAAGTGACCATAAATCTGTGGGTTAATTTCTGGGTCTTCAGTCCTATTCTATTGATCTACTTGCCTGTTGCTGTACCAATACCATGCAGTTTTTAACAGAATTGCTCTGTACTACTGCTTGAGGTCAGGGATATTGATTCACCCAGAAGTCCTTTTATTGTTGAGAATAGTTTTAGCTATCCTGTGTTTTTTGTTGCTCCAGATGAATTTGAGAATTGCTCTTTCTAGATCTATGAAGAATTGATTTGGGATTTTGATGGGGATTGCATTGAATCTGTAGATTGCTTTTGGCAAGATGGCAATTTTTATTATAAAAACTCAAGAGGCAACAGGTGCTGGCAAGGATGTAGAGAAAGAGGAACACTCCTCCACTGTTGGTGGGATTGAAAAATGGTAAAACTGCTCTGGAAATCAGTTTGGCGGTTCCTCTGAAAATTGGGCATGTCCCTTCCAGAGGACCCTGGTGTACTGCTCCTGGCCATATACCCAGAGGATTCCCTTGCATACAATAAAGACACATACACAATATCTTCCCACAAATCCAGCCCTACAAAAGGTAATAGATGGAAAATGCCAATACAAGGAGGGAAACTACACCCTAGGAAAAGCAAGAAAGTAATCTTCCAACAAATCCAAAAGAAGATAACCACACAAACATGAAAATAACATCAAAAATAATAGGAAGCAACAATCACTATTCCTTAATATCTCTTAACATCAATGGACTCAATTCCCCAATAAAAAGACATAGACTAACAGAAATATTTTTCATGTTAATCTTCAATTTATCAGAAAATGTTTGTAATTCCTCTTTCAATTAATTTAGTAACTTTTTAGTCTACCTTGTGAATTTTTTAATTTGATTAAACAAAATATAAAATAGGAATTGGAATCATCTTTTTAAAAAATGGGGTATAGAACTAAATAATTCTCAACTGAAGAATCTTAAATGGCTAGAAAGCACCTAAAGAAACAAGAAATGGGGATAACACTTGACATGTAAATAAATAAAACATATAATAGAAAAAGAAATGTTCAAAGTCCTTACTTATCATGGAAATGCAATTCAAAATCACCCTGAGATTCTACTTCACATCCATCAGAATGGCTAAGATCAAAAATTCAGCAGATGCTGGCAAGAATGTGGAGCAAGAGGAACACTTCTCCGTTGCTGCTGGGATTGCAACCTGGTAAAACCACTTGGAAAACAACCAGCAGGTTTTTAAGAAAATTGAAAATAGTTCTACCTAAAGATACAGCTATACCACTACTGGGCATATACTCAAAAGATGCTCCAACATATAACAAGAACACATGATCCAGTATGTTCTTAGCATCCTTATTTATAATGACCAGAAGCTTGAAACAACCCAGATGTCCCTCAACAGAAGAATGGATACAGAAAATGCGGTAAATTTACACAATGGAGTACTACCCAGCTATTAAAAATGATGGCTTCATGAAATTTACAGGCAAATAATTGGAACTAGAAAATATCATCCTGAGTGATGTAGCCCAGACACAAAAAACCCACACATGTTATGTACTCAATGATAAGTGGATGTTAGCTCCAAAGCACATGATACTTATGATACAACTCACAGACCATATGAGGCTGAAGAAGCAAGACCAAAATGTGGATGCTTCAGTCTTACTTGGAAATTTGAAAAAAATAATAATGAGATGTAAAGGGAGGAAGGGACCCAGGAGAGAGATATTAGGGGGGGTGGAAAAAGGGAGGCAGGATCAGGTATGCAAAAAGACAGTAAAGATGTGCAGAGTGTCAGAAAAATGAATAGAAATATGTAGCAGTGGGGTATAAGAGCTATGAGTAGCCACTAGGAAGTCCCTGATGCCAGGGAAGTGAGAGGTTCCCAGAACCTGACAGGAAAGACATTAGCCTAAATACCCAACAAAGGTGAGATAGAAGCTGTAGATTCCACCTCTAGTAGATAGGCACATACCTCTTTTGAGGGTTGAGGCCACCCACCCATCTCAAATTTTTAAGCCAGGATTGTTCCTATCTAAAATAATGTAGGGACAAAACTAGATCAGAGACTATTGGAAGGGCTATACAGAGACTGCCCTACCTAGGGATCCATGCCATTTGCAGACACTAAACCCCAACCCTATTGCTAATCCCAAGAAGTGCTTGCTAACAGGAGCCAGGTATGTCTGCCCCATCAGTGGTTCTGCCAGCACCTGACTAATATTGATGCAGATTCTCATGGGTAACCATCATATTTAGCCCAGGGACCCCAATGCAATAGTTAGTGGAGGGTTAAAGGAGCTAAAGAGATTTGCCACCCCACAGGAAGAAAAACAATATTAACTGACAACCCATAGCCCCCAGAGACTAAACTACCAACAAAAGAGTATATACATGGAGCGATCCTTGGTTCCAGCTACACATATAGCAGAGAATTGCCTCAACTGGCATAAATGGGAGGGGAGCCCCTTAGTCCTGTGAAGGCTTGATTCCCCCATGTAGGAGGATGCTGGAAGGGTAATGCGGGAGTTGTGAGAGGGTGGAGGAGTACATTCACAGAGGCAAAGGGGGTGTGATGGGGAGTTTGTTCACCTTGAAGGTGAACAATATTTGAAATGTAAATAATTGAGATTGCCAATTTAAAAAACATATTGGAGATAGAAATCTTGGAGAGTTTGGATGTGGCTCCCTTTTGATAAGGGAAGAATAGTTTCAGGTAAGCTAGAGGATATGTAGGAAATGGTGTTCCTTATGATGGTTTTAATGAGAAATGTCCCTCGGTGGTCTTGAGCTGTTTGGTCTGATTTTAGAGGCACGACCTCTGCAGTCAGATCATCCTTGGGGCAAGTTTTGAGACTAGTAAGCCTGAACCATTGCCTCTTCTATCTCTTAGCTTTGTGCTTGTGGTTCGAGATGTTAGTTCTCAGTTTCTTGCTCCTGCCACAATACTGGAATATCGATGTCATGCTTCACTGCCATGAAGGACCATAAACCCAAATAAATAGTTTTCTCTATAAGTTGTGATAGTTGTGGTGTTTTATTACAGCAACAAGAAGGAACTAAACATTGCCCAGATGAGGATTGGAGGGGGTGGTTTCCCAGCATTTAGAAGGCCACAGTATTTCTGAGAGCCATGTAGGCCTCCACTAATTACTACCTAATTGAGACTAGAAGTAGACTGAATTAGTAAGATACCTGTGTACCAAGCCCAATGCCAGCATATCAAATGTGAAAACGTCCAAGTAAACTCACATGTGTTAACTGGGCCTGAGTCTGAGATGACATTCTTCTCAGACTTCATGACAAGTAGTAACTCTGAGAATCTTCAGACAGGAGAAGTCCCTCTATGCCCTTCTTGGCTCCCAGCTGTGTATGAAGAGGTATGCTGGGGCTAACATAGGAAAATATGGCCAGCCTGTATGTTTTTATATGTGGTTCTGTGTTGTAAAACCAAAAGGAACTAAGTAGTCTTTCTCTGGACATTGTGGAATACAACTCACTCACATGTAACACGCGAATTGGCTGTATCATATTGTTTTTCCCATACAAGGTTCCATATTCAACATCAAATTGATTCTGTGTGAACTCCCATAACACTAATTAAGGGAGATTCCTGTTCCTTTCATACAATGTCAGCTTGACACTATCTGAGAAGCTCTAACCTAAACACTTATCCACCATAGAGTAGATTAATTCCTGAGTCTTGGGTTAGTTTTAAAGCTACAAATCCTCACCCACTACAGATTTGGTGGATTTACTGCCTGTGGTATGTAACAGAGCTGTGCAGACAACACAAAGGATATTTCCCTATGTCGAACTTTTGATCCTTGCAAGTGACTTTCCACTAGTGTTGGCATCTCACCTCCATGTTGACCAGACTTCAAGGGGAATGGCTAAGGAGATGACGCTCTGGCAGTTGTAGGGGTATCTGAATAGTCAGAGATGATGTGGCCTCCTGTGCTATGTTAAAACACAGAATACTTCCTTATGTGTGAGTGGAGCTACAGGCCATGATTGCAGACACACCTAGGATGGCCATGCTGCCCCAAGTTCTGTGTTTCTCTAGATGTACTGACCTCTTCTGCTCAGCATGGGCCAGTTCCCTCCAATGCTTTGCTGCCTAAGGCCACCCTACAGATAGGTGGTGATGTGAGTTCCACTTGTGCTTCTCCAGGAAGACTCATAGATGGGCCTCAAGATTCAATGTATGAACAGAAACAGAAACACAGGGAACCATGGCTCGGTGGTCCAGTTAAACCACAACTTGAGCCATTGTGCTTAGATGGCTCATGATAAACCACTGGATATCTAAGGATGAAGCATGAATCTTAGAAAAGTGACAGGCTTTGCAACAAATGTGTTTGTGTGATGTGAGATATTAGATCATATATGTCTGATATATTGATATAGAATGTATGATATATGATGATAGATATAATATATAATATGTAATATATAATATGTAATATATAACATATAACATATAATACATAACATATTACATATAATGTATAATATACAATATGTAATATATAATATGCAATATGTAATATGTAATATATAATATATGATATATAATATGTAATATGTAATATAATATATAATGTATAATATATAATGTATAATATATAATGTATAATATATAATGTATAATATGTAATATAACCCCATATATCTCAAAACATGTATAAACAGGAAAATGTATCATTAAAAGATCTGAGAGTGAAATTCAGTCTCAGGATAGAAACAGTGAGTGGAGAACTACACCAAGGATTTTACATCTGGACATCAAACAATTTGTGGGTCGAAACTATTTGCAAACCACCGATATGCACAGTAAACCATGGGCAGTCCCTTCTGGTAAAAATGACTTTAGGTGAAACTATTTGAGCATATGAAAGGATGTTTGTCTCCATGAAAACAGTGAACAATTTAAAAGGGGAATCAGAACATTTGGAAACTTGAGACTCCTAAAATTATTCTTCATGGGTTCCCCCCATAAGAAGCTATATATCTGATTCACAACCTATTATATTGGTGTTTTTATTTTGCTTTGGAAAACAGGTTTCACATTAAATCATGGACTTCCCTTTTGCCCTTTTACACATGGTTATATGAGGGCTACATGTATGAGTAACCATGAAGGCAGTACATGATTGGTAACTGACTGTTTTTACCACATGACTCATCTCCATTTTGCACCCCATCAATAAGGAAATGACTCCACTCTGCTGTAGGATGAATGGAGGGAGGTCACTCTTCCGTCACAGACAGACTGACTGGGCGACTGCTCTTTGAACTGACTGGGTTGGAGACCTCACATTGGTACTCTCCAGCATCCTCACTCCAGACTGGATCTATGCTGAGTTGGCACTTTGTTGGGGAAAGTGTCATCCTCTCTGTGAGCTGTACACTCTGCTTATTGAAGAGCCAATGGATGGAGATTCCAGGGTCAGCTGAGAAGCAAGTGAAGATCACTGAGCTCTGTGCTCTGACTATGGTGTTAGTCACTCTCACGAAGGGCCATGAAACAGGCTCTATAAAGAAACAGAAGGGGACAAAATGACAGTAGTCCTTTAGATATCTTGATGATTCTCTCTATAGTTCACACTTAATAAAGCTCCCGGGGAGGAGAAATTGGACTATAGACATATCTTGTGTTGTGGATTTATCATCCAGGGGCTCTGTGCCCCTGATTGACACACTGGGTTTCTTGTGTCTTAGTTTGTCTATAATATGGCACATGGTGCATGATCATTGATGGGTCTATGAGTTAATCTTAGTAATGAACAATTTCTAGATCTAGGAATGAGGTAGCTGCTCAAATCAGAAATATATACCTGTGGAAGAATATTCCCTATGTGCAACCCCTGAGGCCAGGTAGTAGGATGGAATAACTGTCTCCATTGCTTCTCCCCCTGGGGACACTGACCTTCATTTCAAGTCTCATAAACCCAAAACAGTAGTTGGTTAAGGCTCTTGGAAGATGTGCAGTGTGATTCGGAAGAAGGTGATGGCCCAGATGACCTATAAAACTTCAGCCTTTCATGGCACTATATAACTGGTTCTACCATCTATAGAACTTGGGAAATCAGTATAAATGTGTTCTCTGTAAGCTCTAACAGAAAATCAAACAAAGAATTGACAAAAAGCTTCTCAGTGGCATGAGGAGATGAAGCACATACAGAGTTTGGAGCCAGAGCATCCTGGTGGGCTTTGTTAGGACTCAATGTCTTTCTCAATTAGGGCCTGCCCAAGCCCCAATGAGTCTGTCTTGGAGCCAGGTGTATGGTGAGAACCCTACAAGTAAGTCTATGCTGGGTCTTATGTACTAGTACTGAGTAATCCAGCATATGTTTTCCTCTCTGCGAGAAGATACTGGTGAGGGACTCTGACCTACCACGAGATGTCTAAGGAATGTGTTTCCTGCAGTAAGTGCCCAAACCCCACTGTGGGGAGAAAATGTTATGGGAGAGTAAATAGGTCCAGACAGTACAGCATATAAAGCAGGGTGAGCCACAAGAACCAGCAAGAGGCCAATGAGAGTCACTTACTATTTACAAGGACTTGCACATGTTCTCTCTCAGCTTTGAAGTCCTCATGTAAAATTTCTAACATATACAATCCGGCATCATTCTCAGTGACATTCTGTATCAGCAGGGATCCATTCGTGTACACCTTCTCTCTTCCGCTGTGTGCAAGTCCCCAGATAGTCGATTCCTTGGCTCTGCTATATTCTACAATTTTAAAAATATCTGTCCTGTACACCGATTTGTACCAGACAAGTGTCTGAACGTCTTCTGGCACATTAAAAACACGGAGAAGTACACTTTTCCCTACAGCCACATTCCAAGGCACTGGTTCAATCCTGAATTGGTCAGAGGTGAGAAGGTTACAGCACATAGAGGCTACAAGAAAAGAGAAAAAGTTATCAATTGAAGACTATTGGGATTGAGGTAAAGGTAAAGAATTTTGTCTGGAGCAGATGAATTGATACTACAGACTAGACATAAAGGCATAGGTGTGTCTCTCCTACCTGATGGGGTTGAGTAATACAATATCAATTCTCTCAGGGGAGGCGCTGAATGTATCATTTCCTATATAAGGATCTCTCTGTGTCTCTGTCTCTGTCTTTCTGTCTCTGTTTCTCTCTGTCTCTCTCTGTCTCTCTCTGTCTCTCTCTCTCTCTCTCTCTCTCTCTCTCTCTCTGTGTGTGTGTGTGTGTGTGTGTGTGTGTGTGTGTGTTTGTGTGTGTGTGTGATTCTCTCTCTTGTTTTATCCATGACTGCCTCCTCACTGCATACAGTCAGACTGGGCACACTCATGACCAATGAAATTTGAAAAGATGTCTCCCCTGAACTCTTTGTAACTTTTGTTCCAATCTGCTTTATGGCTAAAGCCGCTAAACTTCCCTACTACACACGCTTACTGCTGTGCCCTGTAGCCCGCAGAACGGGGGCTGAATGAGGGCCAGGAAAAGTCTGATTTTCTTGGTAGGCTGAGGTATTAGAAAAGTTTCAGAGACTAGACTTGCTGGCTTTATATCAACTTGAATAAGCTAAAGTCTTTTGGCAAATGGAAGCCCTAATTTCATATGCCTGCAATACATAATGTTTAAATAGGATATTGATCGTGCTAGTGCAGGGTCCAGATGACTGCAAGACCCTCAGTTCTGGGGAATAGAAGGAAACTGAACAAGCCATAAGAAGTAATCTAGTAAGCATCACAATTCCTCTTATCTGCAGGAGATCCTAGAGTATATTTACAGACTTCTGATGCTTGGAGCAAATAAATACCCTCATTTGACATGATTCGCCTAAAACCCTGGTTCACTCTCAGCACTGAGAAAGTGCAGGCAAAGGATCCTCAGGGTCACCTGTGGCTAAGACTGGGTCAGATGCTTTTTGTAAAGGCTTCCTGTTGCTCAATTCCCTCTGAGAATGCAATGATTTACTCATATGCATGGCTACAGCTCTGATTCTTGGCAGACTCTGACACCTTAAGATGAGTTGCTTTCCTGCAATGACTTCTTCAGTACAGGCCAGAGTCAGACAATAAAGTCTGATCTGTGGCTGCTTGGCTCTACCCTGTGTGCCCTACACTACACTAAGTGCTCCAGCCCCAACATGGGGACATAGTGCAGTGGGAGAAGAAGGCATAGGACAGGCATGACAATCCTGTGAGGAGTCAAATGAACAATGAACAATCACAGAAAACTACTTACTGTTAAGCTGGAGTTGCACATGTGCTTCTTCCTCTTTCATATCTGTACTCATAGTTCTTAGAGTATAGAATCCAGTATCATTCTGTGTGAAGTTCTGGAGCAGCAGGGATCCATTGCTGTACACTGTTTCTCGACCACTGTGTGCAGGACCTGGAACACTTGAACTTGTGGCTATTATGTGTTGGATGAGCTCAGATTTATTATTTGCAATCACCCCTTTGTACCAGAAAAGGGACAGAAGATTTTTTGGGAGATTGTGAACCGGTAGAAGAACACTGTCCCATTCAGCAATGCTGGGTGGCACTGATTCTATACTGAGCCCTTCAGTGGAGAAAGAGTCCTTTGAGTTTGAAACAGGGCCTAAAGGCAAAGAGAGAGAGTTGTATTAATTGTGACCATTGTGTTTGTATAAGATGTGACCCTGTGTCCTGAGGAGTGCTCATTGTAAAGCCTAACTGTGGAGGGAGAGTCTCCCTGTCCTACTTTGTGTCCCTCTACTTGTGATATTTTCTGCATTCTCACTCACTGTCCTCAGATTCCTGATATCATTCAGCAGAGACTGGAGTTGAGGCGATGCACCCCTATTCTTTGTCCCTACACACCCTGCATCTTAACTCCCTGACTCTTTGTTGTTGTTTTCCTTGTTGTTGTTGTTGTTGTTGTTGTTGTTGTTGTCTTCTGTACTTGCTTAGTTTCCAATCTCCTGAATTCAGGAGATGAAAAAAATGAATAAATGAAATTGTCTCTCTCTGTATGCATACATATATAAATGTTGATACATATATAAACAGAGGTCAAAAGCTGTGCTGTAACTGAAGTTTCACAAAAGGGGGACACCCTTGTATCCTGGAAACACAGTGACATAATGAAGGGCTGACGCCTACTAAGCCTCAGATTTGATCTGTGGGCACCAAAGAGAGAGCCTCTATGTTTCCTGTTTGAAGCACCATCCCAGCTACTGACACCATCTACTCACTGGTCTCAAAGTTCTATAAATCTGGAATTTTATTCTCATATAGAAGTAGGCAGAGATACTTGTGACTTCTCAAAATGGGGAGGACTGAGTGATGCACAGGGAAAGGGGCAGAACTCTTTTGAGTGGAGCCACCAGGCAGCATTCAAACACAAGACTAAGGAACAGGAGCAGATTTATGGAGTTTTACACCTTGGGCTTGTGAGTGTGGGTAACTTGAGTCCTGGAAATGCAGGGCAGACTCCATTGTTTTTTGAAGAGTTTCAAGATGGTGCTCCCAGTTCTGCTTGATGAGTTATGTGAGTGGACTGCCTATGTGCTTCATAGGATTTCTGGAATTCCCTGGACTTCTGTCTAGATAATGTCCCTCAGCTGCAATATCTTTCCCAAGGAAAAGTATAAAAGAGGTGAATGAACATGATTCACCTGCAGTGTAGCATACATGGGAACGATTCATTAGGTTTAAAGGCTGTGCTCTTGACTTCCAGATCTGTGGGTGAAGAAGTAGAAGCCAGGATAAAAGGTAAGTTCCTGGTTCAGAGAAACACTATTCTGAATGTGGATTCCATGTCACAATAGTGCACAAATTGACAGCTGGGGGAGCTGCAGCTCATGCCTGAGGAACTATCCAGATGAGCATAGCCTATTTCCATGTGTCTAGAGAAAAGAATTTCTGAGCTAGACTCAAGAGAACAAACATTTCTTAGAAGAACGAATGTCCTTTTCCCTCTCCCTGGCAACTATGGCTTTCCTATAAGTCCCATAAGCCCATCAGGACAGTTAGGCTGGGATCATGTCCAGCTATGCTATCCTTGCTCAGTATTTAGGGAGTACCTCATTATTTTTTCAACGTGGTGCTCTCTTTGTCTCTCAGGACCTTTCTCAAGGACATGCTTGCTCCAGGACAGAATCCCAAGAATGTAGACAGGGACTTGATATCCTTAGGATATCATCTTGATATCCTTAGGATGAGTTAGCCACCATGAATTAAAGAACCTGCATGGTAAATTCTAATGAAGCATTCTGATCAATTGTAGTTATTCTGTACCATGTGAGTCCTGTACTAAATGCCCAAGCACCAATATAAAGATACAACAAAGAGGGAATTTGTCTACTCAATGTATATATTGAAGTAAGTGTAAAAACCCCAGTGTGAAGAAAAATGCAATGGGAAAGTCAGTAGGTCCAGCTCCTTCTAGAAAGTTCAGTGTATAAAGTAGGATAAGTCATGTACAGCACCATCAAATCACTTACTATTTACATGGAGTTGAACGTGGGATGTTTCAATTTTGAAGTCTTTCCTTAAAATTTCTAGCATGAAAAATCCTGCATCATCCTCAGTGACATCAAGTATCATCATGGATCCATTGGTGTATATCAACTCTCTTCCGCTGTATGCAGTCCCCATGATGGTGACATCTATGTCTCTGCAGTATTCTGCAATTTTGAATGTATCTCTTTTATATGCTGATTTGTACCAGAAAAATTCTTGAAAGTCTTCTGGCAAATTATGAACTAGGAGAAGAACACTTTTCCCTACAGCAATATTCTGAGGAACTGATTCAATCGTGACTTGCAAAAGGTGACAGCAACTAGAAAGGGAGGCTAGACAAAAAAGAGAAAAATTATCATTGTGAATATTGGGTAGGTAGGAAGGTACTGAAATTTATCATGAGCAAATAGATTTATCACTCAGCCTAAAGGTGCAGGCGTGGGTATGCCTATCCTACTTGGTCCATGTCAGTAACTTGACTTCCATTCTCTCATGGATGCTGAGTCTCTCTCTCTCTCTCTCTCTCTCTCTCTCTCTCTCTCTCTCTCTCTCTCTCTCTCTCTCTCTCTCTCTCTCTCTCTCTCTCTCTCCTCACTGCCTTCAGTCAGATACTGTGTACTCTCAAGCACACTGAAGTTTGAGAAGATGCCTCCCCTGAAAAAAAGTCATTATGACTTCCATTCTTATTTCATTTATAGCTAGAGCCAACCACTAACTCCACCTAACAGATGTGCTTGCTGCTCTGCCCTACAGTCCTCATGATTGGGGCAAATGAGGGCAAGTCTGATCTTTTCAGGCTCAGATATTAGAAAAAGTTCAGACAATAGAATGGCTGGCTTTAAGTGATCTTGACACATGCTAGATCCTTTATAAAATGGAAGCCTCAGTTTAATATGCCACTAGAAGATTAATCTCTAGTATACAATGTTTAATGAGATATTGATATTGCAGGGTCCAGACCACTGCAGGGCAATCCACCCCTGGGCGGATAATAAAAGACAACAAAGCACACTGAGCCAGTCATAAGGGGCTTACTCATTTTATCTGCATGAGAATGCAGATTATGTCACAGATTCTGATCCTCAGAGGTAATAAATACCCCAGTTTGACACGATTGATATAAAACACTGGTTCCCTCTAAGCACTGAGCAAGATAAGGGTAATGTCATTGCAAATGATCCCCATGGTCACCTGTGGTTAGGCCTGTGTCAGAAGACTATGATCAGGGTTTCCTAGTACCCACTTCCCTGTGAGACTGCAATCGTTTCCTCCCATACATGGCTTAAACTCAGATTCTTGCAGACTCTGACATCTTAAGCTAAGCTGCTTTCCACCAATGAATTTTGGTATAGGGATGAATCAGACAATAAAATCTAACTGTGCCTGTTTGGCTCAAGTGTATGTGTTTTTTCACTAAGTGCTAAACCCCAACATGTGGACACAGTGCAGTGGGGGAAGGAGGCACAGGACAGGCATGACAACCCTGGGTGTGTGAGGCTCACTCTGCAGTAAACACTCACAGAGAACTACTTACTATCTATGTACAATTGCACATGTGCTACTTCATCTTGCAGATCTGTACTCATAGTCCGTAGAGTATAGAATCCAGTATCATTCTGTGTAACTTGCTGGAGCAGCAGAGATCCATTGCTGTATACTGTCTCTCGACCTGTGTGTGCAGGCCCAGGTACACTTGAATTTGTGGCTTTTATGTGTTTGACAAGCTCAAATTTCTTCACTGCAATCACTCCTTTGTACCAGTAAAGGGATAGAAGATTTTTTGGGAGATTTTGAACCAATAGAAGAACATGTCCCTCTTCAGCAATGCTGGATGGCACTGATTCGATGGTGAGCTTGGCATAGGGAGAAGGGTGCTCACATGCCCAAAGAGAAGCTAGAAGCAAAGAGAGATCCATATAATTTAGAATGCTTTTTGGTACTATGAGGCCTTGTATCCTGTACAGCTATGTTCAATGTTAAGTCTAACTATATAGGTAAATGTCACTCTGTCCTACTTTGTGTTCCTGCACTTCTGTTTTTCTCTGCATGGTCCTCTCTACTCAGGTGTCAGCATGGCTCTGACTCACTGCCCTTGATGTACCTGCTAACACTCACTGTAGATTGGTATTGTGTTGATGCCTGCCATAATAGACTGTAAACTTTTCCCCTCCACACCCTGTAGCTTAACTCTTTGACTCTTGGTTGTTATTGTGCTCTTTCCTCTTCCGGTCCCAGTCAATACCTGACTTCAACTTCAAGCCTTTTTTTAACCTGCCAGTCTTCTAGTTAACTAGGGCAGTGGGCATCATGACAACTGTGATTTGTCTTCTAATTTTTAAGAAAACGCATCCTGGAAAACAATCAGATACCTATGGATGAATCTATTTTGTTATAGGACTCTGTATACCCTTAAATTTATTTAAAATATTGGTAAATTTGGGCATACCTCTTCAGTGTTTTTTTTTTTTACTTTTTACACTTATTTACAAATTACATTGTGTGAGTTTGTGTGCAAGAACTTCAAGTCTCAAGAAAGAAATTGTAGAAGACCTCAGAAAATGGAGAGAGCTCCCAGGCTCATGAATTGATAGCATTAATGCAGTAATAATGGATATCCACCAAAAGCAATCTACAGATTCAACACAATCCCTATTGAAATTCCAACCCAATTCTTCACAGACATGAAGAGAGCAATTTTCAATTTCATATGGGAGAAAAGCACTATAGTAAAAACAATCCTTAACCATAAAAGAACTTCTGGGAGAATCACCATCCCTCACCTCAATCTGTATTACAAAGTAATAGTAATGAAACCTGGATGGTATTGGAACAGAGCCAGACAGGTTGATGAATGGAATAGAATTGAAGACACAGAAATAAACCCACACATTTATGGGCACTTGATCTTTGACAAAGAAGACAAAAATATACAATGGGAAAAAAGAAAGTATCTTCAATAAAATGCTGCTTGTCTAACTGGCAATCAATATGTAGAAAAATGAAAATAGATCCATTTTGTTACCTTGTTCAAAGCTCAAGTTCCAGTGGATCAAGGACCTCAAAATAAAACCAGATACACTGATGCAAATAGAAAAGAAATTGGGCCGGGCAGTGGTGGAACATGCCTTTAATCCCAGGACTTGGGAAGCTGGGGTAGGCAGATTTCTGAGTTTGAGGCCAGCTTGGTCTACAGAGTGAATTTCAGGCTAGCCAGGGCTACACAGAGAAACCCTGTCTCCAAAAACCAAAATAAAATGTGGTATATATACACAATGGAGTACTATTCAGCCATTAGAAACAATGAATTCATGATATTCTTATACAAATGGATGGAGCTGGAGAACATCATCCTAAGTGAGGTAACCCAGTCTCAAAAGAACAGTCACTGATAAGCAGATAGTAGTCTAGAAGCTTGGCATACCCAAGACACAATCTACATATCAAATGATGTCCAAGAAGAAGGAAAAAGTGGCCCCTGGTTCTGGAAATGCTCAGTGCAGCAGTGTAGAGGAATACCAGAACAGGGAAGTGGGAATGGGTGGATGGGGGAAAGGGGGAGGGAAAGGAACTTATGGGACTTTCCAGGAGGGGTGATCTAGGAAAGGAAAAATCATTTGAAATGTAAATAAAGAATATCAAATTAAAAAAAAGAAAAAAATGAAACCTGGCCGTGAGGTGGGAGGTTGGGACAACCTCTAGAAAGTACCAGAGACCTTGGAGGTGAGAAACTCTCAGTACTCAAAGGGAGGGGACTTTAGATGAAATGCCCAAGAGTGGGGAGAGGGAACTTGTAGAGTCCACCTCCAGTAGCAAGACAAGGCATCAAATAGAGGGATGGGGTTTCCATCCCACATTCAAAAACAATTCTGACCCAGGATTGTTCCTGTCTAAAAGAACTGTAGGGACAAAATTGGAGAAGAGACTGAGAAAAGGGCAGTCCAGTGACCAGCCCAACTTGAGATTCATTTCAAGGGGAGGCTTCAAAGCCTGACACTATTACCGAGGCTATGGTGTACTTACAGACAGGAGCCTAGAATGACCGCCCTCTGAGAGGCTCAACTAGCAGCTGACAGAGATAGACACAGTTACTTACACCCAACTATTTGTCTCAAGTCAGGGACACCTGTGGTTGAATCAGTGGAAGGCTGGAAGAAGCTGAGGAGGAGGATGACCCTATAGGAAGACCAGAATTCTCAACTAACCCAGACCTCTGAGATCTCTCAGACACTGAGCCGCCAATCAGGCAGCATACATGAGCCGGTCCAAGGCCCCCTGATATATATACAGCATACAGAGTACTGCCTGTTCTGGCCTCAGTTGGAGAAGAGTAGTCTAACAATTAAGAAACTTGAGGACCCAGGGAGTGGGAAGGCCTTGCTGGGTGAAGGGGGACAGCAGGAGACAGGGGAAAGAGGAATGGGATGAGGGGCTGCATGAGGGTGGACCAGGATGGAGGCAATGACTAGACTGTAAAAATATAAAAGGACTAATAAATATATAATACATATTTACTATTTAATATATATTAAAAAAGATTATTTTAAAAGTGAGTTGGAGTGATTTGGCGTGGGGCATTGTGCTGCCATAGGCAGCCTGGTCTCTTGTCTGGCTCAGGATTAGAACCTCAGAGACCCAGAAGGTTGTCACCTGCAAGGGATGGCAGGTGTTCAGTCATGCCCCTGGCCTCTGTCACAGCTACAGGCTCCCACAGGCCCCTGCAGAGAGGTGTGTGCCCCAAGCCCCTGATATTATGTCTGGACTCCACCCCCTCAGTTACCTGGCAACAGTCAAGTATGCTCCTTCCCACAATTACCTGGCAATAGCCAGGTAGGCCTGTCCCACTATAAAGGGGGCTTCTTGCCCTCTTGCTCCTCTTCTCTCTGCATTCCCTCCCCTCCTCTCCATTTGGCCATGGACGGCCCCTATTTCTCTACTCTCCCTCTTTCTCCCTTTCTTTGCCTCTACTAACCTCAGGCCCACCTTGAGAAAGTGGGGCATGATTTTACTCATCACAACACTTAGCCAACAATAAATGCTTTAGAACCATGAACTGTCTCTTCTCATCTGTGTCTGTCATCCTAGAGAAATGGAGCAGGTCTTCTTCTAAAGAGCTATGTCTAGTCTCATGCAGAAGGCCTCTCTGCGTTCCAGGCACAGTCTTCACCAAGACTCCCCATGGAAAAAGCCAAGGACTCTCTCTCATCCCCCCGGGGCACCAGCCGGAGCTCTTCTCCTCTCCTTTTCCCTTCCACAGTGGGCTAGAGTCAGCCCAAGGGGCCCCCACTCTGTTCTCAACTCTTCCATGGCATCCAAAGGAGTCTTCAGTGTCCAAGAGCTAGTACCTGACATCCTTGGCCTCTGTGTGGACAGGGACCCACAAGCCAGCTTTCTTGCCATTCCTTGGGGAGCTGACTGTGCTTCCCCATCCCTGGAGCAAGGTCCTGCAGCTTCTCACAGCCTGAGCCCTCACCCTCCAGTGGCAGTGTGGGGTTTACGCAGTCAAACCCCCTGTATCTGCCTCACCCAGCCGCCAGAACCCTGGTAGTATGAGGGTCTCCATTAGCAGGGTAGCCATGCCTTTAATACCAGCAGAAACAAATTGATCTTGACAATTTAGTTGTTTTCTAATCTACAGAGTTACAGTGAACAAGGTGGTGGTGGCACACATTACCCAGGGACAAAACTCAGATAGAACTCCTAATTGATATATTCACATGCTAGATAAGTCATATACCACATTTACAGATTACTGTACAAACCCTCTACAGGGTTACTAGGAGGTCTGCCAATTTCCAGTGGGAAAATGAACAAAGAACAGCTTTTGTGACTGCCAGTAAAGTCATCTTCATGCCTGCAGCCCTGACCAATATTGAACCAGATGATGCCTGAATTACGGATATAATATTTATTGGTGAATTTGTGACTAGGGACACTTTATGAATCAAAAAGGAGTCTGTTGGCATTTATTGCCAACACTTTCCTTACATGGAGAATAAATATTCTCTCTTTGAGAAACAAATCTGGACACATTATGAGGCATGGGCAAACTTATACTCACTCATTGCCAACCATCCTTGGTCATAAGGTGGCCCCTTAAAATGATGGGTTGGATCGCTATGGAAGAAAATGTATTACAGTGGAACCAGTAGATATCCTAATTCCTTAGTGACCAGGATATGGTAGCAAAGGTGTCTGTGCCTTTCTGCAGTGAGAAAATAGCTCAGTTGCCTATAACCCCATCCCCAAGCTACTCATCCTTCTCTGAAAAGAGGCACCTATTGATTAGTGTGGACCAATGGATTTAAAATCAAAGCTGGCTTTAGGTTTGGAGCATAGCACTATTTGCCTCTAAATCCACACATGCTTGTTAAAATAAAATCCAAGATCACTGTCTTATATCAGAAGTGCCACCTGGTATGGTACACAGGAAAACAAAAAACAAGAGACTAAGTTATTTCCACTAATCTCATAATCTTTAGGTTTTCATTTGACTCTCTAAACTTTTTTAATATGTAAATATCTCAAAATCTTTAAGATGTATATATATGTATGTATGTATGTATGTATATATATATGTATATATATATATGCATGCTTTCTCTCATGGTACTAGTAGTCATACACAGTACTAATTTTCAAAATAAGCTTCATCTAGATTCCCATGTGTGTATTCAGCTTTGAGTCTGAACCACATATCTAAAAACAAAGTTTCTGTACCTTGGGCATACTTAACAGACTGTGGTCCTCAAAACTTTCTGAGGTCTGCTGAATATTCCATTTAAAGTATTTAAGTTTTCTTCCATTCCTGCCAATAACTTTGGAGGTCTGAGAGAAAATAGTGGCACTCTTCATTGATGAATGCAGCTAGATTTTGGGGACACTAGCCACTAGACAAAACTGTCCCCATGCATCTCCTGCCAGCAGGTTCCTCACAAACAGGTGACACCTTTGGGCTGACTGCTGTGTCCTGCCTAGCTACGAGTGACACAAAGCTGTCAATCATCCAAACATCAGCTTTGGACTAAAAACATCAGGACATTTAAATTACTGAGATCATAGGAAACTGACAAAATTTTACAGAACTTTGAACTCAAAAATACTTCATCCTAAGACTATCAAATACAACAAAGCTGGACATTATGGAAAGCTTGGGGAAAATACTTCATTACTTTAAATTTTGAGGCCTGCTCCTTTTAAAATAACTGCAGCTATTTTGGATTCATTCTCCATTTTCCTCATAAGCTGAAATTAAGTTCAGATTCTCAGACTCTAATTTCCAAAGTAATTATCCATAGCTGACACTAAGGAATGCTACTAATAAACGAAAAGGTTATGGTTGAATCACTTGTACCCTCTTGTCTCTATGCTCTGGAATTCCCCTGTTCACCACCTGTCGTCCACCCTTCTTACCTCACTCAGGACCAATCAGTTTAAGGATTAGCTGATAGTACTTTGCCTAGTTGGCCCCAAAATGCTGTACCACTTCTCTGCTTGCCTTCAAAAGCTTGAACCTGGTTTTTCATATAAAAAATCTGCCTTGAGGACAGACTGGTGCCACAATTAGGTTTTTCCTTCTTGTGGTCCTGGAAAAATAGTATGCTATGCTTTCAGTAAGCTATTGTTGTTTAACAGAGATTGGTGTATTCCACACCAATTTGTGTGGCAATTCCCAGGCCATAACAGTAAATAATTTTACTGTACAAGAGCTAAAATCTTTTCTTTTTAGTTAGAGAAAAGGGGGGAAAGTTTGCAGGATTTGTAATCACACTGTGAATCCTGAGTTTGTGTTATTTACTCTAAACCTTGTTTCTAGCTGTGGTCTGGTTCAGCCACAAAGCACATACCTTTAATCCAAGAGATTTCTGTTTACTGTAAACAGGTTTTTAAAAAGTCAACCATAGGCCAGAAGGCAGAGCAAGCAACCAGTTCACAGGGACTGAACATAGGAAAAAAAACAGAAAGTAAGGGGAGTCTACATGGATAGAGAGATGCACAGGAAGTAGAGGAGAGGGACATTCAGTTTGAGGGGTTTCTGAGATGATGTAGAGGAGAACATTCTTCTGGAATATTAACTGGTGAGGAAGGAAAGCTGGATGCTTTCTCTGCCTCTCTGATCTAGCAGAGTTTCATTCCAGCATCTGGTTCCTGAATTATAGTGAATGTTTAAGATTTTGCTTACAATAGAAAGAAAGTGAAGCCATTGCAAAGACATACAAGGGTGTCTCGCTGGTCGCTGTGGCCTGACCAGCCCTTTCACTGTGACACGTCTGCTGCATAACATCTCCAAAGCTCTGCTGTCCTTCCTCCCTTCGGGGCTGAGCCTCCTCACAGGCAGCAGCGTCTCTCACAGTCTCATGACCTATGAGTGGGTCTGTGTTCAAAACACTGCTCTGCCTGCTCCACTCTCAGTACTGCCTGGTGTCTCTCTCATCTTTCTCTCTTTAAATTTTAGTTCTCCAAACTACAATCCAATCAGAAAGACTTATAAGCATCCCTGTTCCCTGATAAGACATCAGATTATCTCAAGGCTGACTTTTGCTGTGACCTGGATTTGGCCTGTCAGCGGCAAAGAAAGTCTCTGTGCTTCCTGTGTGAATCACAAACTTAATGGCACACACAGTCTACCCTGTGATCTCAACATTTTTTAAAGATGGAATTTCTTTCAGCTGGAAGGGGACAGAGATTCCCGAAAAGCCTCAAAGGGACAAGCTGAGTGATATATGAGGAAAGCGACAGAACTATTCTCAAGGGAGTTTTCTGACCCAAGACAAAGGGCCAGGACCAGATTTATGGAGTTTCACACTTAAGGTTTATGGGAGTAAGTAGCCTGATTCCTGGAAATAGGGGATGGACTCTACTCCCCCATGAAGAGGTTCAAGATGATGTGCCCATTGCCTGTTTGGTGAGCTGTGTAAAGGATCTGCCTATGTGCTCCCTGGGCTTTTGTGGATGCTGTGGTCATTTGTCTAGGCGATTCCCTTGGCTACCATATTGTTCCTAAATAAACTACATAAGGGGGAGAATTGAATACGATCCCCTGGCAATGTAGGTTTTTGTCTCTGATGATCAGCTTTTTCAGAGGCCCCCTTTGCTTTCTTTTTTTAAATTGTTTTTTATTTTCTATATTATTTGTTTACATTTCAAATGATTTTCCCTTTCCCAGTTCCCCCCTCCAGATAAGTCTCATAAGCCCTCATCTGACCATTCTCCAATCAACCCCCTCCTTCTTCTCTCTCCTGGTCCTACCCTACAATGCTGGATCAAGCCTTTCAAGGAACAGGGGCCTCTCCTTCCTTCTTCTTGGGAATCATTTGATATGTGAATTTTGTCTTGGGTATTCAGAGCTTCTGGGCTAATATTCACATATCAGTGACTTCATTCCATGTGTGTTCTTTTGTGACTGGGTTACCTCACTTAGGATGATAGTTTCCAGTTCCAACCATTTGCCTAAGAACTTCATGAATTCATTGTTTTTAATTGATGAGTAGTATTCCATTGTGTAAATATACCACATTCTCTGTATCCATTCCTCCATTGAGGGACATCTGGGTTCTTTCCAGCTTCTGAATCCTTGTCCCTGTGGGTCTTACTCAAGGACATACTCCTCCTGAGAAGCCTAGGAATTTCTCAAAAAGACCCAACATTTTTTGATTAAGGGACTTTCTCTACATTCCTAAAGAGATGATGATATCCTTGGCTGATTTAACTACCATGTGCTGACCTGTCTGTAAGATGAAGTCAAATGAACAGTTCTGATCTATTGCCTTTATTCTACAACATGTGTGTCCTGCAATAAATGTTCCAAGCCCAACATAAAAATACAATGAAGAAGAAGGCTGCCACGGGCAGGCCTGATACTCTTTTGAGTGTCTAGTTTAATGAACCCCACCCAGCACCCAGAGTCTGCAAAGAATTACTTACAGTACACGTCGAGGTATATGGATGTTATTGACACAATTTCTGCATGTCTATTTATCATCCGTAGGCTGTAGTATCCTATATCTTTCTGGGAGACATTGTAGATCTGCAGGGATCCATCGCTGTACAAAATCTCTCTACCACTGTGACCAGGCCCCCACACAGTAACATTAGTGGCCAGTATATATTGTCCAATTTGAGGGCTCTTAATCCTCATTCCTCTGAACCAGGCTAAGGTTATGAGATTCTCTGGCAGATTGTTGATACGTATGAGAACATTTTCTCCTTCAATCACTTGGGGTGGCACTAATTCAATGGTTATTTGGGCAGTGGTAGGCAGGTGCCAGCAGGTTAAAACAGAGGCTAGACAGGAATAGAGGAAAACAGTTAATATTGAACAGGTGTATTCATCATTCAGCTTAGGTATGTGGGGAGAGGTGTGGCCATCCTCCTTGATTAAGGTCAACAACACAGCCTCCTCTCCCTCAGAGCATCTATGTTCTTTCCTCGCTAAGGGTTTGATTGCTCCAAGGTGGTGCCTGATTCACTGCTTAGTAGCCCACATCCCTCCTCATTAAAAGAGTCTTTTGTGTAAGGGTCAATAAATGCTTCTCTGACCTACTCCTCTAGAGGATCCTCACCTTCTGACCTTTTTTCTATGTTCCCATTGTGGTTCTAGAGAAACTGTGACCTCATCTCTAAGACAGTCTCATTTCTGATCCACTACATTCAGAGTTTTGTGAGGAGCTGCATTGATCTATTAGTCTGATATCTTTGGAAGGTTCAATGCATGTAAAAGACTCAAACAAAAGTCAAGAACTGAATGAAGGGAGGGAGAGAAGGATGGAGGGGAAGAAGAAAGGAAGGAAGGGTGCGAGGAAGCACTGGATGGAGGGAGGGAGAAAAATCTAAGTAAGAAGGGAAGAGGGAAGGAAGCAAGGAGGGAGGGAAGGAAAGAACTGCCTGTGGGTTTATCTACATAGTTCCCAGGTTTGCTATTAACAAAAGTAATTTTCCTATACTTTGATTTTTTTTATTTTCTTATGTTTTGTATGTGTGTTTTGTGATGGTACCTGTCTTACTGTGCACATGTGCCAG
This sequence comes from Apodemus agrarius, assembly GCA_964023405.1. NCBI lineage: Eukaryota > Metazoa > Chordata > Mammalia > Rodentia > Muridae > Apodemus > Apodemus agrarius. The sequence goes on along the minus strand of OZ030005.1, from coordinate 9,672,074 downwards.
TTTATGCAACAGTGCTATGTGGAAGAACATTTCTCATGGAGGGAACATGTGTGGGAACACTAGTTTTCAGGAGTGTGTTCTTTCCATTTACCATGTAGGAGTTAAGGAATAAATTCAGATTATCCATGTAATAAGGACACATGTTCCCCTAAGTTCATAGCATCCTTGTTTATAATATCTAGAAGCTGGAAAGAACTCAAATGTCCCTCAACAGAGGAATGGATGCAGAAAATGTGGTACATTTACACAATGGAGTACTACCCAGCTATTAAAAACAATGAATTCATGAAACTCGTAGGCAAATGGATGGAACTAGAAAATATCACCCCGAGTGAGGTAACCAATCACCAAAGAACACACATAATATGCACTCACTGATAAGTGGATATTAGCCCAAAAGCTCAGAATACCAAAGATACAATTCACAGACCACATAAAGCTCAAGAAGAAGGAAGAGCAAAGTGTGGATACTTTGGAACTTCTTAAAAGGGAGAGCAAAACACCAATAGGAGGAGATTCAAAGTATGAAGCAGAGACTGAAGGAAAGGCCATACAGAGACTGCCCTACCTGGGGATCCTTCCCATATAGAGTCACCAAACACAGACACTATTGTGGATGCCAAAAAGTGCTTCCTGAAAGGAGCTTAATATAACTGTCACCTGAGAGGCTCTGCCAGTGCCTGACAAATCCAGAGGTAGATGCTCTCAACCAACCATGGAACTGAGCACAAGGTCCCCAATAGAGGAGCTAGAGAAAAGACCCAAGGAGCTAAAGGGATTTGTAGCCCCATGGGAAGAACAACAATATGAACCAACCAGTAACCCCAGAGCTCCCAGGGATTTAACCACCAACCGAAGAGTACACATGGAGGGACCTATAGCTCCAGCCACATGTGTAAAAGAGGAGGGCCTTGTCGGACATCAATGAGAGGAGAGGCCCTTGGACCTATGAAGGCTCCTTGCCCCAGTGTAGGGGAATGCCAGAACAGGGAAGCAGGAGTGGGTGGATTAGTGAGCAGGGGGAGGGAGGAGAGTATAGGAGGGTTTTAGAGGGAAAACTGGGATGGGGATAACATTTGAAATGCAAATAAAGAAAATATCTAATAAAAATTCAGCTTGTCACATATAAAGACACTGAGCCATCTCATTGCCCCATCCTTTCTTATTTCTAATTTCCACTGTCATGATTGGAAACATCAATCTTCAGAATATGGCAGCCATTATGACTGACTTTTGATTTATGAATACTCAGTGGTTGGGGCCTTTTGCTTTCCTCATCACCCCCTGTCTACTGAGAGCTTCTGACTGCTGAGCCTCTGTCCCTCACTGTACCTTCTACCCTATGGCTGCAAACAAACAAAAAAACTGAGTCTCATCTTGGGCTCCTTCCCTCATTAAGAGATACCAGATGGCTTCTGAGTTTCCCTACCTCCACACTAAGAGAGTGGATACACTTACCTGTGAGCAAAAGCCCCTGCAAGTGGATGCACCACTTACATCGAAGTTCAGAGGATGCTTCCATCTCTCTTCTAACTGTGCTGTTCTCCCTCAGTGGAGAAGAGCTTCTGCTCTAGCACAGCATTCAGATTCTTCTGCCTTTCATTCTTCTTAGTTCAGTGTCTCCCAAAAAAAGGACCACTTCCAAGAATCCAATTGGCTATAGGTGGTGGGGGCACTACTCTGTTCCGCCCACCCTCAGTGCTGTCTTGAATCTGTCTCAACTTTTCTCTCTTTATGTTTCACCTCCCAAAAATGCACTGAGCAACAATGCTGATAAGCATCCCCATGCCCTCAGAGAATAACCGTTCATCCCAGGGCTAACATCTGTTGAATCCTGGCCTTGAGTCTGTCAGCATCAAAGAGGGAGTCTCTCTCCTACCTAGGTGTGCTTTGGACACAAGGACTCAGCTGAGTACCCTGTCTGCCCTGTGTCCTCAGTACTCTAGGAAGGTGAGATTTACTCCCAGCAGGAAGGTGACAAAAGACATATCTGATGTCCAGAAAGGGACCAGATGAGTAGTGACTAGGAATGAATAGCAATCATTTATCACCAGTCAAATTCCCAATCCAGGAGAAATGTCCTACAAAAATGTGTTGGGAGTTTCATGTCTTCAGTGTTGGAGAAGAGGTGATGCATGTCCTAGAAAGAACTTTTTCCTACAGAAGGTTTCAAGGAAACCTTCATGTGCTGTATGAGCTGTATGTTGGATGAACTCATGTCCTCTCTGATCTTCTTTGGTCACCTATGCCCATTGTCTAGGTGATTTCTCAGTGATGATGATCTTATGAGAGATGCCAGAATAAATGGAAGTTCTAGGTTACTCAGATAGAGAGCTGTTCTCAGATACCAGAAGAAGCCTGTAGGTCAGAGCAGGGTCTAGAATGGGATCTGAGGATTAGTAGACAGGGATGAAAACCAGTCTACAAAGGAAAGGCAGGACTGAAGCACTGTTCTGAGTCTTGATTATGTGTCCTGATATTGTCCCCTGGAGATCACTGGGAAAACTGCAATCTCGTGTCTAGGTATACTACAGGCATGGTCAACAAGTGAAATGTGACCTGCCCTGATCCTTCAGCACAGGTGGGATGCAGAGCCTCTCATTCTGCTCTGCAGCATCTAGCATAGGGCCTAGCTAGATCGGCTTCCATATTTGCCATGGAAAAACCTGGACTAAGGTTGAAAGTAGTGGTGCTCCAAAGGATAGCCATTCTCTCAAGGAGAGGTTTGTCTGCAAATTTTCAAAGGTAAATCCTTAGACATTTTTTCTGGTATTCAAAGAAAAAGGAATATGTGTAGGGGCTCCCCCACACTTTCTGGCCTTTGTCTTCTGTTTAAATTCTTCCCCCTTTTGCCTTGAGGGTGCAGAAGGGTTCTGTTACTGAGTACAGAGAACACTGTGTGTATACAAATGTATGTGTCATGCACTCTTACCTATACAGTGTTCTAGGTCTCCTTCTCTTGCTGTTTGGACAAGAGTGGGGCTTCTGAAAAGGCCTCTTTGAACCAGTATTGGATTCTCTAATCCTCACCCCCAATCCATGTCCTTAGAAGGCCAGGAATAAGATGACTCACAGGCAGATATAGGGGGAACTGAGTGGTCAGAGTTCGTGGGTCTCCTGTGCTTCATAGGAGCATCAGTCTTTGTCATATGCGAGCTGAGCTGCATAGCTTTAAGGTTCAGACCAAGAATCTGGAGTCAGAGACCTATTCTTTCTTCTGGTTCTTGCAACCCTCTGCCTGCCTGACACTATGGAGTTCTGTGTCCCTACAGATTCACTGATCTCTAGTTCTAAGCCAGGTTTAGAACCTCCCAAGGCTTTGCTGTTCAAGACTATTTACTGCATAAGACATGAATATTTCACATTGAACTTCTCTAATAATCACCTCAAGACTTGATGTTTATACAGAAGTTTCACACATGCTACCAAGAACAGACTTGTCATTAAACCAAGTAGTCGGTCTGGATAATAACATGGACCAATCTTCCTAGGTGTTTTAGGATAACTGATATGAGGCACAGAACACCAAATAGTAAAGGATCAGTCTCAGAATAATCTAGGAGAGTGAAGGTATGGTTCAGCGAACCACTGAATTTGCTTTGCCTACCAGGCTTGAGAAGTATGCATTATAGGATTTTAAGGTTAGAGTCCATGACTCGTGGGGCACTGTGTGCCTTTCAGTTATTGAGAAACCTAATCACTCCCTCAGAAAGTGAATCGTTCCATACACATTGTTTCTCTATGTTCCCTTAGAAGAAAAGGAGGCACAGAATTTGATAAAGAAATTTGTCTTAAACATTAATCTTGTGTATTCAGCATGGTTTGGAGATATCATTGTATCCTGGCAACCACAACTTCAATGATTATAGAAACTGCCAGTATATTCTGTTTCTTATAAGGTTATACAAAAGTCTGATTGTTCTCAATAAAATTGTGACAACCTCAGTCTTACTGTGCTTCCTTCAACCCAAGCCTGATTATTTCCTTGACCAGCCATAACAGGCAAACTTAAAATAGTAAACATGGGTACTTATGGCATGGAGAAAGACAGACTTGAAGCAAGACCATTGCTTTCTCACTTGCCTCTAATAACATGTCTCACAATGATAAGCTTCAAGCAGAGATATTTTGTGAACTGCAGGTGGCTATTTTCTTTCTTTTAATTTTTTGTATGTGTATACTTATTTTGGCTGCATGTATATCTGTGAAACAAAGGATGTCTGGTGCCCAAAGAGGCTAGAAGAGGACATTGGACTCCATGTAACTAGAGTTACAGTGCTATATATGTGCCGGGAACTGACCTTGGATCCTTTATAAGAGCATCCAGACCTCTTAGCCACTCAGCTATCCTTCCAGCTTTCCTAGATGGATATTTTCAGAAGCAGAACTGACAGGTAGAAGTTAGACAGCAAGAACTTTCTAGAACGCTGGCTAGAAGAATGAGGTATGTTTGGCAGACCTGGGCTAGGAATATAGAACACTAATTTTCTCTGTATAAGACCATTGATCTAAGGCCAATTTCTATAATGATTATTTCTTTAATAAGCATAATGAGGTAAGACAAGAGGCAGATGCTATTGTTTGAACATAACAAGGTAAAATATGAGGCAAATGATATAAAACAGTGACTCTCTGAGCAGTCAGAGTCATGTATCTGATACAGAATCTACTGAGAGAAACAAACCAAAGCCCTGTTCATTATGTTACAGGAAGAGTGACAATGGCACACCAGAAAATGCATGATTTCTTGTCCAGTAAGTGGGATGGGAGTCCTGGAAGAAATTCAACATATGACAGTGACTTAGTCAACCTTAACTGTCCATTTGTTTTCAGTCCCTGGATCAGATGTTCTTCCAAGCAGCCAAAGGCTGAGATTAATATCTCAAAAACAGAGCCACCCTTCTAAACAGACACCAAAGATGGCTTCTAGGTTGTAGACACTGAATACATGGCTAAGACAGATAGCTTGTGCTTCAAATCTGCCTGTGTGAGCCTGATGTGGCTGTTGTGTCTCTCAGTTTCCCTCTGATGGGACACATGGTTAATGAATATTGCCAGGTCTAAAGAGTAGCTTCAAATGTAAATAGGGAGACAACATTTGAACAGCTCATCTGTCTAGACCAGCAGTGTCTGTTACTATTTGCCTGTAGGAAAGACTTTTCTGGACTTATTCCCTGAGGATGTGGAGTCATAAGGAGGACTTATGACCTCTGCTCATCTCATAGCTACCCAGACCAGGAAGTCTTGTAAGTCTGCCAGAACTGTTGGCTAATTTGTGCAGCTGTGTTCTCGTGCTGATACTCAGGAGAAAGAGATGCCCAGTGACTGATCCTACCCATGGTTCTATAAACTATGAGACTCAGACATCTAATAAATCATTCTTCTTTGTTAGTCTAAAAGGTATGTTCCAACCCTACCCAACTCATCTAAAGTCAGGAGACAAGGGACAATGAACTGGCACCAGGACTTTATAGTCATCCTCCTTCTAATAAGACTTCACAGTTCCCACTGCCAGACACATCCAAAAGCCCAAAGATCTTGCTAAGGCCAAATTTATATTGAATTCTGTAGTAAAAATTTTTTTCTTTAAAAACAAAGAAATTTTATAGGAATATATTTTATTTTAATCCCAGGTATAGGATATGGGGCTGCTTCAGATTGTCCACAGTAGCTTCATGCTCTAGCAGGTGAACGATGTTGCCAGCTGCAAAGAGTTTTTGGTAAGTGTATGATGTTTGAAATTCTAGAAACTTTTCCGAAGATATACAAATTCTAAAGGACTGATAGAAAGGGCTGGGTGGCTGGATGGAGGGTGGATGTGATTTGTAGTAGTTTATAAAGTGGCCATGTTCAAAGAGATCATAAGAAGAAATTGACTGACAGTCAACATCAAGATTGCCACAAGAATTTTGACACCCATATTATGTAGAAAGTCATCTGACAATATCAATACTCTCTTTTCCTTCTAGCCATCATTTTTCTCTCCTGCCTATTGTTGAGGAGTTGGAAGGAATAAGATCAAAGAAGAAATAAAGTATCCAAAAGTTGAATATCAATGGCTTATTCTACTTCTTTGGCTGAGTCATCCTATGCATGTCCTCCTTTCAGCAGGGTGAATTCAGATAAAAGGTTCTGATATTGTAGTTGTCTACACTCCATTTGCCCTATGCTAAATGCTAAAACCTAATTTGGGTACAAACTACTGACATGGAGTAGGCACAGTCCAAATATAATGCTCTTGTTTGTGCAAAGTAGAAACACCACACCAAGCACCCAGAACTATAAAAGCACCATGGACTGTTTTTCTTCCATTTCAAATTCAACATTTCAGATTTGTAGAGTAAAAACCCTGTGTCCATTTGGATGGTGTTCTGAAACAAAAGAGATTCATTGATGTACACTTTGCCTCTGACACTGTGTTGAGTACCAAGTACAGTTTTATTTCTGGCAATTACAATGAGTCCATGGTTGTCAACCACATTTACCTCTTTGTATCAGTAAAAGGTTTGAACATTTCCTGGCACATTAAGAACAAATAGAACACTCCCCATTATCTACTTCATACAACAATAATCCAGTAGTGAGTTGAGCAGTATGTGGAGGGTACCATTGAAAATGAGACTAGAAGCTGGAGGGATAGCTTAGTGGTTGAGAGCACTGGTTGCTCTTTTAGAGGAATTGGGTTCAATTTACACCATACACAGGACAGCTCACCACTGAATATAATTCCAGTTTGGGGAATCTGAGCCCTCTTCCAGGCTCTGCTGGCAACATATGTAGTTAGTACATAGAAAGATATGCATACAAACTTGAATATGAATAAATAAATAAATAAATAAATAAACCACTTAAATGCTCCTTAAAATTAAATATAAAGTGAAGCTACAAGAAAGAGAGGGGAACACTGGGACCTGTTTATTTGGTGAATAGTTGTGCCCTGGGTTCTACAAAGTAGTTGTGTTCATCCCTCAGCCTCCACATGTGTATCTGGGCATGTCTGCAAAACTTGATGGTCAGAAGCTAGGTGCCATGGCTTGCTTTCAATCAGTGCTCTTGCGTATCGTTTGCCCTTTACAGAACTCTCCATTTCTGAATGGATCACACCTGACTGCCTTCAGATTTCTGTTTACCCTAAAGAGCATTTGCATGGTATGGAAGTTCCTTTCTTAACATCTTCCTCTAGATTCTTTGTGTTGCATTCTTTATCATTTTATTTTTATAAGATGTGTGGGAGGCACACACAGACATGGTTCTGTACCATGAGAGGTCAAGAGCATTCTAAGACTAGGGTTTTGTGTGGAATCCCCTAGAGTTCGAGATAGGTGACTATGGTCAGCAGGTTTTGGTCATTTAAGGAGGTTGGCTATGGTTTGTTAGTATCAGTGGTGAGAGGAAAACCAAAAGGAGAGGAATTAAATTAAGGGATTTTCCTAATACTGATTTCACCTATATCCTTGTTTCTCTCTTATCTAGTGTTGGGGTGAACCTGAGAAGATAAACGATGGGGGAAAAGAACCCACAAAATAGCAAAGATTGACTTCAGGAGCCTTGTGAAATTTCCCCATTCATGCTGGTATATAAACCCCATATGGTTGGGATTTTTTTATTGTAGCTTACCTCACATATGGAGAAGATACAAACTCACACTAAGCATCGTGTTTCTCTACCATTACAGTCTTTCCACCTCCTCTTCTGAGATGATCCCTGAGCTTCAAACACGGGAATAATGGAACTGATAGTTCAAGAGGCACTGGAAACCCTGTGGTGTATGTTCTATGCATTTTCAAAAGTTTTGGATTTATTGGTAGTCACCATCTGTGCAAATGAAAGATTCTTTGATAACATTGCGTGCTACACTTATCTATGGATATAAAGATGTGCATATGGAATGAGTGGAAATTCTACTGGTTTAGGAAATTGCCAATTGTAGGTTATTTTCTGGGATCTGTGACCTCACTAATCTTATGTAGTTATCTAAAATTCTAATATCAGATATGATACTTAGTATGAATACTTAGTATGAGACTAGGTATGACTAGTCAATACAATTGTGGGTATTAACCAATTTGTATCTCCCAACAAAATTTGAAAACCATTAAGTATTCTTAATTTGTCTCTCCTGATTTGTACTTTCTATGGTAGACTCTTTTATAGACCTATTTTACATGCATACTAGATAATTAATAGAATCTCCTCCTTGTATATTTTCAGGAGCAATTTGTAATCTTCAGGAAAGCAAAATTCTCTTTACTTCATCAATATTTTCCTAAGGTATCTCCATCTAAATTAAGCAGCAAAATATCCATATAACAATATATTATGAGCTGAGGAAACATCTTATAAATTATTTCTAATGGTTGTTGTATAAAACATTGGTAAGGCCCTTCAATGGTACCCTTTAACAGGTTGAAAATTATTATGAAGCATTAAGAAAGCAAAGCATTCCCAATCATGCACATTCAAAGAGATTGTGAAAAGGTAATCTGGCTATTATAAATAAGGCTGCTATGAACATAGTGGAGCATGTGTCCTTATTGCATGCCGGGGAATCCTCTGGGTATATGCCCAGGAGTGGTATAGCAGGGTCCTCCAGAGGTGTCATGCCCAGTGTTCTGAGGAACCACCAGACTGATTTCCAGAGTGGTTGTACTAACTTCCATTCCCACCAGCAGTGGAGGAGTGTTCCTCTTTCTCCACATCCTTGCCAACACCTGCTGTCTCATGAGTTTTTAACCTTAGTCATTCTGACTGGTGTGAGGTGAAATCTCAGGGTTGTTTTGATTTGCATTTCCCTAATGACTAATGATGCTGAACATTTCTTAAGGTGCTAATCAGGCATTCAAAGTTCTTCAGGTGAAAATTCTTTGTTTAGCTCTGTACCCCATTTTTAATAGGGTTATTTGGTTCTCTAGAGTTGAACTTCTTGAGTTCTTTGTCCCTCAATGGAGGAAAAGATACAGAAAATGTGGTATATTTACACAATGGAATACTACTCAGCAATTAAAAACAATGAATTAATGAAATTCTTAGGCAAATGGTTGGATCTGGAAAATATCAGACTAAATGAGGTAACCCGACCACAAAAAAAAAAAAAAAAAAAAAAAAAAAAAAAAAAAAAAACATGGAACGCAGTCACTGATAATTGAATTTTAGCCCCAGAAGCTCTGATTACCCAAGACACAGTTCACATATCAAACCATTCCCAAGAAGAAGGAAGGAGAGGGCCCTGGTCCTAGAAAGGCTTGATGTAACATTGTAGGGGATTACCAAATCAGAGTAGGAGTGGGTTGATAGGAGAATGGGCAGAGGGACAAGGGCTTATGGGACTTATAGGGAAGGGGGAACCTGGAAAGAGAGAATCATTTGGACTGTAAACAAAGAAGATAGAAAATAAATTTAAGCCGGGCAGTGGTGGTGCACGCCTTTAATCCCAGCACTTGGGAGGAGGAGGCAGGAGGAATTCTGAGTTCGAGGCCAGCCTGGTCTACCAAGTGAGTTCCAGGACACCTGGAGCTACACAGAGAAACCGTGTCTCAAAAAACCAAAAAATAAAAAAATAAAAAAATAAAATAAAATAAAATAAAAAATAAAAAAAAGAAAAGAAAAGAAAAAGAAAAAGAAAGAAAAGATAGTCTTTGTCATAGGCCATTGTTCTACCCAAACAGGTTTTTAAGCTTGTCACCTTAGTGCTAGGGGTGTTAGTGTACTACCCGTGGCTCTCCCATATAAAGTTGAAAAGTCAGCCTCTGCTGTATCCTGCTTATGAACAGCTGGTATAGTCTGTAACAGTCTTTGATAGCATTTTTTTTATTTCTTCAGTAAGGAGTTCTCCTCCTTTACAAACCATATCTAAAGCTGGAGGAATGCTAATCTGTGCTTCACACTGTCACAATATATCTCTTCCAACATATATTTATGGTTATATTAGTCACATGTGGCCTTAACTTTCCTATTTGACCTTCTGATCCTATGCACTTAATCCATTTTTGATTTCTTTTATACCTGAGACAATGTCCAATATATATCTATGCTTTTAATTGGCTAAGATGGATCCCAGGAATCTTGTGAAATTAATATTACTTCTGCTCCTGTAGCCACTAATCCTTCTATCTCAATTCCGTCTAACTATAATTTTAACTTTTGTCTCATAATTTTTAGTAGTTCGCTAAAATATCTAGACATTTTCTGGTATCTTTAGAATATTTTGTTTTATCCATAGGAACTATTATATCTCTGTTAAATGGTTTATTTAAAATTTCAGCAGCTGTTTGTCCTATCGGGCTTTGATTTTTCTAGTTGTTCCTTAGAAAATTCTTTCTTTGGTGGACAGAAAACAAATGTCTCATATTTTTTAAAATTTGACCTTGAGCGAGACCCATTAGTAAATTTTTTTAACATTAAGGGATTACCTTGAATTAAGGTATGACCTTCTTTCATAAATCCTGTGTCCATTATTTGCACATCTATATATCACAGGAAACTTTCTCCCTGAATTATTATTAGAGAAAAACCCATCCTTAGGAATTGTTTGTCTATAGTCCTTTAGGAAATGAGCTGATCTTTCACAACCACAGCAATGGGCATTTTGCATTTTTATATCTTCTTTTTTATTTTTTAATGACGATATCCTTCATTTACATTTCAAATGCTAAAACCTTTCCAAGTTCCCCCTCCCCAAAACCCCCAACCCCTCCTCCTACCCCATGCCTCCAAGTATATGCCCCTCCACCCAACCCACTCCCAACTCCTCCCCCCCTTGATTTCTCTTTGTTGGGGCATATATTGAGTCTTCACAGGACCAAGGACCTCTCCTCCCACTGATGCCTGACAAGGCATTCCTCTGCCACACTTTTGGCTGAAACCATGTGTACCCCTTGGTTGATAGTTTATTCCCTGGGAGTCCTGTGATGTCTGGGTGGCTGACATCATTGTTCTTCCCATGGGGCTGTAAATCCCTTCAGCTCCTCTGGACCACCCTCCAACTCTTCCTTTGGGGACCCCACTCTCAGTCCAATGGTTGGCTGCTAGCATCTTCCTCTGTATGTGTAAGGCTCTGGCAAGACACCTCCAGAGACAACCATAACAAGCTCCTTTCTGTATGCACTTCTTGTCATCCATAATAGTGTCAGGGTTTGGTGACTGTTTATAGGATGAATCCCCAGCTAGGGCAGTCTCTGGGTGGCCTTTCCTTCAGTCTCTGCCCCACACTTTTTCTCCATAATTGCTCCTGTGAGTATTTTGTTCCCTTTCTCAGAGGACACAAAGGCTAAGGCCAGGAGCAAGTGAATTCAGAGTGAGTGAGTTTTTATATCTTCTATAAATATTTGTCTAAACACAACTGAATTGTGAGTATTAGATTCTATATCCACAGTACCTTCAATCTATTCATAAAAAGATATGGATATGTCCATTAAATGTCTAATAGCCTTTTTGAAATCATCATTAGACTTTTCAAAAGGTAAAGATTCAACTAAAATTTCTCTATCAGTTGGATCTGATGTTGCTCTATTAGAGCTGTAGTTATTCTTTGCAAAAAGTCAATGAAACTTTTATTTGAACACTGGGTTATCTTTGTAAATGATTTAATTTGCCCCTGTTGTTCAACCTTGTATCAATAATGTAAGGCTCTTTTGCGATATTTTTCTAGGAAAGCATCATTAAGGATAAACTGTACTCTTAATTCAGAATATGGACCCTCGCATAGTAACTGATACTTGACAAAATCAATGCCCCTAGCACTATTTCATTGCTCCACAACTGAAGCCTCATATTTCTAGCATGTTAGTCATTGTAGTTGAGGGCTAGGTTCTAAGATGACTGTCATAAAATCTCCCCAGTCTTTTGGCATTATACAATTTTACATGACCCAAGTATTATCTGTTTCACATATGGTGAATGTAATCCATAGTTCATTGCTGCTTCCTTAAATCTTTTAAAATCTTGGTTCCTATAGGTTGCCACTCAAGTTCTTGATAACCCTGTGGATTTCTCTCATTTCTATCTTATTCCTTTATCAAAATTGAAAAGTTATTTTAGGTTTTTTTTAACAGCTGTAGTCTGCATTTTAGAGTCTTGTTACAAGGTGGTTCTTGTTAGTGGCTTCTTAATAAATATGTTACAGTTTTCCTTTAATCCATATGGTTCATAAATAATTGACACTGGACTGATATATGAACTTAATAAGCTTTAATGACACAATAATTAAGTATTATTACTTTATTTTAATCCTTTATTATAGTAGGACTACCTCCCAGTCAAAATCTCTGAAATGATTTCATTTTATTGTTTTTTGGCTCCATGTGTTTCTCTTTTTTCCCTCTCAATATAATTAGTTTATTCGTTCATTTTACACCCCAATCACAGTACCCTTCTCTCATCACTTTTCAGTCCCACCCTTATAAATCCCTCCCCATATTACTGCTTCCTCTTCTCTGAAGTACCCCCTTGGGTACCACCCCATCCTAGGACATCTAGTTGCAGCAGGACTAAGCACCTCCTCTTCTACTGAGGTCCAACCAGGCAGTCATTAGGGAAAAGGAATGCAATAGAAGGGAAAAGGAATGCAATGGAAGGCAAAAGGAACAATTCTATTGTTAGGGGACCCACAGGAAGAACAAGCAGAACATCTGTTCTAAATCTGTAGGTGGCCAAGGTCCAGGCTCTGCATGCTCTTTAGTTGATGGTTTAGTTTCTATTACCCCCATAGACGCAGATTAGTTTACTCTGTAGGTCTTCTTATGGTGCCCTTGACCATCTGACTGGCTTAATTTTAGAGATTCCCTGAGATCCACCAGATGTTCAACTGTGGGTCCCTGCATCTGTTTCCATTAGCTGCTACATGAAGCCTCTCAGGAGACAGTTATACTAGGTTCCTGTCTGGAAGCATAGCAGAGTATCATTAATATCATAAGGGACTGTCTCTCATATGGAAAGTTCTCAAGTTGGGGCAGTTATTGGTTGCCTAGTCACTCAATCTCTGCTCCATTTGTTTTTGTTTTTGTTTTGTTTTGTTTTGTTTTGTTTTAACTTGTCTCCTGGCTGGCCTCTGAAAGACCACTCTTAAAGCAGAAAATTATAAAAAAAATCCAAGGACAGACAAGAAAATCCATCTCAAATACTAAACTCCCTCACAAAGGTCCTCTTACCATTATACCAATCTGGATACCAAGACCCCAGATGAAAAACAACTTATTATGACCTGCTTCTTCTTCCAGAGCTTTTCTGATATTAAAGCCAAACATAAATATCTAGAGAAAGAACTCATAACTCCACAGGTCTTAGTGTGGTCTTTAAGGCACACTATAGGAGAGATGAAACAGCCTGAAAACAAAAAAATGCCTGATGCTAGAGAAGTCCTTTCAACTACTCACAGCAACTACCTGGGCTTTCTAGCCTCCCAGTCTTAAATCCTCCTAGCCTCTGTTTCAAAAGTGCTCAGGAAGATCATGGTGCTCAGGCTTGTCTGAAACCTTGTAAACCACATGGACCATGTCCACGGTGCTATCAAGAATGGCATTGGGGTTGACTCTAATCTTCATTTCTTTGTTTCCTCCATGACCAAGACCATTAACAACTTGTGACCAACCCCATTCAAATGATGGCATATATCATTGGCCCACTGAATAACTAAAAATCCCCCATGCCACCTCTTGGGAATAGGGGCCCTTTTCTATTAAAATTGCTTCCTCTTGTCTGTGGAAAATGATATATTTTAGAAACCCTAAGGAAATTGGGCTACTGGTCAAGTTCTACAAGAGGTCATTGTATTGTTTGCTATCCAGTTTCTATGTGATAGGAAAGTGTAGAGCTTAACTGAACTTTAGCTGGAACAGTCTGTGAGGCTGAACTATCTTAGCTAACAGTTTTGAACTGTCATGGATGCGGATTTTAGAGGACACAGCTACTGAGGCAGTCTGTGAGATTAGATCACCTAGCCTACTTGTTCTGACTTTTGCTCTGAAAACACAAGAACCATTAAAGGTAAATATGAATCTGTGCATTAACATATGTTTTTTACATTAATATGTGCTTTTCACAAGTCAGTCAAAGATGAATTTCTACTCTTTATTTGGGCAGGTGTAAGTCATCAAACATTATGGCCATTTGGACTGCACAGCCAAACTATAATATAAACCTCCCTTCATGCCATATAAAAGAATGTCATGTAATAATAAGTCCTGAAGACTCTGTAGCCAATAAAACTTTGTTGCCTACACATAGACTTTCATGTCCTAGCCAGTCTGAGCTTTTGCCATGTAAAGGGATCCATATTCATGTCACTGTTTTATCTTTCTTTTTTGTTTCTTCCTTCATGTCTGCAGCCAAGATTTTTAGGAGGTCTCCCCTGGTCAAACCTAATCTTTATTAATTTTGAAGGAATCCACAGTTTTTCCTTTCCTGTTAAAAGAAGAACAAAAACTCCACCAAAAAAAGCATTTCTTGACTTCCATTATGAAGTTGAAACATCCTTAAAGTATATAGGCTAGTTTAATCCACCAGTACCTTCTAAAATTCAGTGCTTTTCAGCAGCTGTGCTATCTAACTCACTGACATTTGAACAGTTTAATGTCAATAAAGTATTATTCATCTCTGGAAAATCCTATATCCCCCTTTTGGTGAATGAACATTTCTTGTAAAGTTCTGTTAAAGCTCTCTGAAGATTATTTATCTTGTGGGATGTATGTATGTATATATGTATGTATGTATACATATCTGCTGAAGAATTATCAGTTTTAATCATTAAAGATGATCCTAATATACCTATACTTCTGATAAATATGTTATTACAAATCAACCACTTCAGAACTCAAGGCAAAAGCCCACTAGAATCATATGTAGATGTCAATTGTATAATATACATACTTTATTTGTTCTTTTTCCCCTTTTCATTGGATATTTGTTTTATAGACATTTCAAATGGTGTCCCCTTTCCAGGTTACCCCTTTGCAACTCCCCTATCCCACGCCTCCTTCTGCTCACCCTCCTCCCTAATTTCTTGACTTGCTTTCTGATAGTCTGGGAAATCAAGCTGTCACAATACCAATGGCCTCTCCTCTCATTGATGTCTGAAATGGTCATCTCCCACTATATGTATAGCCCTGAGTCTGCCATGTGTACTCTTGGTTGTTTGTTTAGTCCCTGGGAGCTTTTGGGAACTGTTTGGTACATATTTTTGTTCCTCCTGCAGGGCTACAAAACTCTTCAGCTCCTTGAGTCCTTTCCCTACCTGTTTCATTGGGGGACCCTATGCTCATTCTATCAGTTGGCTGTGAGCCATGGGTGTTTTGCTCCACTTTCCAATAAGGATCAAACTATGCGTACTTTGGTCTTCCCTCATCTTGAGCTTCAAAGGATCTGTGAGTTGTATCTTGGGTATTCTGAGCTTTCAAGCAAATATCCATTTATCAGTGAGTGCATACCATGTGTGTTCTTTTGTGATTGAGTTCCCTCAATCAGGATGATATTTTTTAGCTCCATCCATTTGCCTAAGAATTTCATGAATTCATTGTTTTTAATAGCTGAATAGTATTCCATTGTATAAATGTACCACAGTTTCTGTATCCATTCTTCTACTCAGGAACATCTAGGTTATTTCCAGCTTCTGGCTATTATAAATAAGGCCGCTATGAACATAGTGGAGTATGTGTCCTTACTACATGTTGGAGCATCTTCTGGGTATATGCCCAGGAGTGGTATAGCTGGGTCCTCAGGTAGTGCTATGTGAAAATTTCTGAGGAACTGCCAAACGGATTTCCAGAATGGTTTTACCAGTTTGCAATCCCACCAGCAATGGAGGAGTGATCCTCTTTCTCCACTTCCTCTCCAGCATTTGCTGTTCCTTGAGTTGTTGATTTTGGCCATTCTGATTCCTGTGATGTGGAATCTCAGGATTATTTTGATTTGCATTTCTCTGATGATTAAGAATGTTTAACATTTCTTTAGGTGTTTCTCAGCCATCCAGTATTCCTCAGTTGAGAATTCTTGTTTGCCTCTGTATCCCATTTTTAATAGGGTTATTTGGTTCTCTTGAATCTAACTTCTTGAGTTCTTTACATATATTGAATATTAGCCCTCTATTGGATGTAGGATTGGTAAAGATCTTTTCCCAATCTGTTGGTTACCATTTTGTACTATTGACTTAAATACTATTTGCCTTACATAAGCTTGGGAATTTTATGAGGTCCCATTTGTTAATTCTTGATCTTAGAGCATACGCTATTGGTGTTTTATTCAGGAAATTTCCCCATGTGCCCATGTGCACCAGGTTCTTCCCCACTTTGTATCTGATTTTATGTGGAGATCCTTGATCCTCCACATAATATACCACATAATATGTGGTATATTTACACAATGGAATACTACTCAGCAATTAAAAACAATAAATTCATGAAATTCTTAGGCAAATGTTTGGAACTGGAAAATATCATACTAAGTGAGGTAACTCATTCACAAAAAGCCACACATGGAATGCAGTCACTGATAAGTGGATATTAGCCCAGAAGCTCAGAATACCCAAAACACAACCCAGATATCAAATCCTTCCAAAGTAGAAGGAAGGAGAGGGCCTGGGTCCTGGAAAGGCTTGATGCAGCATTGTAGGGGATTGCCAGGACAAAGGAGTGGGAGGGGATTGACTGGGGTACTGGCAGAGGGAAGAGGACTTATGGGACTTAGGGGGAGGGGGTACTGGGGAAGAGAAAAACATTTGGAATATAAACAAAGAATATAGAATTTTTTTTTAAAAAATGGAATATATAACAAAAAATAAAATAAAAAAATAAAATGTTGTCTTTTTCCCACTGGATAGTTTTAGCTCCTTTGTAAAAGATCAAGTGACCATAGATATGAGGGTTCATTTCTGGGTTTCAATTCAATTCCATTTATCTACCTGCCTGTCACTGTATCAATACCATGCAGTTTTTATCACCATTGCTCTGTAATATAGCTTGAGGTTAGGGATGGTGATTCTGCCAGAAGTTCATTGATTGTTGAGAATAGTTTTGGCTATCCTTATTTTTTTTTATTCGAGATAAATGTGGAAATTGCTTTTTCTAACTATATGAAGTGAGTTGAAATTTTAATGGGGATTTCATTGAATCTGTAGATTGCTTTAGGCAAGATGTCCATTTTTACTATATTAGCCCTGCCAATCCATGAACATGGGAGATCATTCCATCTTCTGAGATCTACTTCACTTGTAAGCAGGTTATTTCTGTGCTAAGGATGCCCATGCCATGGTTGTTGTTCATCTTCTCCTAAAATCCCATAGACACATTGTGCAGGGTTGTGGGTCACAGCCAAAGGTCCAGATAAACCTTTCTCTCTGGAAGTATTATGGGATGGCATGGCCTATGAGGAGTCCTAGGAAGCTATCTTTATACAGATCTAGGCCAGGTGAACACTTCTAGGACACGCCAACCAACGCCTCAGGTTATTCACTCAGAAGGCACAGAGTTCTTTAGAGCCCAGTACCATGCCACTCAATGGGGACATTCCATTCTGAAACCAGTGCATCAGATTCTCACTGCATACTAGAAAAATGTCCATTCAGTAGGGGAATCTGTTGGTAACTGGAGACTGAAAAACGAAAATGATGAATAAATTGATAATGCTTGGAAAACTGTACAATAGAATCCTTCAAAACTCCAAAGATATAGGCTTTATGTGTCATTCATATGAGTACATATACATACTAACCCATAAATGAAAAGTAGGCATGGTGGGTGATAAAACAGTATAGTTAGAACAGTACAGATACCATATGGGAAACTGAAGAGCCAGGCTTCCTCTATCTTAGGCTTAGAAGCCATCTTATAGTGAAGATAAAGTAGGTTCATTCCTATTTATGATTAAACTTGTTTCTCAAGAATTGGGCTAAGCCAGGCGATGGTGGCGCACACCTTTAATCCCAGCACCTGGGAGGCAGAGGCAGGCGGATTTCTGAGTTCGAGGCCAGCCTGGTCTACAAAGTGAGTTCCAGGCCACTCAGGGCTACACAGAGAAACCCTGTCTTGAAAAAAACAAAAGGAAAAAAAAGAATTGGGCTATACCCCAGCTGTAACCTTAACTGAAGAGGGTCTGTACTGCTGGCTCCAGGAATGGAAATCATGCCTTTGTGTCAAAAAGTTGTTTATAACCATCTTGCAACCCTACCTTTGCTTCAAATGGTTATATGACCACCTCTGAATATTTTTTTATGATTACCTGTTATTATGCCCACCTGGCAATCATGTATTTGTTTCATGAGATTGTCAGATTTAAATTGTTATGCTTATGATTCTGCCCTTCTAACCCCACCCAGTTTGCCTTCCACCCCCTCCCCATTTGGAAAACCCCTACCTTGGAGCTATAAAACTCTCATCTTCCTCACATACAATGATGACCTCTCAAACTCTGCCTAAGGGGAAGAAACCTGTGGACATGAATTTTAAATGTTTGCTTTAATTAATTTAGCCATGATGACTTGAGTCAGTGGTCTTTTTTTCTTCCATCTTTAGAATTAACAAAACATCCAGAAGGACAACTACTTCAGTCTGATAATTATAACTATTGTGTAATATTTTAAAAGCAAGATTTTTTTTAAAAAAATCTTAGTTATGAATGTGTTATAGCCAGATTTTTTTATAAATGTTGATCTTAAATCTTATAAGCTTTAATACTAAGTATACATTCTTTAAATCTTATTCTATATACACCTTAAATAACTTATTCAGGCATTCATAACTTATAAAGGCCTTTTAGCTATGTATTTTGTAAATATATATTCTTGTCAATCTTCATATATAACACTTTTTTATTAAAATTATTTGCATCTTTTATGTATAATTATTACTTATTAAAATAATTTTCTTTTATTCTTCTAGAATTCATTATTCAATATATTTTAATGCAATATGTTTCATGTTTTTTACATTCTTAATTTTTAATACCATTTGATAATGTAACCATGTAAATAGTCCCTCCCTTTTTATTTTTAAAATAAAATTGGCTAGAATGTACTGTTCATCTCTTTTATTATGAAAGAGTATTAACATTTAACAATATTTTTGTAGTATTTTTATTGATTATTTGGAAATTTCACATCGAGAACCCTAAGCACACTTCCTTCCCAGTCCTCCCAGGTCTACACCCCATTTATGACCCTCACCTCTACCTCCACAAGAAAAAGAATAAAAATAAAATGAGTCCAATTTTGGATGACCATTTGCTTATTGGAGCATAGTCAAACTCCCTGTGGCAAACCCCACAAAGAAACCTGAATGATTTCACATCCACTATCCATACTTGAAGCAATCAGTTGTGGAGAGTGACACGTCAGCATCATTATCACAAATTTTAAGGTTTCTTTTTGATTTCTTTGATAGGCTATTACTTTTTGATAGGTGGAGTGGGGATGGGGCTGTTGCAGAAGCCTTCTATGCTCCTCTTTCTCAACTGTGATTTTGAAGTCATCGACACAATGGTTAAAGGAGCTTCCTTGCCCTTACAGTGAGCAGAAACATGGTTTGTGAACTCACACATGGTCTCTGATGTCATCATATGCCTCAGACCTCAGCACGGTCTCCAGTGCAGTACAGGCCATGATCGTCATCTGGTGCTAAACACATATTTTGTGGGGGAGCAACTTGGAAACTGGTGTTAGGTTCTGACTAGTTAGTTAACTCGTGCTCAACCTTAGGTCAGGTTCTCTAAGATGAAGTCTGAACCCATCCCTCGGTCCACATAGAGGACAAAAACTTTAAGGCCATATAATCTTTTCATGTCAATCGATACTATAGATATCCATTTATCCACATATTCAGGGAGTTTCCTTTTGATCTAGTTGATTCTTCTGTTGAAGATAAGTGATGGCATACTCCCTTTTGTGTCTACTTCTCATCTGAAATTAGGATGTTGTTGTCAGGGCATAGGAAGGCTAGAATGTTAGTCAATTGCTGGAAGAAAATTAGGGCAGTAGGGCATTTATCAAAAACCTCTGGTTTGCTGACACAGCTGAAGAGACAGGAGGTAATCCCTCAGCTCCCTCATAGAAATTACTCTGTCTCTGTAAGTTTCGCAATGTCATGGTGTTAAAGGCAGCTCCTTTTGTCCTTCTGAGCCCCCATCACATAGAGAGGGATACCTCCCTTTTGTGATTGATAAACTATATTTTCTGATTCAATCAAATTTCAAGTTATATTTCATGTGACTAATATCTACAAGGCTTTCTTGACAGACCTATTCCCTTAGCCAAAGGCCACTCTCTTGAACCTATTCAGAATTTCCTAGAAATATCAATGTGGATGAACAGTTGCATGATGATCCATGAGATAAGCCAAGATGGCCATGGTGCACACAGCATGTGTGGTCGGCTGGAAGTTAAAGTGAAATTTCTTTCATACACAGGTACTCTGAGGGTCCTGCGCCAGGCTGCAGCTGATGACATTTACTTCTATATTAGGCTCTGTGCATGGATAAGAGACTCACAAACACCCCTGAAGCCACCATGCAGTAGCCAGATCTGCTGCCCCTGCAACTGGAACTCAAGCACAAGCTGGAGCAGTCCCCTGTGACTAGAAACACAGAGGAGAGTACCAGACAGAATGACTGAGTCTGTTGTAAAAGTAATCTGTAATTTCCATTATTGGGACATTTTGTAAAGTATAATTAAAATTTTTAGAAATATTTTTAAACTATTCAAATAAAAGCATTTAATATTAAATTTATAAAAAAACAAAGGAAGCACTGTCCCTGAATGCACTGCCCAGACACACAATCACCTTGAATCTGAATCACAGCAGGATGTCTGAGATGAGAAATGGTTTGTTGTCTGGATTGGGCCTCTTTGAAAAGCTTCCATCATCCATGCTGCCTCTGAAAGCCACGATGCTCTAAGCAACTCATTCTACAGCCAGAGATTATGCTAGTGTGCTGCTGCTGCAGCCTTTGTTGATGTTGGTGTACCTTTACAAGCAGATGCCATATGGATACCTGAGGATTGTACTGTCACCAGGGCCCATTGCTGTTCACGGCCCATGTTCCCATTGGACTCCACATTGTGTTGATGTCCATGGCATGTGTTACCCCTGAATCCCTAAAGATAGGGACTCTGCTGACCATTAGACTCATGGTATTAGCAGGATGTCCCTTGAGTTTTCAGAACAGCCTGTCTGTGTTCTTTAAATCTGTGGAAGGGGCTACAGGCATGTACAGCCATGGTCAGTTTTTTATGTAGGTGCTGGAACTCAAGGACTCATGTTTTCAGAGTGATCTTTATTACTCACTAAGCCAGTTCCCTATCACCAGGTTGCTTGATTTTGATGTTTTTTCTATGTATGTTTTTATAAGATTACTTTTATTTTGAGATATAGTAGACATTCCCCATCAAAGTGCTATATGGACTACATCTGGAGAACTGGGTAAATTCATCCCTGTTACTCAGATTCCATGGTGCAATAATGTAAGCTTTAAAAGTATATTTGAGCCGTATCTAAAAATATTTCTGTCTAATGTACTCATGAGTCCTAAGTTTCAGTTATATATCTTTATCCAATAAAATTCTTATCTTATATATTATATAATATATAATAGGTTTTTTCTTTTTTTATTTGATATATTCTTTATTTACATTTCAGATGATTTCTCCTTTCCTGGCTCCCTGCCCCCCCAAAAGTCCCATAAGCCCTCTTCCCTCCCCCCTTTTCCTCCATCCACCCCTTCCCACTTCTCTGTTCTGGTATTCCCCTACACTGATGCATTGAGCCTTTCCAGAACCAGGGGCCACTCCTTCCTTCTTGTAGGACATCATTTGGTATGTGGATTGTGTCTTGGGTATTCCAAGACTCTAGGCTAATATCCAATTATCAGTGAGTTCATGCCATGGGTATTCTTTTGAGACTGGGATACCTCACTTAGTATAATGTTCTCCAGCTCCATCCATTTGTCTAAGAAGTTTATGAATTCATTGTTTCTTTTTTTTCTCTCTCTTTTTTTTTGGATTTGGTTTTTTCGAGACAGGGTTTCTCTGTATAGGCCTGGCTGTCCTGGAACTCACTCTGTAGACCAGGCTGGCCTCGAACTCAGAAATCCACCTGCCTCTGCCTCCCAGAGTGCTGGGATTACAGGCGTGCGCCACCACCGCCCAGCTGAATTCATTGTTTCTAATGGCTGAGTAGTACTCCATTGTGTATATATACCACATTTTTTTTGTGTCCATTCCTCCATTGAGAGACATTTGGGTTCTTATCTTATATACTATTATACTGGGTTCTTATCTTATATACTATTATATAATATATAATAGTTTTTTGTTAGAGTAACAGACAGTTGTCTGACATAAACGTCTTGGGCCTGTGAGATGGCTCAGTACATAAAGCACTTACTGAAATAGCCTTACTACCCTAGTTCAATCCCTAGAACCTATGCAAGGATGGAAGACCATAGTATTCACTTTTAAGACCTTCTTTTATTTTTATTTCTGTAAATGTGTAAGTGTAACTTACACATGATAAATATGCAAAGATGCCTGTGGAAGTCAGGAGGGTGTGCCAGACTCCCTGGAGCTGGAGTTAGAAGTGATTGTAAGATACCTGATATAGGTGCTAGAAACCAAAACTCTTATCTTCTGCAAGAGCAGCAAGCTCTCTGAACATCTGAGATGTCTCTCCATTCCTCCATAACACTCTTGATTACTGAATATGGAGTAACATCCATGCATATGGCAACAGGCTAATACTTCAGTCCAGACAATTCATGAAACACATTTAGCCTCAGTAGTGTTCTGTACCATGGGTTTGCTCACGTCTCTGTACCATGGGTTTGCTCACGTCTTCTGTTTAGTGCTCAGTACAAAGGCTGATCATATGACACTCACGATGGAGCTGTGTCATCACTGAAGTCTCATCTGCAAAGATTCAGTGTAACCTGATGGATATCTGTCATTCCTGTGTTGATTTCTGTGGAAATTCACACTGTCACTCTTTTCCCTGTGTGAATTTTAAATAAAATTTTGCTCTCCCTTTCTCTCTCCTTTCTATTACTCTTTCATACTAAAGCAAAACAAAACATTCCTCTTGGATTCTTATACTCACACAAGAGCACAGAACACTTTTAGGTCAATCTCTCAAGGAATAGTTGTAAAAGCCATCAGCTTCTCAAGAGGGTACCCTGTCTCCTCCTCCTCCATGAACCCATAACTCTTGTACAATGAATTAATATCTTTGTCCCTATAGGGGTCTTTGTGTGGATGTTTGTCCCCAAGACATCCTGATGATGAGTTCTTTCTGTGCTATGATGGAGGCAGAGTCCTGGTGCCCAGGGTCAAAGAGCATGTTGGAGGTGAGACCTGGAAAAGAGAGATTGAGTAACTGCAATGAACAAGAAACAACTGAGGGAGATGCTGGCAAAGTTCATGAATCAGAAGGGCCAGCATGTGGATGAGAGAAACAAAAGCACAGAATCTGATTCTCTCCCTGAGTTCTGGGTAGGGCTGGACACAGCTATGCAGATTGAATAAACCAGTGATGTTTCTGATAAGACTCTGCCTGATAAAGCCAGGCATTCATACCCTTCAGGCAACTTTGGACTAGGATATCCATGGAAACAATACCAGAGGCTTCTGGCTCTTGGGCTATGATAGGCAAGAGTTCCTTATCCTGGTAGGAAGGTCCTCACATGGAAAATGTCTGTGCCTTCAGCCTGTTCAGCCAAGACATTCTGGGAGAAGCATGGCCACAGGGTGGTTCAAATTAAGACTTTCCTGTATAATATATATCCTGACTCTTTCCAGATATATTTTGCTTCCATGCAGAACAAAATGTTGCATGCTGGTATTGACTATTGGTAGGTGGATCCATTCACAGTGTCCTATAAGGTGTTGGGGTTTCATTAAATTACATTAGTATCCCACTGTTTAAGTGAATGTTCAAGTATGAGGCATCTCCTCCTAAGTCAGTGTTATTCACCTCGAGTGAGGAAGCATAGACATGTAAGTCCCAAAATGTCAGGAAGGTGAGATTTCTTTTCATCAGCACCACTCTCTGAAATGTATGCTATAAATAGTCAAGAAAACTGTGTGGTGTCCTGTGCCTATGATTGTATCATTATTGTTGGGAGTTGATGTAGAAGACTTCTGCACTTGGAGCTATATCACAACCTATTCTGTGTCAGGGGTCAAGGGTCATCTTCTATTGTTCTGACTTTAATTTAAAAATTACAAATTCAACACCTCTGCTTTTTCCTCTTCCTCTCCTTCCCCTTCCTCCTCCTTCTCCTCCTCTTCCTCCTTTTTTTCTTCATTAAGTCTCTGATAAACCACAGAGAGTTCTAGTAGGAATGTATGCTCTTGTGCTTACAAATAAGCACTAGGGAAAACAGGAATATTGAGAACACAGTATCTTCAAGAGTGTGGTATGTAACCTATTTTCTGCCCAGAAATCTAGGAGCAGAGGGAAATGTATAATAGCTTAGTGATTAATGTGTTACCTGTATGACCAAGCTACATTGGTTCCTCCACACCTTTAATGTGAATTTGTTTACCTTGAGTTGCTTTCGCATTTAATCTGTAAAACTAATCTTCATGAAAGATGTCACTTATCCTTTACGTGGATTGTTGGTGTAGTCAAATATTCTGCTTTGTTATGGACACAAGATTAAGTTAATTATCACCATGGAACTTTATTTGAAAGTCTGCTGTTTAAATATGCCTTAAATAAAGTATTCATGCTAAGACTCTTAAAGTTTAAACCAACACTACAAGTGGTGGTGGAACAGATTGCCTTCCTGTCTCTCATGGATTGACCCACTGTTGGCTGTGGTGTTTGCAGAGACAACACCCAGATTGTCCTCAGAAAACAGTGTGGTGATGGGAGAGTCAGCTTGAAAGAGCCACTTATTGCCTAGAGGTTTCAAGAGGAAGAAGTCAGAGCCTCAGACAAATAAATGGGCCAGCAATCAGGACAAATAAGTCAGATCCCTGCCTTAGGATGGTGCCTCTCTGTGCCTTAAGAGAATGCAGAACTGGCTTACTATTTTATGGACTAAAGAGTTACATCTCACTGTGTTCAGAAGTACAGCCCCTGTAGACCAGGGAAGCTCTTTCTTCCATCAGTGCCTACAAACTCTATATAATAGGTTGTGTCTTCTAACAGTGAGATTTTCATGTCCCCTTAAATTTTCTACTGCTTTCTACAGTCCTTTCATTCTTAGGTACTGAGCTCTCAATAAATAATACCCACAGACTATCAGTAGCCAATGGAGCTGTATGCAAATCTCACACAATCACTGGACCACAAGTGGACTGGCTTCCAGAGAGAGGAGTCAGGAGGCAAACATCCACAGGATAACAAATCATAACTGTTTTATTTCTTCCCTTAAATTCTCAGCAGGCAATGAGTACAGGGCCATCATTCTCACTTGATTCTGCTTTACATTTCCCAAGATCTCCAAGTAGTGGTGACTTTGACCCAATATATCTACAGTGGGGTTTCAGAATTTGGTTTACTATGTTTTTAATATATATCTTTGCAATCTCACCATGACCTTATTTTGTGATGGAGAAACTTTTCAGCAGTCTACCTTTTGGCCCAGGCACCCCCATCCACGTGGAGATTGATCCTAGGCCCAGATGTTAACAGAGATCCAGGCTGAAGAAGAGCTAAGGTTTACCTGTCTTATGTGTAAGTATAATCAGAACACCATAATCCCTGAAGACTCTAATATGGAAATGCGGAGAACTTGAACACTGGGGTGATGGAAGAGTGCATGGGACTGAGTTGAAACTCATTTTATGGGGGCCAATAGGTCAAGTATCCAGAAGCATTGGTGGTGCATACAATGCCAACATTCAACTAGATGTTTCTTGTTTTGTGATAAGTCTTGTTTCCCTGTCATGACTGTTGGTCTATGTCTCTATCACAAACATGAAGTAAGGAGAGATACCAGGTGAGAGGTCTATTGGGAGAAGGATGACACAGGACACAGGCATGTGTTTCTTCTGGTAATTATTAGATGCCAGTTTTTGATAATTTTCTTCTTTTTAGGAAGAGTCAGAGTGGAGTAGACAGACCTTTTCCTGCTTGCTGAATCAATCAATTCCTGGACAAAAAAAAGTGAGAGAAGAGGGAGAGATGGAAGCATTTGTACTGTCTTGTCCAGTAACATCTAGGATATAATTAGTTGAAAAGAGGAAGAAACATTTCTTTATGGAAGTATTTCTTACAGTGTTAGAAGGAATTTCATGGGAACCAGAACAAAACAAACAGGAAGGAATGTGTTTCATCAAATATTTTCCCAAAACCTGCTTCAAAAATTGCAAATGGGAGAAAACTCACCTACTGTGAAACCTCTGGCTATGAACTGCAGTCACCTGACCAGACTGTAGCCCTGAACACTGACATTGCAGTGTCTGCCTAGGACTGAACATTGAGCAATGGGGAATGCCTCTTAGATTTCTGGGGAACTTCAAAGAGGGAATGCAGAAAAGTACGTGTCTGCCCTTAGACCTGTGGGCCCATTTTTATTGGCATATATATAAAAGGAGAATAAATAATTGCAAAAGATGTCTGGAAATGATTGCAACATGTATGTATCTTACATTTCCACCTTGCCAGCGATTCCTTGACTGGCTACAAAAGAAGCAGGAAACTGTCCCAGCCCTCACTTCATGGCAGAGACTGCATACATGAAAACTCCACACAAGGTCATCTATGTTAACCAACACAGATAGTGCATCAGCCGTTCAGGATGTACCTTAGCATGCAGGAAATGACATGTCACAAAACTGCAAAGAAACTCATGCTACTAAAGGAATATGTCTCCAAAGTACAAACGCCCACCCCTATCTATTCTGCCACACCCCGAGACACACATCTCAGTGAACACTTTACCACTGACTCACAATCTTATCCCATCACTGGAGGATTCTAATCAGGGGCTCTACCACTGAGCCACACTCCCAGACCTTCACTGGAGGATTTGAGGCAGTAAGTCTACTCCAAAGCCCATCAGTGTCTGATGAGTGGATTCTTCAGGAGAGATGAGATTGTTCAAAATGTTATTTATTTATATCAGCCATGCCATTTGTATTTCTTAGGGAAAATGACAATTGACACAGTACCATCAAATGTAGTATTAATATAATTTCAAAATACTCATGCCTCCACTCTTTCTACATTCTCTGCTTTTACATCTTGATACCTTTTTTTTAGTTTCTCATTGTCACTCATTATTAATGCTGAATATTGACTAAATTTAATATTTCAATGGAAGTTTAGTATTTGATTCTTGATTTGTTCATTTTCTTCTATATTTTAATAAGTTCTTGTGCTTTTCAGTCATTCTCTTCTTCCTCATTATCAGGAACATCCCATTGATGTGATGTAGGCCAATAGACATCTATTTTACTGCTTAGATTTGAGAAAATGAGGCACTGTTGCCTCAGAAATGAGGCTGTAAAACTCGTATACTTCACAAAAGGGCATTGTCCTAGGTCCTGAGTTTCTCCCTATATGCACCTCAAGTGGCCAATGTCTGCTCCTCATAACCATCACAGGAGGTGAAGGAAGAGCCAGAGAGACACACAGACAGACAGACAGACACACACACACACACACAAACACACTTATTTAAATATAATCACAGCCCTGTGACTTCCTGCCTGGAATCTCTGCTGAAAGTCAAAGGGTGATGCCTGACTCCTGTGCTGGAGAAGCTCAGATTGAATAACTTTGTACATTTTTTCCAACATATTTTTATTGACTCTTTGAGGATTTCATATCATATACCTAATCACGTTCGCTTCCCATTCCTTCCCTCAAATTTGTTAGCTCCCCCACACCAGAAAAAATTCAAATTTGTGTTATCTATATGTACACTGGAGCATGGTCAAACTTTCAGTGGCCTGCCTCCAAAATTAAGCCTACTTCTCCCCTCCCTTGTCCTTGCTGCAATTCTCTACTATGGGGAGTAACACCTCACCATCCTATTACAGCTTTTAAGAGTCATCTTCAATGGCTTTCTGACTAGTCTGGTACTGGTTTTAGTAGGGTTGTGGGGACTGTGGGTAGGGTTGGTCACAGAACTATTCCATGTCCCTATTTCTCACATCACTATCACTGTGAAAGAGGCTTATTTGCTCTTTATAAACCAAAGTAGCATGGCTTCCACATGGTTTCTGGTCAGCACAGACTGACAACACGGCTCCTAGTTGCAGTAGGGCCACAGACCCAGAGAAGGTCCTTTTTATCATCTGAGATCACAGACATGAACATGGCTTTTGGCTGCAGCATAAACCACAGGTATCTGCCTGGGATTCAGTAGCAACACAGGCCATAGACATCAACAGACCTGGATACCGTTAGAGCATGAACCCAGGCATGGCTCTCTCTTACAGCACACAGACATCATCATGGCATGGGTGGCAGTGCAGGGCACTAAGATTATGAGCTTTCCCTAGTAGTAGCATGGCATCAGGCTGTAGTACAAACCATAGACATCCAAGTGGCCATTGTTTGTAGTACAGGGCAGGACATAGCCCTGGCTGGAAAGACTACAGACACAAACATGGCCCTCAGTAGCAGCACTGGCCTCAACATCACCATGGAGCCAGATTGCATATTAGGCTACCCACGTCAATGTGGCCTCCAGTGGCAGCATTGCCTACACACATCAAAAATGGCTTTCAGCTAAAGCATAGACCATGAATATCCATGTAGCCTTTGGTGGCTACATGGACATGGCACAGGACATGGACATTAATATGAACCTGGCCATAGTAATACCACAGACTCAGACATGGCCCATTGATACAGCACAGACTTGAACATCACCATAGACCCAGGTGGCAAGGTAAACTATGTGGCTCCCTGTGCAGCGTTGCCCTGGATATCAACACAGTTTCAGGCCATGTGGATTTATAGCTGTATGTTCTTTTGTGGTAGCTCAGTCTATGGTCATCACATCAACACATGCCCAGCCACATTATGACCATGGACAGAGATATGGCCCTTGGCAGGAGCCCAGACCTGGTCACCACTAGGGTCTCGGATGGCAGTATAAGCCACATACATCAGTGTGGTCTCCAGAGGCAACATGGCTCTTAGATATCAACCCAAACCTCAGCTGCATCAGGGCCACTGATACACACATGATACTCAGTAGCATTATGGAACACAGTGGTTCTTAGAGGTGGTTTAATCTAGAGAGTGGACCATGCCTCATTCCAGGCATCATTCATTGCCAAGATTTAGGGTGATCTCACATCCAGCCTGCTCAGGGGCTGAGTGGACAGGAGCTGCACATCATTCAGTCAACTCCACTGGGCAATTGCATGACCCACCATTGACCTCAGGCTTCTTCCTCACACCCCTCACTGCTGTCTCATTACTAGCTCTACCTCTCTCCATAGCAAACACACCACTCTGCTTCTCCATTACTACCATGTTTCTGTAATCTGTTCATTCTTCACAGTGAGGCCCCACCAGGGCAAGCCAACCCCACCCCACCTATGCTTCAGTAGGTGAGTAGCATTTGTGCCTACCCCTACCAGCCAGCTTCTGTCCTACTATGTACAATTTTATGTTTAACCAAAAAGCCTCCTTTCTATCATACACCCCAAGTTTGGCTTCATCAATTTAAATTTATGAGTTCAATTAGTGGGGGGAGAATGTTGTGCATGTGTGTGTGTTTGTGCATGCATGTGTGTGTGGGGGGGAATTAAAAGCAGCATGGTTTCTGGTTGAACTAGGTTTAAAACCCCAGGGATGGTGCTGCAAGGGATGTTAGGCCTTTTGCCATGCTCCTAGACACCAGGCTCCTGACACGAGGCCTCAACTTTCCATAATTCTGTGGTCATCAGTCACATAAGCTCAATGCCCCAAGACCCTCCATAGGTAGAGGACATTACCACAAATTACATAGCCTCAAGACAGATCTCTATTTTAATGAGGTACCTAAAAGTCTGAAGGGCTTAGCCAACTAAGCTCCCCTTCCAAGACACTCCTCCCTGCAAAAGGTATTAAACCTCAGTCTCTATCTGAGAAAGCGGGGTATGGTTTCACTCATCACAACTCTGCCACGACAATAAATGCTTCAAAACCATAAACTGCTTCTTCTCCTTTGGACCCCCATGGGGAACAATGGAGCAGGTCTTCCTCTAAAGAGTTGCATCTCATCTCCCTCAGGAGGCCTCTCTGTGTTCCCAGCCACAACTTCCACCAAGCTAATCCACCCACCAAACAAGCCAATGGCTCTCTTGTACCAGTGGGACCCAGCCAGAACTCTCCTCCCACCTTTTTCTTTGGGCACTCCTTGTGGTGCCAAGACCCCTGAACTATCTTTGGCAGTTCTCCAGGGTCTTCAGACTGTTCTTCCCCAACCCCAGAGCAGGTCTTCTGGCTTCCCACAGCCTGACACCTGCCTGGTGTTGGCATGGGGTACATGCAGTAAAAATTCCCCACATCCCACCTCCAAGAGCTACCCTAGACTGTGGCAGACTGGATGCAGGACACCATTTTAACCCATGTGTGTTCATGTGTTTGCTTCTCTAAAGGAACCTGATTAATGAAAAGGCATTTTATTTTTAGGTTCACTGTGCTTCCAGGATGTTTATACACATATAGAAACCTTACAGATTGGACAGGGGAAAATGAGAGTATTACAAATAAGGGCAATTTTGTGACCATATCCAAGCAACCACCATTAATGGGGTCAAGATCTGCAACTGTGAGAGCCAGATGTAAGGCAGCCCCTACTGAAAGAGTTAATGATTCTGGCCTGTTCTTTCCTTTTTTCTTTTTCACTGTTTGGGTGTTTTGCAGCCCTATAGGACTATGCTGTCCCTGCATGGAATATTCTCAGAGGCAAGAAGGTGGCAAAAGGTATCCTGGAACTGTACTTAGTTTACGGACAGTTGTGAATCACCATGTGGGTTCTTGCCATTCAGGCTCCAAACCCTTAGCATCACAATAGCTCCAACTTGTGGATGTTGGAAAGAAAAGTGAGGCATAATGGCTCGGGACCCAAGTGACAACAGAAAGAGGAGTTAGAACAGACCTTTGGTAGGCTGTTTCATGGAGACAGCTGATTTTAATGAGGAAAACACAGGCTTTTGCCAAGTGTGTAGCAGCTATCAGGGTGTGTCCACCAATGGCTGGGATCCGGGTGGTGGGGATGTTTCATTTGTGTAAAGAGGAATTCCAGATGCTGCTGGATATGACCTTATTAAGAAGGAGGAAGTTTAACCTATCTGACTTCATGACTGCCTATAGTGGGCAAAGATGGGGACTCATCATGTTGAGATTTCCCAAGAATTGGACATTCTTCAACCCTGGTCTTGTTCCCCACAGCTCCAAAGCTACATGGCCCACATCTTCCTTCTTTTTTTTTTTAAAGCAGAAGTATCATTATCATCTTCAGCATCTAAGTTGAGAACGATTTGAAATTGAAACAAAACTGATTGGTAGTGACTTTGGCAATGTTGCTCACTTACTGTTTTACAAATTGGATGAAATATGGAGCCAGGAATAAGAGGTTCTTATGGCCAGTATGGGGGCAAAGATGGGAGGAAGCCAGGCCACCAGATTGTTTGAGTACCCAGAGCATAGCAGAATTGAAGATCTCACCATAGATCCTTAAGTACCTATATGTTTTGTTTTACCAGCCCAGATACATTAACACAGAAAGGGCATTCCTCCCTGAGGACAAAACAAGCCCCTCCCTGCACAACTTGTAACAGCTCAAGAGCTCTCTGCTTTGTAAAGCAACCTCTTCAAGGGAAGTTATCTGTCATTGGAGGGATTCAAGGCTATCCCAGGTGGGGGCCATGGCCTTGTCAAGCTTGTCCTGGATTTTGTCAGCCTGGATTTGTGTCTGTCCAGAGCAGCCCCAGCAGCCTATGTTGCTACTACTGATTTCTCCAAGCTAAAGTTTAACAAGCAGGGGCAAATTATGAGTGATTTCCACTGAATACGAGGGAAGGAAAAAATGGTCCCAAGGATATTAAGCTCCTTTTCTAAGATTTGCAGGGCTCTATCCTTGCTGTTTCTAATCATAATAATGAGTTCATCAACCTCAGTGAGAATTCTAGGTGCACCAACTACCAGGATGTGAAGCTATTCCAGTACTTTTCGTTGCTGGATATAGTGGACAGTGAAATTAGGGAAAGCAATTAAAAATAAGAAGCAGTTCAGGCATCGCTAGATCACATCTAACAAGTACTGACTTTTACAGCTGCATTAATGATGCCTAAAGCCTCAACTGTCTTACAAGGAAGAGTTTGAGGAGAGAAAGGGTTTTATGTCCCTTTATGTGATCAAAAAGAGGCTTAAGATACTGGTGGGAAGGAAAAGCTATGGTCAAAGCCAATTAAGATTTTGTAAACAATTTGGCAAGGGTTAGAAGGTGTGGCCCTGGACAAGGTTGTCATTAGGGGTGGGCTTCGAAGTTTCAGAATATGTGTACTATTCCCAGTGTGTTTTCTGCCCTCTCCTTACAGTTTGTTATGTGAGTTTTTCCTGTTGCCATGTTTTCACTCCACCATCATGATCTATAATCCTCAGGAACCCAATTAAATACTTTACATTCTAACTTGCCTTTGCCATGGTATCTTATTACATGGATAGGAAAGTCACTCATGTAATAATTCATGTCAGAATGCTCAAACATGTCATATTGGTTTTAATGCATATGGCTCCCATAGACTCATGTGATTAAATGCTTGGTCAACAGAGAGTGACATTTTTATTATTGAGAGATGTGTCCTTGTTGGAGTAGGTGTGGCTTTGTTGCAGGAAGTATGTCACTGTGAAGGTGGACTTTGAGGTTTCGTATATACTCAAGGTGTGCCCAGTGTGACAGTCTCTCCCTCCCGTCTACCTGTAGGACTCTCAGTTCCTTCTCCAGCATCATGTCTTCCTTCATGCAACATACATACTTTCATAATGATAATGGACTAAAACTCTGAATCAATAAGCCATCCTCAATTAAATGTATTACTTTATAAGGGTTACCAAGGTCATGGTGTCTCTTCATAGCAATAAAAACCCTAAGAAACATGTTATCTTAGATGCAGATACTAGAAGATGACTAAGGTGTTAGATATGAAAACTGATTGATGTATATGGGTGACCCCTCATTTTGAATATATGTTTTGCTTAATAAAGTGACTTTTAGCACAAGTCTTACTTGCTGCACAGGTATAGTTAGAACAGGCACCTTAGGGCTCATAAGAATCCTGGCTCTTGATATACTGACAAAATGAGATACAAGCCAGGAAATCACTGGATAGAAATCAAGTCATGAAAAAGATTCTTTTTGCTTGCTCCTTCCACTCTTTCTCATAATTCAGCTTTCATGCTTGTGAAAGGGCACTGTGACCATGGCATCTCTTATAAAGTAAAAACACTTCAATGGGACTGGTTTGCATTTTCAGGGGTTTATGAGCATCATGGTTGAAGCATGGCAGCATGCAGGTAGACACAGCACTGAGAAAGGAACTGATATGTCTACAGTTGGCCCACAGGCATCAGGAAGAGACTGGCACACTGGGGACAGCTTGAACATATATGAGACCTCAAATCTGCATCCACAGTGACACACTTTCTCCAACAAGGCCCCACCTACTCCAACAAGCCACACCTCCCAAAAGTGCCACTCCCTATAAGCCATGCATTCAAACACATGAGTCTATGGGGGCCATATTTATTCAAACCACCACACTCTTATTCAGTCTGAGTCCTTGCCCCAAGGGATAATCACATTCATGGCGTGTCTATCCTTTCCATTAATTACCTACTGAAATGTCCTCACATATACATCAGAGCTGTGCCGCAATTTCCTGGGTCTTTGGCCACCTTGAGCATGGTGAACATGGCTCTATCAGGGAATACCCTTCTCTCCATTTCCCTCTGCCTTACTAAAAACAATTATATTACATTTCTAAAGTTAGCCACTAGGATCTATTCCCTTATTTGGCCACTTCCTCTTCCAAGGCTGACTATCAAAGATATTAAAGTATTGAAGTTGGCCTTCTGGTTTCTGTCTCTAGCTGGGGACCATCCTCTGTCACATAGCTCCATATCCAGCTGGCACAGGGAGATAGATAACCTCCCAGGAGTGCATAGAGGCTTAAGTGTGCAGGTAGAACTACCCCTGCTCCTCAGAGGAACCCATCCAGAACCCTCAGGTGGGAGCCTTCTAGTTTCTGCCTCTGACTGTGGACTATCCTCTGCCACAGAGCACCATATCCTGGTGGTGCCTGGAGATAGCTAACTTCCCAAGAGTGCATAGAAAGCTCAGGTACGAACACCTGTGCTGCTCAGAAAAACCCTCCCAAAACCCTGAGGACACAAGAACCCAGGGGCAGTCTGGGACAGGACTCTTCCTATTTCTTTCTGTGACCAGAGCTGATCATGGGACACAGGGCTACAAACACAAATACCACCAGAAGAGAGCTGGTCTCCCAGGAGTGCCTACACACCTGTGTGCACAGGTAAGACCACCACTTCTTTTCAAATTCCTTGCCCAAGAGGGACCTGCCCAAAGCCATCATGACAAAGAAACCAAGAATCAGATGAGGACAGGATCCTTCTGGTTTCTATCTGCACACCAGAGCTGACCCTATACCATAGCTCTCCACACCTAAGTTCCTCCTAGAGAGAACTGGTCTCCCAGGAGTACTGATACACAGGCTTGCAGGATGAAGAAGCCACAGTTAGAGACAGCAAGACCAGCTAACACCAGAAACAACCAGATGGTGAGAGGCAAACTCAAGAACATTACCAACAGAAACCAAGGTGACATGGTATCATCTGAACCCATTTCTCCCACAACAGTGAGCCCTGGTCACCCCAACACACTGGATAAACAAGATTTAAATTTAAAATACATCTCATGATGCTAATAGAGGACTTTGAGAAAGACATAAATAACTCCCTTAAAGAAATACAGGAAAACATGGGTAAACGGGTCGAATCCCTTAAAAAGGGAACACAAAAATCCCTTAAAGAATTACAGGAAAACACAAACAAACAAGTTAAGGAACCGAACAAAACCATCTGGGATCTAAAAACGGAAGTAGAAACAATTAAGAAATCACAAAGTGAAACAATTCTGGTGATAGAAAACCTAGGATAGAAATCAGGAGTAATAGATGTTTACATCAACAACAGAATACAAGAGATAGAAGAGAGAATCTCAGGTGCTGAAGATACCATAGAAAACATTGACTTGGTCCACTTGGACTTGAGCTTTGCACAAGGAGATAAGAATCAATTTGCATTTTTCTGCATACGGATCTCCAGTTGATTCAGCATCATTTGTTTAAAATGCTCTTTTTTCCACTGGATGTTTTTAGCTCCTTTGTCAAAAATCAAGTGACTGTACGTGTGTGGGTTCTTTTCTGGGTCTTCAATTCTATTCCATTGATTTTCCTGCCTGTCTGCACACAAATACCAAACAGATTTTATCACTATTGCTCTGTGGTAGAGCTTGAGGTCTGTCTACTCAATAGTCAAAGAAAATCATAATCACTGTAA
This sequence comes from Apodemus agrarius, assembly GCA_964023405.1. Lineage (NCBI taxonomy): Eukaryota > Metazoa > Chordata > Mammalia > Rodentia > Muridae > Apodemus > Apodemus agrarius. The sequence goes on along the minus strand of OZ030005.1, from coordinate 9,636,564 downwards.
GTTCATATGTGCAGTTTCCAGTTTTGTCTAGAAAACATCATTTTGTGATAGTCGTCTATCATCTTTATCTCAAATAATCTATCCATTCCCTCTTTGGCAACAAGCCCTCGGCCTTGGGAGGAAGGGCATAGTTTTGATGTCCACTTAAGAAGCTAAGTAGGGTCAGATCTGGTTAAAACTTAAATGGGAGACATACCTTGATCCATGGTTACAATGACAAATCAGTCAGAGTTGGATTAATACTGTGTTCATTTAGTGTCATAGTACTATATTTTCCCATCAGACCTATGATCCCTCTAGCCACAAGCTCATTCTCTTAAACATGTATGCACATAAGATAAAATGTATAAAGGACAGACAGACAATGGTTAGGAATGATATTAATACAAGTATCTAGGAGGCTGAGTCAGGGGGATCTCTAAGTTCAATGGCCAGTCTGGTCTCAGAGTGAGTTCTAGGACAACCAGGGCTACACAGAGAAACTTTACTTTAACTTCCCCCACATTAAACTTTAAAGGATAAAAGAAAGAATATGGGAGGTAAGCTGAATTTGCATGCTTGTGAGGCTGAGGCAGAAAGTTGAAAAAGGAAGATACAGATATTGCTGGAAGAGGATTCACCTAACCTATCACTGAGAAATAAATGGGTCTAGGATACAAGTTAAGCAAACAAATATCTCCATGGTAGGTGAGAACAATACTCAAAGCATGATCTCTGATGGACAACCCATGCAGACAGCAACTATGACCTCATACCACAAAGGATCACAGACTGTTATAAGAGGCTCTAGGAAGAGGGCCCTGGGAACTGATGGATGGATGCAGGGACTCAAAACAATACTATTGGTAAACAGATAGTATTATACTATCAGACAACTGCTAGAGGTTAAATTTGTTATCAATTCTAAAACAACAAACTCTTCTAATAAAATCATAATAATAAGATAATACCTTCTTCATAAAGAACAAATCATTTATCTTCCTTCTTTAGATGGAAGTGTGTGTTGTATAAGGGAAGGCATATAGTTGGAAAAGGGATATAATAGCGAGATACAGGAAGATTTTCAGGAGGAAAATTGTGATACGTAAGATCACATATCATTGTTCACAGGCATAAAGTTCTCAATAATAATGAAAAATCAGAAAAGGATTTAACCAGAAAGGAACATGAAAAACAAATTAAAGGCTCCTCTCTAGATCACCTACCTCAAACGAATGGATTCCAACAAAGGGAAGTAGACACAATCCAACATAAAGATATCAAAGGGAGCTGTACACAGTGGTGCATGCTCTATCAGACTTTGCCCTTCCCTGCAGCACCAGGGAGGCATAGCAGACAGATCTTTGTAATTTCAAAGCCAGACTAGTGAATTCCAAGACAGCCCAAGGTATATACATAGACACTGCTTCAAAACAAGTAAGGAATGAGTGTAGGAATATCCAATCAAATCAAAAGGGATATGGGTTAACTAATTAAATGCAAGAAAAGAAAAAGGTAATTTAATTAAGGAATTAACACAACAATAAAGATAGATAAACACTGATGAAAATCTATATGCCACTGAAAACAAACATTTGTGTAAGTCTAAAATGCTATGAAAGCCTTATGGAGAAAATGAGTCATGAATAGGATTGTGTTATCAGGGACAGAAGGCCAGATAGAGAAGTTGGATCATTCAGTCAAGAACAAACATCAATTAGCAGAAACTCCAGATTGGAACATCTTGGCTTACTACATGTAAGCCTTGCAGAATTCAGGAGCCCTAGACAGTGATAGAGCAAGGGATCCTTCACACTGGGGGACACTGGCACATTATGGAGCCTTGGAGAAATGGCCATTTCCACCAATAGGAATTTCCTGCAGGAAATTTCTCCATGTAGTCACTGAACTTGGTTGAGTTCTAATCATGATTTTCGGGCTGGAATAAGCCACCCATCCTTAATAAGGCAATTGAAAGAACTGAAAGAATACTGGTAAGCAAAAAGCTATTTAATTGTAATAGATAGTATCTGAAGAAGAAAAACACAGGTCCAACTTCTCTTTTTGTTTCTTCGACAACTGCTGGTGTCTTGTTGGTCTTCGATAGCCTGAAGCCCGTCTTCGAGGTTCTAAATTGAGATGAAAATTTAAATAGAAAACCAATGATAAGTATATCTAAGCAGTCCCAACCAAGGTATAAATCCACTTATCCCACACCATCATTGTCCAAGTTTAATCCCATCCTACACTGTGGTATGGTAAAGTGAATTCTCTTTCCAAAGACAAAGTTCCCTTTTGGCTTGTGTCTCTTCCTTCTCTCATCATGAAACCCCTGGGGAAATTCTCTTTTTGGAAGGAAGTATATTATTTCAATCATCTAATGGGCTGAGAGATATATATGGCTCTTAAAATATCTTTCTTTCAGCCAAATGGGCTATAATATGCAAAAATATTAGTTACAGTTATATAAGACCAATTCCTGCAGTGACTATTTTTTGAGAGTACAGAAAGTCCTTCGATCAATCTCTGAGTGCTGTGTGGTCCTATTTTGAATAAATGCAAACATTACAAATTGGCTTGAATTTGGTGAATCCATAAACAGTGGGAAACCTGAGTGTGAGTCCTGTTGGGGACAGCACTAGCCAGAGGGTGCATGTGAGGGTAAGGTTTCTCTACTGTGTAAAATGAGAAAGAACACAAACTTTGCAGCAGTGTCAAATGTCATGGTCAGAGACTATTTAGAAGAATTCTGTCCTGGCCTCAGTGCACAGTGAGCATGGAGGGACAAGGCCAACTCCTAGTGTGAGAGATGCTTTCTTTCTTCCACTTCCTAAAACCCAGGAATCACAAAGCAAGTTGCATCAAATGCTCCCAGAATATACAGTCTAATGAAACTAATCATGTTGGCAGTTTTAGATTATGCCACTGGATCACAGGAGTCACTTGTGACAGTGTGGCAATATGAGTTGTAGGTACATATGATAAAGTCATTAGACAGCACTGATTGTGTTACCTCTTTCTTGGGAAGCCATAGGAGGACAGAGTGCCACACTAGAAGGAATGTGACATCAAAAGTGAAAGGAAGGAAACAAGAAAGACTTTGGGCCTGGAAGCCTTGTCCTTCTATCTTTTTCCTCTGGGGAGTCAATATGGAATTGCAAGATGTGTTTGTGTTTCTTTCTGTCTCTTGGCTTATTAAACACACCAGCACCACAGAAGTCAACATACATAAACAGAATCACAAGGGGGACTCCTTCACTGTGTGTGTGTGTGTGTGTGTGTGTGTGTGTGTGTGTGTATGTGTGGTATATAGGGTGTGGGGATATTATGGAGCCTAAGAGGAATGGTTCTTTCTTATGGTTTCTGTACCAGGAGCCGGGAAAGATAGCCACTGAGGTGGGAATGTAAGGGAATCAATGACCTCGGCAGTGCAATGACATACATTCCTGAATGAAGGGACAGGGGATGAGTGGTAGGAAAGGAGCATAAATGTGAATGACAGCAAAAATGGGAGTTAAAATGACTTCCAAGACTCCAAGGAACAAGATCTAAATGACAACATTAGGAGTGTCACTCTGAGAACTACGACATACAGTGGCATCCATAGGATGCTCCGGCACTTGTCTTTCTATTTGGATGAGGAGTTGATCAGAGAGATGGCTGAGTAGGGAGTGGGCACTGCCAGACATACTAGGACTCTACATGTAATTTTTAATCTCTGTAAGAGTTGTAAGACATCCATTCATAAAACAATACCAACACTCATTTTTCTACTCATTACTAATTCCTTTCTTCCTTCATCACAATAGTATTGAGTGAGCTGCACACTAGATCCTGAGACCTGCAAGATCTTAATGGAGGAAGTAGGCAAAGCTTTCTCCCTATGCTTTAAGAGGAGTGAACCCACCACAGTAGAAAATCTATGACCTGAATCCCAGAGTAATGGAGTTGGAGAATTAGGCTGGAGGAGGTTTCAGGATCCAATTAAGGCTTTATTACAAATTCAAAACTGACTTTCAATTTGGTGCTTTCACTGCCTTGACCAGACTCTCCCTGTGAGACACTGATGCCTAAGGTGAACATTTCTGAACCCACAGCACACCTCTGACCCACAGACACTTAACAAGGCCTTCTAGGGTAAATAAGTTTGGGCTAAGGCTATACATATTCATTTTGTGCTTCTATTCTGCCAACCATGAGCTGTGTAAGCTTCATTCAGCCAGTGTCTGTGCTGTATTTCAGATTCCCTACAGTAGTATACATGGTACCTTATCACTTCCCTGTCCATAAGTGAAACTCAAATATTACTAATGTCCTAAATTTGAGACTGAAGAGCTGTTAAAATCAGAGGTGCATGTTATTATTTGCCTAAAGAAGAGAATTCCCTGGGATGAAATCTGAGGACAAGCAATTGCCAAGAGAACCTATGTTCCCTTGGGGATCCAAACATTCCTGTGAAGACTCATGACTATCAGGACAGTCAATATATTGCATGGCCACCTGTCCAGCTGTTCTGTCCATGCTGAATCTCAGGAAAAGAGATTCACTAATGACCTAGCCTAATCATGATTGTCACAGATACTGGGTGTTTCCACATTCTCCAAGACTTGGATGTAGAATGACACATTGCTTCCAGTCAGCTCTAGGAGGTAGTCAGATTCAAACAATGTCACAAAGTTTTTCTCTAGACCTTCTTCAGTGTGAGAACTCAGAGTCTAAGCTGAGGATGACATCCTTGGACTGAGTTACCATACCACAGTTTGCAGGTTCTAGTCAGGTCAAGGCTTCTGATGTATTTCAGTTTGCCCCAAGATGTGGGTCTTTTACTAAATATCCAAACCCAAGTGAGAGTACACAGTCCACAGGGGAGGAAGGTACAGTCCAAGCCTCACTGTCTTGGCCATACAGAGAAGAATAAACCCCAACATCACCAGGGAGTCACAAAGAATCACTTACTGTTTACTTGCAGGTTGAAAATGACACATTCTGATTTCAAATCCACAGGTATGGTTCGTAGGGTGTAAAGCCCTGCATCTTTCTGTGTGACATTCGAAAGCAGCAGGGATCCGTCATCGCATATTGTCAGTCTGTCATTATATGAACTATCATGCATGGTTGAATTTGTGAGGAATGAATGGCTTACAATCTTAAAGCGGTCAAGTGGAAATACTCCTTTGTGCCAGACAAAGCCTTGCAGCTTCTTTGGCAGATTATAAACCAGTACAATAATACTGCTTTTTTCATCAACCCTAGGTGGCACCAACTCAATTTTGAGTTTAGAAGGGGTAAGATGCTTCTTGTAGCCTAAATTCGGACCTATATGAAAAAAAAAAGAAATAGAAACCATCAAAAGGGATTTCTTTGCATTTGGTGGGAAGAAAGGTCTCTGAGTGGGTGTTTCCATCACTCAGCCTTGGTTGCATAGGTGAGGGCGTGTCTATCCTACAAGGTGGAGATCAACAACACAAATTTCATGCCCTTAGTGCCCTTGAAATTCTGTTTCTTTCCCCTTGTCTGTCTGCATGATTCACCCTTCACTGCCCTCAGATCTCTGCTTAGACCCACAGTGTGCTTCTCCCAGCATCTTCGTCTACAGAAACTGGGTCTACACACTGACATACTTTCCATTACTCTTGCTATCCAGTAGAAGACTTTATGGCCTGGGATCTGACTGATAATGTAGGAAGACCCAATTCCTAGAAAGGGCTCAATGGACAAGTGGTTGAATAAACAGATGGATGTGTGCTCCAGGTCCATGCATTAAGTTACTAGATTCTCAGGTTCTAAGCTAATTTAAGTTTAATACCCCGGTTTAATTTACTTTTAATAACTATTTGTGTTAGGGAAGGAAACGTCCTCAATCATGTATCGGTGTATGGGTGAGTGCCGCAGGATATATGTGTAGGTCAGAGGACAGCTTGTATGACTGAGTTCTCTCCTTCCACCATGTTGGATATGAAGATTGACCTCAGGTCATCAGGGATGATAGATAGCATGCACCCATATCTACTGAGTCATCGCACAGTTTGATTTTCATTTGAACAGTCCTCTTGTCATAGGTGGGGACATTAGTCTTCAGAATATATTTGGCAAGGCAATTAATGAATTTGATAAATGAACAATGCAACATTTCTCCTCCCATCTTACCATTTCCTGTCCACTGAGCATTTCCAGCTGTTGTGCTGCTGTCTACCTTGCTATGTCTTACCTTACTGAAACCCTGAGTCTCCTCTGAAGACCAGGAGACTCCAAACAATCATTCAACTAACTTCCTCCTAAACAGGGACAGGGAATTATATAGGCACCTGTAGCAGAATTTCCTGCCACTGTGTATACATTTGCGTGGAGATAAAGAGCCACATACACAGCCTCTTCTGTCTGCTCTGTTCTCCCTCCTTATAGAACACCCTCACTTCTAGCAGTGCCCTGAGCCTTGTTGCTCTGATATCAGCTCTGTTTTCCCCCACTCTGAGCTGAGTCTTGGACAGAGGTCTAGTTCCAGGGTCACTGAAGATCCCATAGTTTCTCATCTCTTCCTGAACTCAGGTGAAGGTTTATGGTGAGGGGCCCAAGGATCTGGGTTGAGGCTGACATCCTTGTCTGAGTTACTCACCACAAGTCCACCTCTCTCCAGGTATAGTCAAGAGACAGATTCTGGTCTATGAAAGCTTTTCTCCAAAATGTGTATCCTGCACTAAATCCTCAAACAACAAGACAGAGACAAAAAGCAGAGGGGAAGTAGATTCAGTTCAGGCCTGACACTTCTATGAATGTACAATGAACTGAACCCCACGCAACAACAGAGTTCATAAAAATATTGACTTACTCTGTACAAAGAATTCTGCACGCATTATTTCACTTTGTGAGGTTGTATCCAGTATTTGCAGAGTGTAATATCCTGAGTCTTTTCTGGTGACACTCTTGATTAGCAGAGATCCATTGGGGAGTACTGTCTCTCTACCACTGTGTGCAGGTCCCACCTCAGTAGAATTGGAAGCTATCACATGTCTTGCAATTTCAAATCTCTTGAGAGGGTTACCTCCTGTATACCAGGAAAGGGCTTGAACATTCTCTGGCAGGTTTTGCACAAACATAAGAACATTTTCCCCTTCAACAGCAATGGGAGGCACTGATTCAATGGTGAGCTTGGCAGTAGCTGGAAGCAGCAAGCAGGTTAAAAGGGAGACTAGAAGGGAAGAGAGGAAATCCATGAACATTGGGACCTCTGTATTTGATGATAAGATGAGATCTGTGTCCTGAGTGCACATTCTCATCACTCAGCCTAAGTTTGTAGATTAGGGTGAAATCATTGTACTTGGAAAGGGTGAGCAACATGACCTACACCCCATCACTGGCACTAAAGCTATTCCTTTCTGTGTATGGATCTCTCTCCTTGGGAATCTTAAGGACTCCCCACACTGTCCTCAGCTTCTTGCTCACATTATGAATACTTGGACTGAGATGATGTTATCTCTTACTCTAGGTATCTTCACTTTCTCTTTATTTCTCTATTCTCTCATTGGTCTGAGCACTCTGATTTTATTTCTAGATGGTATACCTTGTCTAACTTACAGTCAACTAGTCTAGGGCTTTATTAGAAGCAAGATGTACCTGACATCTTTAGAAGACCCAGAACTGATAAAGGCTTAGATACCTTTAGATGAGTGGGAGAATGCGTGTGTCAGGGCTATGCATATCCAGGAGTATATTTATAAAATGCTAAAATATGAAGCTAGTGATACCTTTAGTACAAGATTTTGGTATAGTTTGTGTGTGTGGGAAAGGTGAATGTATATATATATATATATATATATATATATATACACACATATATATATAAATAAAATTATATATAATATATAATAATATATTATTATATATAATTATATATATATATATGTGTGTGTGTGTGTGTGTGTGTGTGTGTGTGTACTTGTGTGTATATTTGGGTATAAGTGAATGTATACACAGCATATACATGGAAGTCAGACACCTGGTATGTGTTGGGAATTGAATTGATGTGTTTGGCATCCCACAGCATTACGATTAAGTTATCTCAATGATTCTCCCTAGTTTAGTTTTTAATTGGGCAGTCACCCTCTTGTGGTTGGGAAAATAAATCCTCAGAATATAGTTATCCATGTGACTAACTTGGAATAGAAAACAGTGGTGCTGTTTCTCTATTATACTATCTTGTGTTGTGTCCTTCTATGGAGGGCCTGCCCCTGTCTGTCCAAAACCCTCAGTCAATCCCCAGTTCTTGTCTTCTTCAGGGACTTCAGCAAGGCTCTGAGCTCCCCTTCTCCCACTCAGTGCCAAAGAGTAGCCTCCTCACCTGTAAGCATGAGCCCCTGCCAGGAGGTCCAGTCTTTACAGGAAAGTGCAATGGAGTCCATCATGACCATGGCCACCAGCCACCTGCTCTGTTCTCCCTCTGAGAATAGCTTCAGCTCCTGTGCTGTTTCAATACTCTGCTCTCCTGTAAGTTCTGCTGTCCTTCCTCCCTTTTATGTGAGCCTCCTCCTATGTTTGAGCCCCTCCTAGAATTACACAGGCTGGGAACATTTCCTGTATATAAAACGCATCAGTTCATTTCCCCCTACCTTTTGTCCCCTAAGCTTCTCCCCCTTCCTCTCATTGTGTAACAGTCCACCGGACTGCATATTGAGCAATAAAGCTGATAAGACTCCTCGGGATCTTATATGGCCTTACATGGACATATGGTACCGCATGATTTGCATACAAACAAAAAATCTTGTAGAATACAAATGAATAAGTTTTACACTACTCCTGGAAAACTGATTGTTCTAATATTCTGCTGCTATGATAAACACCCTGATCAAAAGCAGCTTAAGAAAGCAAAGAATTTAGAGGCCAGACTCAGAAGTCAAATCAATCCTTCAAGGAAATTAAAGTACACATAAAAGACAAGAATCTGGAGTCAGGAACTGAGGAGGAGAGTGGTTTAATGGGTCATTCACTGGTACTCTCTCCTTTTTATGTTTCTTTGTGTTTCCTGGTCTCTCTGTGTCTGTCTGTCTCAGTGTCTCTGTGTCTTTCTTTTCTCCCTCTCTCTCTGTCTCTCTCTGTCCCTCTCTCCCCTCTCTTTGTCTCTGTCTTTGTCTCTCTCTCCCTCCTCAGGCATACATGGTTCACTCTCTTTCTGAGACAATACAGAACCACGTGCATAGCGACAGCACTACCCACAGTGGCCTCTGCCCTCCTTCTTCAATTAAGACACTCAAGAGAGTCTTCAAAGATTTCTTCAAAGTGATCTATGAAAGACACTGATTCAACTGTGTCTCTTCTAGCCCCACTCCTGTAACTTTAGGATATGTACATTTGACAGTAAATGCTAGCTACCATTGGAATTTCCTTGTTGTCCAAGGAAGTAGCCATCACTGTTGGCTGTGACCATCATATGTGCTCCTGTCCACAGCCTCAGACAACTGGACCTTCAGAGAGAGGACTCAGATCAGAAGCAGCCCAACCTGAGGTTCACTTTCCCATTACCCTGATCCTCAAGCATGGAACTCTTTGATGTCAATCAGTGACATTTTTGTTCATGAGAAAGGTAGTGAAATAAGTAACATGTTCTATTTTGACTCAGAATAGGCCTGCCTGGCACCTTCACTTCTTCTTCAAGTCAATATGGCATTATAGGTGATTCAGTCACCAGGTGAGACAGGAACAGATTTTTTGCCCCCCCCCCATCTACTGTATGTTTTCATCTGTCATGTTACTGTCTATGAGTAGGTTGAAAAGCAGTGGGTGTTCCTGCTAGATCAAGAAGAAGAAAAAGAGAAAAGAAATTGAGGAGACAGGAAAACATTGCTTACTGACAGAAAAAATTCTACTTCCTTTCTCAAGGTCCCTACTTTTCCCTAAAATGTTCTACTGACAGCTTGAGATATTCTGTACCTCCATACATGAGACTAAACCTGTAAGAATCAGAGAGACAAAAAGAGAAGACAACTGGGACCTATATCAGGAGGCTTAGGAGAAACTGAGACTTGATTGCACCCATACAGACTGAAAAATATTGTCTTCATCTTACCATAAATTCAAAAGACTCTGCCCCAAAACTTAGTGCAAATCCACGGAGCAGAGGATTGAATATGTTACATATATTCCTATTGATGCTGGTGGTAGAGCTATGGAGGAGGTAGGCATGAAGTCCCTGTTGTACTATGAGACTCAGTCTCACAGGTTAATGTTCTCTTCTGTGAGGTTGGAGTGTCACTTCCAATGGTAGCCTTGGATAGCAGTACTTTGCAGGCAGGACAGAGAGATGTCCCTCTGTGGGATCTCTGATCCTTGCAAAGGCCTCTTTCATATAGTGTTGTCCCTCTTAACTTTATCCCCAATAAAATGCCCTTCAGAGACTAGATATAGGTGACCCAAGCAAATGCAGGAGGATGTGAGTTCTACAATAGGATGACCCCCATGTGCTGGGTGGGAGAAACACTCCATGTCAGAGGTAAGCTGAGTCTCAGTGTTTGGTGTTATAGACCTTGGAGTTGAAGGCAGAGCTCCATTGACAGTCCTTATCCTTACTGACACACTTCCTGCATGGAGCTAGAGAATACTGTATCCCTCAAGCTGCACTGATCTCCAGTCTGCAGCAAGCAACTTCCAGGATTTTAGTGTTAAAGCTCTCTTGTAGGTAGGACTGAAAAAAACTTCACTTTAAGCTTCCTGAGCAGCAACTACACCAGTCCTCAAAAACTTATGTGTGTACAGAAATCCCACATGAGACTGGAATTCAAGTAACTATGCAAGAAGGGTAATAGCAAACATGAGGTGTTTCCTTATGTTAGATGCAATATATACTGGGAGTGACAAAGCAAAGACAAGTCATTTATTGCAGAAGTGACAGTAGCACACAAGAAATCAATTTATGCTCTAGTATGTGGAATTTTACAGAAAATCTTCAGAGTCATATGCTTTAGTTCTGGAGCCAAATCTAACTGTCTATTTGTTTTTCAGTTCCTGAACAAGATCCTATCTCAAGCTATGAATGACCAAGATTAACATCAGCTCCTGCATGCTCCACTGACAGTTGAGAATCGCTCCAGGGTATGTACATGTGACTACAGACAGATTACTCATGATCACATCTGCTTCCTATGGTCAGTGTGAGCCTGAGCAGAGCAAGCCCCTCCTGGATTCAGGATTTAGTGGAAAAGACACAACTAAAGCTTTTCCTTTACATTCTAGGAGGAGTGACAGTGGCACAGCAGGTAACACATGATTTTATCTGTAGAAGGTAGGATAGGGAGTCCTGGAATTCTGCAGAAATTCTCCAGAGGCAGGAGTCCATTTTTTATATCAGTTTCCCAGCTATAAGACACATGGTTATCAAATGCTGAAATCTGCAATTTTGCCTTTAATATGATCAAGTCATAAGCTTGAGACAGGACAGCTATCTAGATGAGCAGTGTCTGTTACTATTTGCTTGAAGGAGAGACAGCATTAGACTTAGTCACTGAGGAGAGGGTGATATATGTCTTTTGTTCCTCCCTTGGGAATCTTGACTATTTTGTGAAGTTTCATAAGCCATCAGAACAATTAATCAATGACATGGGCACCTGGGCAGCTGTACTCCTTTTGCTGAGACTCAGAAGGACATGACCTGGTGCTCTAACTTGAGACTCCTATGGAAGTGTACTAATTGGTTCCATGAGCTAGCAAATTCAGACAGCTAATATATCAGTCTATTCAGTTAGCTCTAACAGGTCATGTTACACCCCTGCCCACACTCTCCAAGAATATCCTCAATTCAGGAGTCTGGGCTACTGACCAAGAGCCAGGATATCCTAGTGGTCTCTCTTTTAATAAGATTTGGTATTTCTGTCATCCAGACCACTTGAAACCCAAAGAACTTTCTTTGTCTATACTTATGGTGAGAGACGTAAAAACTAATCTTATTCTAATTCTTTGGCTAAAATATCACACTCATATCCTCCTCTCAGCAGGAAAATTTTTTTTAAAAATCTGATATTACAATTTACTACACTGATTATGTCCTCACTAAATGCTCAGTCCCAGTGTGGGCATAAAAAACTGACAGGTAGTAAGCAAATCCAGACACGTTTCTCTTGTTTTACTAAGTAGAAATACCACATGTAACAACCAGAGATTAAAAAGAGCTATGGATATGTTTCTTTGGTTTCAATCTCATAATCCAAATTTACATGGTAAAAATGTCTGTTTTCATCAGGATGGCATCCTTAAGCTATAGGGATCCTTTGGTGTACATTATCTCTCTGACACTGTATACATGCCCAACACTGATTGTTGGCTATTACAAAATATGCAAGTTCATCCCTGTCAACTGCACTTTCCCCTTTGTATCAGTAAAAGTCTTCAATATCCTCTGCTTCATTAAGTACAAATTGAGCATATTCCCCTTCAGCTGCATTGAGCGACAGTGATCCAATAGAAAGATAAGCGGTATGGGAATAGGACCACTAAAAGTCATGCTAGGAGCAGGAACGATGATAGCACTGGTTCCTCTTTCAAATAACATGGGTTCCCAGCATATATATGACATGACACCACTTCCTGTTAGTGTAATCCTGCGAAAAGTAGACCCTTTTTTAAGCTGTTGGCACTACATACCATTAACTCAAAAGAACACATGCAGGCAGAACACCCATAAGTATAAAATCTTTAAGTATTTCTTTTGAAAAATAAAATGAAAGTGAACCTAGAATAAAGAGAATGGAATCTTGAAGACCTGTGCATTGGTCAGAGAGTAGGGCCCTAGGTCCTATGCAGATTTGTTCATTTCTCTGCCTCTATGTGTGCATCTGTGTACATCTATAGAACTACACAAAGGGTATATGACATGACCTCTTTTTAGTCAGTGATTCTAAATATGACCTTTTCTGTGTATTGAAATATATTGTCATGTTTCTGAATAGACCACACCTGATTGCAATTCAGATCTTGGGTCACTCACAAATGTACACTCAAGAGCATTTGTAGAGTACAGGAATACCTACCTTACACTTCCTCTAGAATCCTTGCCTCATCTCTTAATCATTTCATTTCATAAGATTTATATTATTTCTTTGTTTGTGTGTTTCAGGACAATGCGAATTTAAGAGCCCTCTGAGGACAGGGGACTGTGTGGAATTTCCTGGTGCTGGAGATAGTTGAGGTTGTGAATTCTCCCAAGATGGTTGCTGGAAACTGAACTCAGGACTTCAAGGAGAAGCACAACTACTCATAACCACTAAGCCATCTCTCGAGCGCTTCTGTCTCATTTCCATACACTGTCACCTTTGTTGTTCCAGTCAGTCTTTGACTTTACCTTCTAGATGACAATCTGCTTTACAATTCATTATAATTAGAGCTTTTTGAAGACAGAAATTTGCCTGCCTTTCTGGGAAAATCTAGTCCCTGAAAAACTCTAAGACCTTATGTGGTTAAATGAATGAATGATGAACCAATGAATGAGTACACCAATGTGCTGACTTTAGAGGCAGTTCAGGGAGTAGCTTAGTGGGAGTTTGCCTGGCTGACATACACATGGACCTGGCAGCACACACAATAATATTGAACTATACTCTCATGTGCTCACTAAGACTAAGTCTGAGATGCTCCTGTTATTCCATCACTGGGAGTGACCTTTTTCTATTCCAAACTCTAATGGCCCCTCAGTCTCATTCCTGCTGCAATGCAAAAAAAAAAAAAAAAACCCTTTGGCTTGAGATATCAAAGGCTGCTAATTTAAACCTGCCTATGACTGTGAGTGCTTTGGATCATAAACCCAAGACATGGTCATGGTCTATGAACTAGGAGTTGAGGGTCTACTCTTGTCACGTAGGTGGTTACAGTAATAAAGGTACCAAATTTACTCTCAGCTAACATTTAACCTGCTTCTGTAATTTCTTTTGGCACTCACTGGGTTTCAGCTAGAATACTCATAAAATAATAAGTCATCCATTTTGACACTGGGTAAATTTAGAGTCACATACACAGTCCTTCAGATATAATCAGCCTGTGTATGTGAGAGGCTTTGATGATTTGACCACAATAAAGCATTTGTATATTGAGTTTTAGGCTCACAAGTCAATATTACCCTCTGTTGAATTTGTCACTTGCTTTGAAGAACTTGGGTAGCAGAGTTGTGTAGGAAACAGGGAGGTGATGGCCCCTTGTGGGACCTCTGATACTGGCAAAGGTCTCTTTCATCCAGGATTGGTCTTTCTTACCTCCACACCCAATACATTTTCTTAGGAAACTAGACTGAATATGACTCAGACAGATGAAGGAGGAGCTCCGTTCTCTGAGATGATGGGTCTCTTGTGCTGGGTGAGACAATAAGCCTTTGTCACATGTGAGCTGAGCTGCGTAAATGAATGGTACAGACATGGAAGTTGAACTTGATGTTTCAATGTCTCTGAGTTCCTGTGGTACCACAATTCTGTGTCCTCTAGCTGTACTGATAATCATTGATGAGCCTGGGCCAATGCTTTCAAAAGTCTTACTGTTCGAAATGGTCAGTAGATGTGAAGAGATGGGTGTGGTCAGTAGATGTGAAGAGATGGGTGTGGTCAGTAGACATAGGCTAGAGGTTTCAGATGATCTCCATATGACTGCATTGTTTCTAATATCCAAGATCTGAAGCCAATACCAATATTTCTCTAAAGAAGGCAATTTGGTATGATGAGAGAAAGATGCTGAAACTGTTTTAAATCAGGAACTCTCTGAACATAGAGTCCGTGTTAGATGAAGGGTCTATTAAAGGTATCTTACATTAAGACAGAAAAAACTTCCCATTAAGCTTACTGAGCAGTACCCACACACTGTCCACAGAATTTGATGTGTGAACAGAAATCTCACACAATAGATCTGGAATATGATTCAGCCAACTATCCAGGCAGGACCATAATATGCGCTAATCTTTCCAGGTGTTTGATTGAGATTGGCATGAGCCACAGGGCCCCCAAAACAAAGGATGAAATTCAAGGGATGAGTCTTAGAATGATCTGGGAGAGTGAAGGGTACATGCTACACCCATACTTAAAACCACTATCTTTACATTTGGCCTCTAATGCCTTTTCTTAAACAGGTAAGCACCATGAGAGATATTTTCTGAAATGAAGATGGCTGGTGTATATCTTTAAATATTTGTGTTTCGTTATTTAGACTATATTTTTATTTTTCCACTGCATACATTCCTGGTGCCCACAAAACTCAGAGACCTCACTGGATCCCTGGAACTGAAACTACAGATGTTTAGGAGTTTCCATGGGGGTGCCAGGAAGTAAACTTTGGTCTTCCACAAGAGTATCCCAGGAGGAATCTCTCCAGCAGTGCTAGGTAGATGCTTTCAGAGGCACATCTGACTGGCAGAGTCTAGAGCACAAGAAATTGATAGAACCATGACCTGAGGAGATGGGTGTGGTCAGTAGATGTAAAGAGATGGGTGTGGTCAGTAGACATAGGCTAGAGGTTTCAGATAATCTCCATATGACTGCATTGTTTCTAATATCCAAGATCTGAAGCCAATACCAATATTTCTCTAAAGAAGGCAATTTGGTATGATGAGAGAAAGATGCTGAAACTGTTTTAAATCAGGAACTCTCTGAACAGAGAGAGTCCGTGTTAGATGAAGGGTCTATTAAAGTGAAGAGTGAAGCAAAACAGGTTTATTTTACTTTCCAGATCAGTGACACTGGCATATCAGAAAACATGATTTCCTGTCTAGTAGGTAGAATTCTACAGTAATTCTCCAGAGGAAGGTGTCTTTGTTCTGAAGTCATATCTAACATTCCATATTTTTGCTTCCTGAACAAGATGTTCCCTAAAGCTATGGATGATCAAGATTATCATCAGCTTGTCTCTGCTTCATAGACAGCTGAGAAGACATCCAGGGTAGAGACAGTAGATATGTGACTGTAGACAGATTACTCATGCTTCGTGTCTGCTTCCGATGGTCTGTGTGAGCCAAACCACAGATAGAGCCCTGTATCAGACTCAGGATTTATTGGAAGGGACACAACAAAGTCTTCTTTACATTCCAGAAGTGACAGTGGCACACTAGATAACATATTATTTCACCTGTAGTAGCTAGGATGGGAAGTCCTGGAATTCTGCAGAAATTAGCAAAGACTGGGGTTCTTTCTGTATATCAATTTCTCAGGTACTCATTGTTAGTGGATTTTACAATGTTGATAAGTTGAAATGTGAACAACACCTAAACTTGTGACAAGACATCTGCTTAGATGAGATGAGTTACACAAAGGTACTTCATAATATTTAGGGCTATTGTGAAGAGTGCTGTTTCCCCATTTTTTTCCTCAGCCTCCTTATCATTAATACAGGAAGGCTACTGATTTAATTCTATATCCTGCCACTTTGCTGAACTTATTTATCAGCTTGTAGGAGTTCTCTTCTGGAATTTTTGGGGCCACTAATGTATACTATCATATCATCAGCAAATAGTGATACTTTGATTTCTTCCTTACCAATTTATATCCCCTTGTTATACTTTTGTTTGCTAATTGCTCTATATGGAGCATAGAAGAGTTTATTGAATAAATAGGCAGTGAGTGGGCAACCTTAGATTGTCCACATTTTATTGGGATTGTTTCTATATTTTCTCCATTAAATTTTATGTTGGCTGTTGGTTTGCTATCTATTGTTTTTATTATCTTTAGGTATATGCCTTCAATTACATCTTTCTAGCATTTTTACAATGAAGGGCTGTTATATTTTGTTTAAGGAGTTTTCAGATTCTGTTGAAATGAGTATGTGTTTTTTTTCCTTGAACTTGTTTATATAGTCTATTATGTTGATGGATTTTCACATATTGAACCATCCTTGCACTCCTGGGATGAAGCCTACTTAATCATTAATGGTGGTTTTGATGTGTTCTTTGAGTTTGTGTGTTAGAATTTTATTGAGTATTTTTGCATTGATATTCATAAACAAGACTGTTTGGAAGTTCTTCTCTTTCTTTGTTGGGGCTTTGTGTGGTTTAGGTATCTGAGAAACTGTGGCTTCATAGAATGAATTAGGTACTGTTCCTTCTGTTTTGATTTTGTGGAATAATTTGAGGAGTGTTGCTATTAGTTCCTCTTTGAAGGTTTGTTAGAATTCTGCACTAGAACCATCTGGCCCTGAGCTTCTTTGGGTTGGGAGGGTTTAGATGATAATTTCTATTTCCTTAGGGGTTATGGGATGGTTTAAATAATTTAGCTGATATTAATTGAACTTTATTACATGGTAACTGTGTAGAAAATCTTCCATTCCATTTAGATTTTCCAGTTTTGTAGAGTATAGACAGTTTTAGTAGTTTCTGATGATTTTTTAAATATCCTGTTTCTGTTATGTGTCTCTTTTCATTCGTGATTTTGTTAGTTTTGATACTGTTTCTGTGCTCTTTAGTTAGTTTGGCTAAGGTTTTAAATCTTTTGTTGATTTTCTCAAAGATTCTTTGTATCATTCTCTTTGTTTCTTTCATTTATTATTTTATTGGTTATGTTAATTATTTACATTTCAAATGTTATCCCCCTTTGAAGTTAAACCCCTATCACCACCTCCATCCCTTTTTCTTCTATGAGGGTGTTACCACTCCCACCCACTCACCCTGCTACATCACCCTAGAATTTCCCTACACTGGGGCATCAAGTCTCTAAGGGACCAAGGGGTTCCCCTCTGATGCCAGATAAGGGAATCCTCTGCTACATGTGCAGCTAGAACAATGGGTCCCTCCATGTGAACTCTCCTTTTGGTGGTTTTGTCCCTGGGAGCTTGATCTCTTTGGTTGATATTGTATTTCCAGCAGGATTACTAAGCCCTTGAGCATCTTCTGTCCTTCCACTAACTCTTCCACTGGGCTACCTGAGCTTAGACCCATAGTTAGCTTTGTGCATCCACATGTGTAATGGTCAGGCTCTCACAGAGCCTCTCAAGGAATGGGATACCAGGCTCCTGTCAGCAAGAGCTTCTGGGCATCAGCAATGGAGTCTTTTCTGGTGACACTCAGAAATCAGCAGAGATCCATTGTTGAGTACTGTCTCTCTACCACTGTGTGCAAGTCCCACCACAGTAGAATTGGTAGCTATCACATGTCTTGCAATTTCCCAAGTCTTGAGAGGTTTAACTCCTGTGTCCTAGAAAAGGACTTTAGCATTCTCTCGCAGGTTATGCACAAGCAGAACATTCTCCCCTTCAACAGCAATGGGAGGCATTGATTCAATGGGATTTGGACACTAGTGGGAAGCAGCCAGCAGGTTTAAAGGGAGACTAGAAGGGAAGAGGAAATCCATGAATTTTGGGACCTCTGTATTTGATGGAAAGATGAGATCTGTGTCTTGAGTGGACATGCTAATCAGTCAGCCTAGCTGAATAGGGAGGATTGGCACCATTGTACTTGGAGGGGAGGAGAAACATAACCTCCACATCATGGCTACATTAGTGGCCCTGAACATATTCTTTTCTATGTATGGAACTCTCTCCTTGGATATTCTTAAGGACTCCACACAAAGCCCTCAGCTTCCTGCTCACATTCAGAGTACGTGGGCTGAGATGATCTCTCTAGTTACCTCTTACTCTAGTGATCTTCATTTCTTTTTTCTGTATTCTCTCTTTGGTCTGAGTACTCTGATTCTACGTCTAGATGTTTTTTTCTGGTCTAACTTACAGTCCACTAGTCTAGGGCTTCATTATAACCAAGATGAGCCTGATATCTTTGGAAGGCCCAGAATTGATAATATCTTGGATACCTTTGGGTGAGTGGGAAAATGCATGTTTAAGGGCTTTGAAAATCCAGTAATATAATTACAAAATGCTAAAAATGAAGAGTTTGGTATAGTTTGTATGTATGAGGAAGGTGAATGCTTACAAATGTGTGTGCTTGTGTACAGGTGAATATATAAACAACATATACGCAGAAGCCAGACACCTTGCATGTGCTGGGAATTGAAGTGATGTCTTAGGTTTGGCAGCCAGCAGCATTACCATTAATTAATGTCAGTGGCTCTCCATAGATTGAATTTTAATTGGACAGTCACCCACTCATGGTTGCTGATATCAGTCCTTAGAATATAGTTGTCCATGTGGTTAACTTGAGAAAACAATGGTGCCAATTCTCCATTATACTATCTTGTATGACTTCATGCAGTGTAGTGCTTGCCCATGTCTATCTCTTCTTCCCAAAATCCTGAGTCTAGCCAAACCCAACTTTGGGCTTCAGATAACAAAGGCTGTCATTTTCAACCTAGGTGTCCATGTGGGCACTTTGGTTCATGAACCAAAGAGGAATTGGCTGTTCATGATCTATTCTTGTGTTTATGTGGTTAAAATCATGAAGGAATCAGATTTACTCTCAGCTACCATTTGAGTTGGTTCTGTCATTTCTGTTGGCACTTACTGAGTTCCAGTTTCAGCACTTAGTCCTAAGTCATTCATGGTGACACTGGGTGAAGTAGAGTTTCTGTCAGTCTATGTGAGAGGCTCTGATGATTTGACTACCATACGCAGGTTGTCCTATTAGACTCAGACTCACAAGTTAATGTTTTCTTCTGTGAGGTTGGAGTCATCACTTACAATGATAGCCTTGGATAGCAGTACTTTGCAGGCAGTACAGAGAGAAGATGGCCCTCTGTGGGATCTCTGATCTTTGCACATGCCTCTTACATACAGTGTTGTCTTCCTTAACTCTATCTCCAATAAATGCCCTTCAGAGACTAGGCATAGGTGACTCAGGCAAATGCAGGAGGGCCTGAGTTCTCCAATATGATGACCCTCATGTGCTGGGTGGGAGAGACAGTCCATGTCATGGGAAAGTTGAGCCTCAGTGCTTAATGTTATAGACCTTGCAGCTGAAGGCAAAGCTCCATTGATACACCTTATCCTTACTGACACACTGCCTGCCTGGAACCAGAGAATACTGTGTCCCTCAAGCTGCACTGATCTCCAGTCTATAGCCTAGGCCAGCAACTTCTAAAACTTTAGTGTTAAAATTTTTCTTAAGGCAGGACTGAAAAAAACTTCCCTTTAAGCTTCATGAGCAGCAATCACACCTGTCCCCATCACTTTATTTGTGTACAGAAATCCCATATGAGACTAGAATTCAGATAACTTTACAGGATGGATCATAAAAAACGTGGTGTTTAAAATCAGTTAGTTTCTAAGCAGAGAGAGCCCTATGTTAAATGAAAGATATACTGGGAGGGTCAAAGCAAAGGCAAATCCTTCATGTTGCAGATGTGACAGTAGCACACTAGAAAACAAATAATTTTTGGCCTAGTATGTGGAGCACTGCAGAAAATCTCCAGTCATGTGCCTTAGTTCTGGAGTCAAATATATGGAGTCCATTTGGTTTTGGTATAAGAACAAGATATCCTCTCAGGCTATGCATGACCAAGATAAACATCATTTCCTCCATTTTCCACAGACAGCTGAGAAGTCCTCCAGGGTAGAGACAGTAGATATGTGACTACAGACAGATTACTCATGCTCACATCTGCTTCCCATGGTCAGTGTGAGCCTGAACAGAGCAAGCCCCATTAGAGTCATGATTTATTGGAAAAGACACAACTCAGTCTTCTCCTTTACATTCCAGGAGGAGTGATGGTGGCACAGCAGATAACACATGATTTCATCTGTAGTAGGTGGGAAGTATAGTCCTGGAGTTCTACAGAAATTCTCTAGACGCAAGAGTTCTTTTGTATCAGTTTCCCAGATATAAGGCACATGGTTGTGAATGTTGAAATGTCTATAATGTTAACTTTAATATGAGCAAGACATAAGCTTGTGACAGGACAGCTGTCTAGATGATAAGCATCTATTACTATTTGCCTGAAGGAGAGACTGTGTTGGACTTAATCACTGAAAACAGTACAGTGACTAATTTGTGAGGTCTCATAAACCATCAGAACAATTGACCAATGGCATGGGCACCCAGGCATCTGTGCTCCTGTTGCTGAGACTCAGGAGGACATGCTCTGTTGATCTAACTTGAGGATCTTGTGGCAAATGCACTGGCTGGATTCATGAGCTAGAAGATTCAAACAGATAATAAATCAGTCTATTTAGTTAGCTCTAACAGGTCATGTTCCAACCCTGCTCATATGTTCACACAGTAACTTGAACTCAGAACTGTGGCATACTGACCATGAGCCAGGCCATCCTAGCAGCTTCATTTCTAATAAGACTAATGGGGCACTATCTGCATCCTGCAGCTGGGGCTGTTCCACAGCCCTCTGTGCATGGGTCCTGGCAGGGGAGAGCTTGTCTCCAAGGAGTGCTCTGACTCCTGGGCTTGGAGGTAAGATTCCCCATTTTCTCTCTGGTGACTGTCCATGGTGGGTCTGGCCAGGAGCACACAGGGCACAAGAACAGCAGAGAAGCTGGGATAGGGTCTCTCTTGTCACCATCTGCACCTAAGAGTTGGGTTGTTTCATGACCCTCTATGCATGGGTGCTACAGAGGGGAGAACTGGTCTTCCAGGAGTGGCAACACAGGCTGGCAAGCCCACAGGCAAGTCAAGTGCCAACCAGAGACAGCAAGACCAATTAGCATCAAAGAAAGCCAGATGGTGAACGGCAAGCACAAGAACCTTACCAAGGCTACTTTGCATCATCAGAACCTAGTGTCTGGCCATAGCAAGTCCTACATATGCCAACACACCAGACAAGCA
Organism: Apodemus agrarius; assembly: GCA_964023405.1. Lineage (NCBI taxonomy): Eukaryota > Metazoa > Chordata > Mammalia > Rodentia > Muridae > Apodemus > Apodemus agrarius. Next base: position 9,614,921 of record OZ030005.1, on the reverse strand, counting down.
AGACTAGGATTTAAAATCACATCTCATGGTGCTGATAGACGACTTCAAGAAGGGCATAAATAACTCCCTTGATCAAATACAGAGGAATACAGGAAAAGACCTTGAAGCCCTTAAAGAGGAAACAAAAAAATCTCATAAAGAACTACAGGAAAACATAACTAAACAGATGAAGAAAATGAACAGTACATTCAGGATGTAAAAATGAAAATCCAGTGCACAATAAGATGACCAAACCAAAAGATGATATATATCGAAGAGAATTAATATTCAAAACTTAAAGGGCCAGTAAATATCTTCAACAAGATTATAGAAGAAAAATTCCCTAAAGTGATGCCCATGGACTTACAAGAAGACAACAGAACTGCAAAGAGATTGGACCAGGAAATATATTTCTGCAGCCACACAGTAGTCAAAACACCAAATGCACAAAACAAAGAAAGAATATTAAAAGCAGTAAGGGAAAAAAAAGATCAAGTAACATATAAAGGAAGAACTATCATAATTATACCAGATTTCTCACCAGAGACCATGAAAGTTAGAAGATCCTGGGCAGGTCTCATACAGACTCTAAGAGAACAGAAATGCCAGCCAAGACTACTATACCCAGCAAAAATCTCAATCACCAAGCAAATGGTCTCAAAAAACAAGTTGGAGTAGTCATTCTAATATCTAATAAAACTGACTTTCAACCTAAAGTTATCAAAAAAGATAAGAAAACAAAACAACAGTAAGCCCACAAACACATGGAAGCTGAACAATGCTCTATTAAAGGATACCTTGGTCAAGGAAGAAATAAAGAAATCAAAGACTTTTTAGAATTTAATGAAAATGAAGGCACAACATACCCAAACTTATGGGACACAATGAAATTAGTGCTAAGAGGAAAACTCATAGCTCTGAGTACCTCCAAAAAGAATTGGAGAGAGCATACACTAGCAGCTTAATAGCACACCTGAAAGCTCTAGAACAGAAAGAAGCTAATACATCAAAGAGGAGTAGACAGAAGGAAATATTCAAACTCAGGGCTGAAATCAACGATGTAGAAACAACAACTATACAAAGAAACAACCAAACCAGGAGCTGGTTCTTTGAGAAAACGAACAAGATAGATAAATACTCAGTCAAACTAAGCAGAAGGCACAGAGACAATATCCAAATAAGCAAAACCAGCAATGAAAATGGAAGCATAAGGAGAGAAACTGAGGAAATAAAAAAAATCATCAGATCCCACTACAAAAGCCTTTACTCAAAAAAACTGGAAAATCTGGAGGAAATGGACAATTTTCTAGGTAGATACCAGGTACCAAAGATAAATAAATGATCTAAACAGTTCCACAACCCTTAATAAAATACAAGAAATCATTAACAGTCTCCCAACCAAACAAAGCCCAGGACCAGATGGTTTTAGTGCTGAATGCTAACAGTTGCCCAAAGAAGATCTAATCCCAATACTTATCAAACTATTCTATAAAATAGAAACAGAAGTAACTCTACACAATATGTTGTATGAAGCCACTAAAAGTCCAAACAAAGTAAGAGAACTCAATATCCCTTATTAACATTGTTTCAAAAATACACAATAAAATTCTTTCAAACTGAATCCAAGAACATGTCAAAACAATCATCCATCATGATCAAGTAGGCTTCATCCTAGGGAAGCAGCAATGGTTCAATATACAGAAATCCAGCAACATAATCCAGTATATAAACAAACTCAAATAAAAAAAAAACATAACCTTTTCATCCAGTGGAAAAAAGAGCCTTTTCGACATATGGTGCTGGCTCAACTGGAGGTCAGCTTGCAGAAGAATGCAAATTGATCCAATCTTATCTCCTTGAACTAAGCTCAAGTCTAAGTGGATCAAGGACCTCCACATAAAACCAGACACACTGAAACTAATAGCAAAGAAACTGGGGAAGACCCTGGAGGACATGGGCACAGGGGGAAACTTCCTGAACAGAACACCAATAGCTTATGCTCAAAGATCAAGAATTGGCAAATGGGACCTCATAAAATTACAAAGTTTCTGTAAGGACAAAGGACACTATCAAAAGGACAAAATGGCAACCAACAAGTTGGGAAAAGATCTTCACTAACCCTACATCCGACAGAGGGCTAATATCCAGTATATACAAAGAACTCAAGAAGTTAGACCCCCAAAAACCAAATAGCCCTATTAAAAATGGGGTACAGAGCTAAACAAAGACTTTTCACCTGAAGAACTTCAGATGGCTGAGAACCACCTTAAGAAATGTTCAACATCATTAGTTATTAGGGAAATGCAAATCAAAACAACCCTGAGATTTTACCTCACACCAGTCAGAATGGCTAAGATCAAAAACTCAGGAGACAGCGGGTGTTGATGAGGATATGGAGAAAGAACACTCCTCTGCTGCTGGTGGGATTGCAAGATGGTACAATCACTCTGGAAATCAGTCTGGCGGTTCCTCAGAAAACTGGGCACAACACTTCTGGAGGACCCTGCTATACCACTCCTGGGCATATACTCAGAGGATTCCCCCGCATATAATACGGATACATGCTCCACTATGTTTATAGCAGCCCTATATAGAAGCTGGAAAGAACCCAGATGTCCCTCAATGGAGGAATGGATACAGAAAATGTGGTATATTTACACAATGGAATACTGCTCAGCAATTAAAAACAATGAATTCATGAAATTTTAGGTAAATGGTTGGAACTGGCAAATATCATCCTAAGTGAGGTAACCCAATCACAAAAGCACACACATGGTATGCACTCACTAATAAGTGGATGTAAGCCCAAAAGCTCAAAATAAACAAGTTACAATTCACCAAGCTCAAGAAGAAGGAAGTCTTAAGTGAGGGTGCTTTGATTCCTCTAAGAAAGGGAACAAAATAGCCACTGGAGCAATAAGGAGACAATGTGTGAAGCAGAGACTGAAGACCACCCAGAGACTGCCCTACCTGGGGACTCATCCTATAAACAGTCAACAAACCCTGACACTACTGTGGACAACAGGAAGTGTATACCAAAAGGAGCATACCATGGTTTTCTCTGAAGGGGCCCTGCCAGAGCCTTACAAATACCGAGGCATATGCTAACAGCCAACTATTGGACTGGGCATGGGCTTTGGAGTGGAGGAGTTGGAGGATGGTTCAGGGGAGCTGAAGGGGTTTAATGCCCCATGGGAAGAACAATGATATCAGCCACCCACTCACACCAAGACTCCCAGGGACTGAACCATCAACCAAGGGGCACACATGGTTCCAGCCAGAAATGTGGCAGAGGAAGGCCTTGGAGGGCATCAGTGGGAGGGATGGTCCTTGGTCAGGTAAAGGCTCAACAGAGGCCTGAAAAAAGGGAAACCAAGGGGGGAGGGGGGAGTGTGTTGGGTGGAGGCAGGGGGAAGGAGGAAGGGGAGGGGCTGGGGGTCTTAGAGGAGGGGGGATATCTGGAAAGGTTTTACCATTGGCAATGTAAATGAAGATGATAGTCAATAAAAAATAAATTAATTAAAAAAAGAAATTCTGCCTGTCATATAATAATCAAAACACCAAACAAATATTAAAAGCAGCAAGAGAAAAAGGCCAAGTAACATAAAAAGGAAGACCTTTCACAATTATACCACACTTCTCACCAGAGACCATGAAAGCAAGAAGATCCTGGGCAGATGTCATACAGACCCTAAGAGAACACAAATGCCAGCCCAGACTACTATACCCAGCAAACGTCTCAATCACTGTATATGGAGAAACCAAGATATTCCATGATAAAATCAAATTTACACAATATCTTTCCACAAATCCAATCCTACCAAGGATAATAGATTGAAAATTCCAATATAAGGAGGACAACTATATCCTAGAAAAAGCAAGATAGTAATTTTTCAACAAACCTAAAATAAGACAACCACACAAACATAAAAAATAGCCTCAAAACTAACAGTAAGCAATAATCACTATTCCTTAATATCTTTTAACATCAATGGACTCAATTCCCCAATAAAAAGACATAGACTAACAGACTGGATACTTAAACAGGATATTAGATAAAAATTGACCTTTAACCTAAAGTCATCAAAAAAGACATGCAAAGACATTTTATACACATCAAAGGAAAAATCTACCAAGAAAAGCTTTCAATGCTGAACATCTATGCTCCAAATGCAAGGGCAACCTGATTCATAAAAGAAACTTCATTAAAGCTCAAAGCACACATTGCACCTCACACAATAACTGTGGGTGACTTCAAGACCCCACTCTCCTCAGTGGACCAATCAGAGAAGCACAAACTAAACAGAGACATAGTGTCACTAACAGAAATTTTGAACCAAATGGATTTAGCAGATATATGGAGAGCATTTCATCCTAAATCAAAAAAATATACCTTCTTCTCAGCACCTCGTGGTACCTTCTACAAAACTGACCATATAACTAGTCACAAAATGGAACTCATCAGATACAAGAAGATTGAAATAATCCCATGCCTCCTATCAGATTACTATGAAGTAAGGGTGGTCTTCAATAGCAACAAAAGCAACAGAAAGCCAACATACACATGGAAGCTGAACAATACTCTACTCAATGACACCTTGGTCAAGGAAGAAATAAAAAAGAAATCAAAGACTTTTTAGTATTTAATGAAAATGAAAGCACAACATGCCCAAATTTATGGGACACAATTAAAGCAGTGCTAAGAGGAAAATTCATAGCTCTGAGTGCCTCCAAAAAGAAGCTGGAGAGAACATGCACTAGCAACTTAACAACACACCTAAAAACTGTAGAACAGAAAGAAGTTAATACACCCAAGAATAGAAGGCAGGAAATAATCAAACTCAAGGCTGAAGTCAACCAAGTAGAAAAAAAAACTATTCAAAGAATCAACAAATCTAGGAGCTGGTTCTTTGAGAAAATCAACAAGGTAGATAAACCCTTATCCAGACTAACCACAGGGCACAGAGACAGTATCCAAATTAACAAAATCAGAAATGAAATGGGAGATATAAGAACAGAAATTGAGGAAATTAAAAAAACCATCAGATCCTATTACAAAAGCCTATACTCAACACAATTGAAAAATCTGGATGAAATGGACAATTTCCTAGACAGATACCAAATACCAAAGTTAAATTAGGATCATATAGACCATCTAAACAGTCATAACCCCTAAAGAAATAGAAGCAGTCATTGACAGTCTCCCAACCAAAAAAATGCATAGGACCAGATGGTTTTAATGCAGCATTCTATCAGAAGACCTAACACCAATACTCTTCAAACTATTCCATGAAATAGAAACAGAAGGAACACTACCCAACTCTTTTTATGAAGCCAAAATTACACTGATACCAAAAGAACAAAGATCCAACAAAGAAAGAGAACTTCAGATCAATTTCCTTTATGAATATTGATGCAAAAATACTCAATAAAATTCTTGCCAACTGAATCCAAGAACACATCAAAATGATCATCCACCATGATCAAGTAGGCTTCAACCCAGGGATACTGGTATGGCTCAATATATGGAAATTCATCAATGTAATACACTACTTAAACAAAATCAAAGAAAAAAACCACATGGTCATTTCATTAGATGCTGAAAAAGCTTTTGGCAAAATTCAGCATTCTTTCAAATTAAAAGTCTTGGAAAGAACAGGAATTTAATTCCCATTCATAAATATATTAAAAGCAATATACAGCAAAGTAGTAGCCAACATCAAACTAAATGGAGAGAAATTTGAAGCAATCCCACTAAAATTAGGGACTAGACAAGGCTGCCTTCTCTCTCTGTATCTATTCAATATAGTACATGAAGATCTAGCTAGAGCAATTAGACAACTAATGGAGGTCAAAGCAATACAAATTGGAAAGGAAGAAGTCAAATTATCACTATTTGCTGATGATATGATAGTATACTTAAGTGACCCAAAAAACTCCACCAGAGAACTATGGCTAATAAATAACTTCAACAAATTGTCAAGATATAAATTTAACTCAAACAAATCAGTTGCCTTCCTATACTCAAAAAATAAAAGGCTGAGAAAGAAATTAGGGAAATGACACCCTTCACAATGGTCACAAACAATATGAAGCATCTTGGTGTGATTCTAAACAAACAAGTATGGTTAGACAAGTTCTGTATGACAATAACTTCAGGTCTCTGAAGAAAGAAATCAAAGAAGACCTAAGAAGATGAAAAGATCTCTCATGTTCATGGATTGGCAGGAGTAACATAGTAAAAATGGCCATCTTGCCTAAAGCAATATACAGTTTCCATGAAATCCCCATCAAAATTCCAACTCAATTCTTCATAGAGTTAGAAAGAGCAATTCTCAAATTTATCAGGAATAACAAAAGATCCAAGACAGCTAAAACTATTCTCAACAGTAAAAGAACTTCTATAGGAAACAGTGTCCCAGACCTCAAGAAGTTTTACAGAGCAATAGTGTTAAAAACTGCATGGTATTGGTGAGTGACAGGCAGGTAGATCAATGGAATAGAATTGAAGACCAAGAAATGAACCCACACACCTATGGTGATTTGATCTTTGACAAAGGAGCTAAAAACCATTCAGTGGCAAAAAACGATAGCCTTTTGCACAAATGGTGCTGGTTCAACTGGTGGCTAGCATGAAGAAGAATGCAAATCAATCCATTCTTACTTCCTTGTACTAAGCTCCAGTCCAATTGGATCAAGGACCTCCACATGAAGCCAGATACAGTGGAACTAAAAGAAAAGAAACTGGGGAAGAGCCTTGAACACATGGGCAGAGAAAAGTTTCCTAAACAGAACACTAATAGCTTATGGTCTAAGGACAAGAATTGACAAATGAGACCAAATAAAATTATAAAGGTCCTTTAAGTCAAAGGATACTGTCAATAGGAAAAAACAGCAACCAACAAATTGAGAAAAGATCCTTACGCAACTTATATCTGACAGAGGGCTAATATCCAATATATACAAAGAACTCAAGAAGTTAGTCTCCAGAGAACCAAATGAACCTATTAAAATGGGGTACAGAGCTAAACAGAATTTTCACCTGAGGAATATCAAATGGCTGAGAAGCACCTAAGGAAATTTTCAAAATCCTTAGTCATCAAAGAAATGCAAATCAAAACAATACTGAGATTTCACCTCACACCAGTCAGAATGGCTAAGATCAAAAACACAGGAGACAGCAGATGCTGGTGAGGATGTGGAGAAAAATGAACACTCCTCCACTGCTAGTGAGATTACAAGCTGGTACAACAACTCTGGAAATCAGTTTGGCAGATCCTAAGAAAACTGGGCATAATACTACTACTGGAGGACCCTTTTATACCACTCCTGGGCATATACACAGAGGGTTCTCCAGCATGTAAAAAGGATACATGCTCCACTATTTTCATAGCAGCCCTATTTATAATAGCCAGAAGATGGAATGAAACCAGATGTCCCTCAACAGAGAATGGATACAGAAAATGTTGTATATTTACACAATGGAATACTACTCAGCTATCAAAAAACAATGACTTCATGAAATTATTAGGAGAAGGGATTGAACTGGAAAATATCATCCTGAGTGAGGTAACCCAATCACAAATGAATACACATGGTATAAAAAATAAGAATGAGGGACTGGGGTGGTTTGTATAACTCAATTGGTAAAACACTTGCCTTGAAAACTTGAGTGCAGACATGTGGATAAGGGGATCTCCAAAGCATACCTGCCTGCAAGTCTGAGAGTCAGTGTGCTTCAAGAGAGTAAATCAAACACATCTGGGATTTGGATGAGTGGACATGATAAAAATTTCCACATTATATATAACACAGTATAAATAACATGAATATTATGAAGAGACGGCAGTTAAGAGCTCTGGTTTTGATTGTAGAGCACTCAGTTTTGATTGCTAGCACCCACATGGCAGGTCACAACTGTTCATAACTCCAGTTCCAGGGAACTCAACACTCAATTCTATCACATGGTGCATAGAAAATATGCAGCAGCAAAATACTCCTATATATAAATCTACAAAACTTAAGCATATACAAAGAAGTAAATTGTATGTAATTTCTTTCATTAATCATGTTAAAGTATCCAATACAAAGCTTTAAAAGATACAACAGGAACATATTTATACACTAACTGAATTTTTTGTTTTGCTTTCCTTATAGTAGGCCTAGGAGCTGCTGTCTTAAAGTATGCCCAACGCATATACCTAGGAGCCTAGAGCAGGTATATAATCCAGTGGGACTCAGTGAAAAGGAGACTAAAAATGACTTCTCCCCTCTCAGGATGCATCCCCTGAAATGCAGGATGCCCATGCTACACTCTACAGACCCAAGAAGGCTGGACAAGAAGAAGGGCACAAGAAAGGATGTTTGAATCTATGGAAAGGTCATGGAAGGCAGATGGATGGAAGAAATTGGGTGGGAAAGGAGTTAGTAAGGGAGAGGTAGGTTCAGTGTCCATGATAATGAATGGAAATCTGCAACTGACTGGGTGGTAAGGAGGGGGCAACTTCAGGAAGAGACAGAGACCTGGGCTAGGGGAGGCACACAAGTATCAATGTTGGTGTGCTTAGCTGTGACTCACAGCACTGGAGATATGGAGCCTGGGAGGCTGTCTCTTCTAGATAGGCAAGAATCCCAATAGATCAATAGTGACATCAACCCACCCACAAAACTTCCACCCAAAACCTTTCCTGTCTACAAGAAATGCAGGAACAGGGGATGGAGTAGAGACTGAGGGAACGGCCACCCAATAACCAGATCAATTTGAGACTAATGGGCAAGCAAAACTCCCTGACACTTAATCATACTCGGTTATGCTTGCAGACAGGAGTCTAACACATGCTGTCCTGTGAGAGGATCCACCAAACAGCTACCTTAGACAGATGAAGACACCCACAGCTAAACATTGGATGGTAGTTGGAGGCTCTTAAGGAAGATTGAGAAGATGATTGACAGTCCCTAAGGGGATAGGAGTTTCACACAAAAAGAACAACAAATCAACTAACATGGACCCCTCGGGCTCTCAGAAACTAAACCACCAATCAAAGAACATACACAGTCTGGCCCTAAGCCTCCATGCATATAGGTAGCAGATGTGAAGCTTGGTCTTTGTGTGAGCCCCAAACACCTGGAGCGGGGGCTATCTCAAACGCTGTTGCCTGTTTGTGGGATACGTTCTTCTTGCTTGACTTCCTTGAATGGACTCAATGGGAGCAGAAGCACATAGTCTCACAGAGTTCATGTTCCAGGGTTGGGAGACAACCAAGCAGCCTCCACCCACTCAGGGGACAAGGGGAGGGTAAGAAAGGGCAACAACTGCCAGAGATGCAGACTGGAAAGGGGCAGTGAGCAGGATGTAAAGTAAAGAAGTAAAATATAAAAATAAATGAAAAATATTCCAGAAAACAACACATGGCACAACTGGGATTACAATAAAACAATAAATTTTGACGTCAGTCTACTTTAAGATAAAATATTTTACTTTAAAATTTATATATATAATAAAGTTTTTCCACAGACACTGTATCTTGATGTTGTCAGTGTGTCCTGACCCCTGCTTCAGGGTCTAATGATCAGCTGCAGCAGCAACTACAAGGAAAGCAAGAATCATCAATAGTATCATCAGACACATCATTGGTGGTATTGTCAGCATCAGCATCAGTAGCATCAATGTCATTATCATCAGGATCAACAATGAAAAACTGTGAGAAGGTAGAGGCTTATTTTGTTAATTTTATTCTTAGATATTGCTTCTTCTGGAATGCTTGTTTCCAGGATGATGCTATCCTCACAAGTCAGAGTTCAGAAAACAGAGATAAATAGACACTAATGTTTAACAGGAAGATATCTCTGTTTAGCCATTCAGAAAACACAAGGTTTTCCCTAGGAGTGAAAAAAAAGTCCTCATTCAGGAAAGGGAGACAACCAAGTACCAATCAACTTTACATGATCAATTGTGTTGATCTAAACTATGTGAAGTATTTTCAATAAATTGGGGAAAGGAAAGAATTTTTCTGGTTCTAGGTCATGCTTAATTAGCCAGATAGAAGCATGAAATGTAATAATCATAACTATTAGTACCAAATAAAAGTTCATCTATTTTAAGCAACTACTGTGCTGTAACTTACCTGGTTCAACGTATTTGTTAGCCATTTTCTTCATGCCACACTCGACGAAATTGATTTCTCATCCATGTCATCATTGATAATAGATGATTCTGAACTCACACGACAGGCCTTACAGGCAACAGTAGCATCCCTGATCCAGAAGAAAGCCCGGATCACTGACACTGGTCTTGCTATGGCCAGTGTGGTCAGCTGACAATAAAGCATCATAAAAATCTTCATCATCCTGAGTAGGGGCCAGATGTTCATCTAGGTCAGGAACAGGAGTGGGTTCCTCATCTAAAGAAAAGCTATCATACTTGTCTTCTGCTCTGAGCAAGGTCAAGATGTTCAGGTCAGCTCTTTCAGAGTCATCTATGGAACAAGTGCTGGCCTCAGGAGTAGGCTCTGGGTCAGAACAGGGCGTGTCCCTTGCATGCTCCATGAAAATGGCTAAATCACATCTGAAATCCAACTCAATGTCACTAGCTGTTTCTGAGTTATGCTGTTCCTCTGATTGAGCAATGTCAGCACGACCCTGGGAAACAGTTGTTTCAATGTCAGCAATAGCTCCACTGACAGCAACACATTGGGAAGAAGTTTTTTCAATGTCGGCAGGAGCTCCTCTGCTGGTAGCACTGGTGGAAGGAGTTGTCTCAACATCAGCAGGGAACCTGCTGTCAGCAGCACAGGTAGAAGAGGTTGGCTGAATGCTAACAGTAGCTCCACTATCAGGAGCACAGGTGGAAGAAGTTGGCTCACTATCAACAGGATCCCCAATGTCAGCAGCAGTGGTGGAAGAAGTTCGATCAAGGCCAATAGAAGAACCACTGTCATGAGCACGTTGGGAAGGAGTTGACTCAACACTGCCAGGAGCACAACTGTCACGAGCACTTTGGGCAGCAGATGGCTCAATATCAGCACGAGGCCCGCTATCAGCAGCAGAGGCGGAAGAGGTTAGCTCAATGACAACAGTAGCTCTACTGTCAGGAGCACAGGTGGAAGAAGTTGTCTTGATATCAATAGGAGCCCCAGTGTCAGCAGCCCTGGTGGAAGAAGTTTGGTGAATATCACCAGGAGCCCCACTGTCATGAACATTTTGAGCAGTTGGTTCTATATCAGCAGGAGGCCTGCTATAAGCAGCAGAGGTGGAAGGAGGGGACTCAACATCAGCAGGGAGCTCAGGCACTGAAATTCTTTGCTCCTGAGGCATGTGAAGGAAATTCTCTGATTTACTTCCTTCAATCTAAAAGGAAAATTGGCAATGTAACTTTTTTTACATTTTCTAATTATTTTATTCTTGTTAAATAAAAGTACTAGATGAAATCTCTGTGAAAAGCATGCTTGATTTCACATTCATAAACTGCTAAGAGAGGTTTGTCTGTAACTGCTAATATAATGAAAAACCAAATCATTTTGTCAAAAGAATTACCAGAGAGAAACGAATCTACCAATTTGTCAAATGCCAATACACAATATATTCAAAATCTTTATCTGTAGTTTCTCCTAATACAGTAAATAGCTTGGCTGGAAGCATTTCCCAACAGAAGTCAGATGTTATCAGAAACATGTATTGTAATACTCACTGAGAAGCTTCAAGTGACTTGCCATGGTACTTTTGATTTAAAATTTTACTTATTACCGGGCATGGTGGTGCACGCCTATAATCCCAGCACTTGGGAGGCAGAGGCAGGCGGATTTCTGAGTTCGAGGCCAGCCTGGTCTACAGAGTGAGTTCCAGGACAGCCAGGACTACACAGAGAAACCCTGTCTCGAAAAACCAAAAGAGAGAGAGAGAGAGAGAGAGAGAGAGAGAGAGAGAGAGAGAGAAGAGAAAAAATTTTTTACTTATTTTATTCATTTTATCACCTGTCTGCTAATGTCAGAATCTTGATTTTGTTTCTGTATTCAAACCAACTTCATCACTAGCTACACTCATTGATATTCAGCAACCTCTGCTTCTTATCTGCTTGAGTAAAATGCCTATAATTTCTACAAATCGTTGATGGGGACCTACTGAGATATATTCTTTCCTTTCTTCTGCTCTTTGCTACATAACATCATTCTCTGTAAAATGGAAAGATATAAAAAGAAAGGACAAAAGGTGTCCTCTCCTATCTCTAGGACCTGAATTTTGAATTCCAGCCAGATTAAGAGAATGGGCCAGTGAGGTGCTTTGAGAACAAAATGAACCTCTCTTTTCTGCACCATATTAACCCTTCCCCAATGTACAGCCTTTCACAGTCACACATTAGGTACCTGGGATATCAGAAAAGTGGAGCTGAATTTTGAAATGCATGAACAAAGTATGTCACTACCTATGGCAGAAGGGAATTGCTGAGTTCCAGGTATGGATTCTATAACTTTTCTTCTAGGCAAAATTGTAATCTTTGAGGCTTACTGCCTCCAAGTGCTAACTTAGGCCTAGTCCTGGTAGCTTCTAGTCTCTGTGAAACTTAGCAGAGGCCTAGAATATTTTCAGCCTCTCATACTGCTGAATAAGCACACCATTACTTCTGGTTCCTTTTCATCTCTTGCTGATGCGTTCAACTCAGGTGTTCTAGCTCAAACCTCATCTCCATGCTAACTGCTTCAGTCTGGATTCTTTCTTGGCTTCTGATGATTTGCTCTGCTTGACCTCAAATTAACTAGCAGTTTTTTTCTAATCTTCTGACTCTTTTGTAATCTCTGGTTCATTTTGCCTTCACCTTGTCTTGCTGGTTCTCTCTTTGGAAAGGGTTAGGAGTTGTGGCCTTTTTATAGGATATATATGTCACTGGAATGGCCTTTAAGATTTCAGTAGACTGATATCATTTCCACAAAGTTCTCTCTTTCCTGTGTGGGTCAAGATGTGATCTCTCAGCTTCGGCTTCAGTACCATGCCTGTCTGCCTGAACCATGATGGTGATGTGTGTATCCAACTGGAACCATGAGCCCCATTTCAAATGCACCCTTTCTTCTAGAAGTTGTGTTCCCCATGGTATTTTATTACAGCAATAGAGAGAAACTAACATAAGCATCATCTAGTTACAGTTCCCATCATTCCAAGCTGGGAAAGGGGTTTTATCAAGTGGATTTGGTCACAAAACAAGTGATCAAATTCACTAATGCTATCTTAGAATACTCAGAAAACCTATTGATTTGAGCAGATAAATCTAGAAAATGTGAGTGTTGAAAATGGATTTGATGCTGCATGGCAAATGGGAAGCCTCATTGACTTTTATAAGATAACAAATAAGGTCTCCATACCTTTGTTATTGCTGACATCTCTGTGAAACTCAAAGCTTAGCAGTCTACTTTTGCCTTTCAGTACCAGGCTTGAGGGTGGTATATGCTACTTACATGAAAACTCATACTTCCCTGTCTGGCTCTACCTCTTCATAAACACTTATGTTGGGTATCTTGTTAGCATGCAATAGAGAACTGTTGTTACTGAGCTCATGTCTGTGATTTTTTTATTTTATACTTATTACACTGCAAGTGCCATGTAGGATTCTAGGAAATCTTGTTTGTTACATCTTATGCAAGATTAATATCAGCAAATAATGTTTATTTTTAATTTCAATCACATAATTTATTCCTTTGAGGAGTGGAAACTACCTTTGTTTTAGTTGTCTCTGGCATATATCACTGCTTTAATAATATTGTGGATTGTATTCTAATCAGTGTTATATAAAAGAAGTTGCCACATTTCATGCCAACTGTAACTTATACATGGTTACCATATTCTTTACCATTATTGTGTATATTTTATGTCATCATAACAATTCTACTTAGGGAAAAAAATGTGTATTAGGATTGTAAGTTTCAAAAATTGTAATGAATTTTCACTTAAAGAATAGATGATTATCAAGTGAATTTCTGCATATTAAAATTACCTGAGTTCTACCTCCTTGCTAAATTCTCTCTAAAACAAAAATTACTCAGGTACATCTCATATTGTAGCTAATAATAAATTGGAAACCAGATTGAGCTAAGCTTAAAAGAAAGAACATTTGAGTTTGGTTTATAACAATAGTAACTTCACAGTTTCTAATGATTTCATTAGGTGTAATAATTATGTCTAATCTGCCCCTTTTAAGATGGGGATGTAGAGGGTTTAGATTAAGGTACTGAGCTAGTTGTTAACAGTATGCAAAGGAGTAAGTGGCTTAAGTAAGATCTGCAAACAGACACTTTTGCTTACTTTGTACCTTCTCAATGGGGATTAAAACAGAAAAGAGGGCTATTACTTTTGTACTTGCTTCTGACGTTGATATGACAAAATATCTGATGGAAAACATCAGTCAGTTACTCCAAGGTAGGCAACAGGGTGTCCTGGTTTGTGACAGTAGTCTGTTGCTTCTCACATGCTGATAGACCAGGAAACAAATAACAGAGAACTGGTACCACAAGTAGTCATAACTATTAAAACCTACCACTGACAAACCTGTGCTACCTAGGCCATACCCTGAAAGCTAAACTCCCAAAGAGTGGCCAACTGTTCTAACACAGGAGAACCCATCTCTGGGTTAGGTTCTGAATGTTGTGTTTTCTACAGTTTAATACACTGTAAAATGCACACTTTCTCACCACAATGATGTTCTTCTTCTTGTTTTTTCACTAGCTACAAAAGAGAGAGGCGAAGTTTGTCATTAAACAACTGTAGGAAACATGACTATAATGGGCTGCAAGGCTATTTTTGTGACCCTATATGCTTTGACACCATTTATGAAAAGCCTTTAAACTGAATATTGATTTGTAAGCACAAAATATATGGAGAAATCGTCCTTTCCTCTTCCTTCTATTTTTAAAATACAAAGAGAAAACATTATTAAAAGTGACTACTTATAATAAATTGTTGAGCAAAATACCTGTGATGCTGAGCACTATCAGACACAAGAAGTATCACCTTAGTCTGAATTGTTATCCCATAGTGAACTGTGAAAAGGATAGCTTCGTGTTGCCATTGCTGCTTTTTGTCTCTGGCCTAGGGATGCTGGCACATCTCTTAGTGAGCATACCCATCTTGTGCAGAAGTGAAAGGGGCTTCTCCAATATTGACTTGAACTTCCTTCACGGGGGAGGAATATTCATTCCTAAGAACAGGGAATCTCAGTCTATGGTGACTATCATTGCAACATAGCAAAACATAGGGGACACAAAACCTTTACAAAGCATTTCCAGATGCAAGTGTGACACAGCTCCAGAAAGATCAGTGCATTGCTCTATGTGAGATCTTCTGAGGAAGATGCTAAAACCCTAAGTTCTAGCATTGGTCTTCAGCTCATGTACAGTGCAAAGAAGTTCAGCATCAACTTCCATTGCCACCCATGGAAAGACACCTTAGTAGTTACGCAAACTGAACTATTACTCTACAGGGAGATGCATGGAAGAAACTTGGGCACAAAGAAGCAATTCCAAGGGAGTAATGCCTCACCTGAAACATTTTTAAATTTATTTCTACAAATAAAACACTGAGGGACTCAAGTATCACTCTATGTAAAAGCCTGTCCCCAAAATAAGCTAAAACATGAACAATTCTTGTTTACTTCATTTATAGTATGTAAAACTCCACTCTACCTTCCTGTGCATTACCCATGGCCAGAGCAGAGCATTTGCCCCACCAAGAAATAGGCTGAGAAAGTGCTCTGTGGTAGACCTTATGCTAGGCGTGTGAGGGGCCTCCATCAATCGTTATCACCACAAAGAAAGCTCCAGTGCAGAAATAACTTAACAGAAACCCACCCACATTACACTAATGCCGTTTCACCTTATCCTTATGTGAAGAGGGTCATTTAGATTCCTCTCCACTATTCTCTGGCAAGTGTTTTCCAAAGGCAAAGTAGGTGTGAGGGATGCTGTGGTGACAATTGCTGAAAGCATAAACTCTGTGGTGTTTCTCCCATTGTGAGAAACATATCCAGAAAGAATGAATGGGCCCCTCCATGCCGTACACTACAGAATGATGTGATTTTCTCAACCTTCCTTCTACTGTGGCAGGTTTTTCTGCATATCATGTCTTGTAGCATATAAACCAACTATCACTATAAATTTGGTAAGTAATGGATCTTCAGGAAAAGGTGCTGTCAGAGTAGCTCATATGCAAGCTGCTTGCATAGAATGCTTAGAATGGCAGTTTTCATTCCCCAGCACAACCAACAAAACTCAACCACCATTCATTTGTTTAAACTCTTCCTGAGTTAGCCAGTTATTTATAATGAGAAGATATTCACATTAAATAGAAGATAATATATGAACTATCAAATAACTTGAAACTGAGAAATTCTATGAAGGAAAAAAATCCAGATGGCTCTAGTGATATTTAATCCTCGAAAAATATGGTAAAAGTAATTGAATACTCTATTTTGTTTTCTTGACATGATCACATTTTTATGGACACTGACATATATAACAACATGTAGCCAACAATATGATATATCTATTACAAAAACTTCAATAAAAATCAATTTTAAAACAAAGTCAGCTTGCTGTTATGTGACTAGAGAGGACCCACATCATGGAATACATGTAAAATCTTTTAACTTTTAAAATGATGCTACATGCA
The DNA here is from genome assembly GCA_964023405.1 of Apodemus agrarius. Taxonomy (NCBI): domain Eukaryota; kingdom Metazoa; phylum Chordata; class Mammalia; order Rodentia; family Muridae; genus Apodemus; species Apodemus agrarius. Next base: position 9,598,295 of record OZ030005.1, on the reverse strand, counting down.
TCAGTACTTCATTTTACATAAAAAACATATTCCAGTTGATATAATTTGAATTTAAAATTTCTTAGAAACAATTCCTTAAATAAATCTGAATCCTAAAAATGTTTGGCAGCAAATTAAGAAAGGATGTAACTACTAGAATTCTTGATTTCCTTAGTTACTATTCTAGCAGGACCAAACTCTTTTTATACTTGGGATAGAATCAGTAGAATACTTACCCTTAATTTTACCTGTATTATACTGGGAAGAATATTTCAGAATGGATTTTAGCTGTCCTGGTGGTCTTACTCCACTGAAGCCTATTTTAAGAGTGTTATATCAATAGTCATATAAAACATTAATGAATTTGAGCTCTGTTTTGTTTGGTTTCCTAATTTATATTACATTATAAATTTAAAAAAAAACATTAATTTGTTCTTCAACCAGTTGATTACATTTGAGGACACTTTCCTTACAACTTTTCCCAATGTGGAAGATAAGGGAGAATTTAGTCCAGAAAAATTAGCCTAAAAAACCATACAGGTACAGAAACACACACACACACACACACACACACACACACACACACATGTGCACACACATATTCACACACACATGCATACACACACACACACACACACACGCACATTCACACATGCACGCAAACACACACATGCACACATGCCCACACACATGCCCCCCACACACACAGTCACTAGTACCTCTTCAGCCTTTGTTCTGATAGCTGTACTGACTGGTATTTTTACTCTATTGACTCAGTATCAGTCTTTGCCCCTGGAGCAGCATAGCACCTTCTCTCATGATGCTTTGTGCATATGTCACTGACTATGATGTTACCACCTGAGAGGTTGATTTGTGGATCATCAAATAGATTTCCAGAACTCTTAAAATCCCACAACAGCTTTCACAATGTTCAAGCTGCTCCCTCATAACTTATGCAGGAATGAATCCGTAAATCACAATCTGCCTCTTTCTGGACCAAACAAGCATTTCTATGGATTAATAAGATGATCACAAGAGCAAAGGACAATAAAACTTAATGGAAACTTGCGGTTTTCCTGCTGAACTGTTTAGAATTCCAAATAGAAGTTAATGTGTATTTTGCAAGAAGACTGAACAGTTTTAAGTACTGAAAAGTTTTGAATCTTCACTTTCAACATTGGCTTTGATGATTTGGGGGAATTTTCAAACATGGACCAAGTAAGCTATTTAATAATGTTTAAAAATTTTTATTGATACATAGCCCAAATAAAGAGGACAATGTAATGGTCCTCTCTTGTGAAAGTAATTAATCATAATGAGCACAGAAATAGCTTGAAATACAACTTTAAATGTTCTACCAAACCAGTGACTAACCTAGCATCCCAGTCAGAAATATATGGACCTTGACCTCCAAGTGATGTGGAAGACAAAAGCCCCCTTTGTAATGAGGTAAATATTAGTTATATTGTCATTCAGATAATCTATTGAGAGTCAAAGGATTAATTAGTGTAGAAAACAAATCATGTGAACATATCATTGATGGATGTAGAATTCTGGAAGACAAGAGTGTCTTCCAACAACTTTAAAAGATACTACACCTGACAAAATGGTCCTTTGCTGGTAAATCTGGTGTCCAGGGAAGAAATGAAATATGTTGGCATCCTGTAGTAATGACTGAAAATGGAGAACCACCCAAATTCATGTAAACTTTCAGACAAGAGAAATGCCTGAAATGATAGTTACTAGTGCAGGTCTTGGTTCACAAATGAATCCAGTAAGGCTTTGCAAAGCCAAAGAAGCTTAGATGGACAGACATGGGCATAGCTAATCCCAGCAGGCTTGTTTTCCAAACTGCAGAGTTCATTCTTGGAAATAGTGGGGGAATATACTGTACATGTTCATATGAACCACAATGAGCAAGTTTTCAAGCAAATAAGATATGCATCATACTGTGTAAGACAAAGGTCTCAAAGTACTTCCACCATGAATTTGCTTCTTCTCTTTGAATTTACCTACTATTACTGTATTGTTAAACCTTACCGGGACAAAGGCTTTTCATCTTTAAAATAAAAGACTTCTGAAACTAAAAACTGTACCTGGTGTATTAGTCTGGGTTCTCTAGAGTCACAGATCGTATGGGCAGTCTCTATGTAGTTAGGGAATTTGTCGATGACTCACAGTCTGTAGTCCAACTCCCAACAGTAGTCAGCAGCAGCTGTGGATAGAAGTCCAAGGATCTTGCAGTTGCTCAGTCCCACGAAGCAAGCCGGCAAGGAAGAATTAGTCTTCCTTCTTTCAATGTCCTTATATATGTCTCCAGTAGAAGGTGTAGCCCAGATTAAAGGTGTGTGTATCCATGCCTTTAATCCCAGATGATCTTGAACTAGAATCCATAGCCATAATCTGGGATTAAAGGTGTATGTCTCCACACCTTTAATCCCAGATGATCTTGAACTGGAATCCATGCTTCAAGATCTCCATGCTAAGTCCAGGTCAGAAACTTATATCTCTGAGCCTCCAGATTAGGATCATAGGTGAGCCTTCCAATTCTAGATTGTAGTTCATTCCACATATAGTCAAGTTGACAACCAGGAATAGCCACTACACCCGTCCAGGAGGTCCAATTATTCCAGAGTCCCCGGAGAGGTGCTACCTAGGGATCATGGTGGTGGTGGTGGGGAGAGAACGAGACCCTGTGTGCAATAAGCTTTAGTCAGAGTCTCCTTTAATAATCAGAAAGCAATGGCTTATAAGCAGTACGGAGTGGAAGTGAGACAAAGGCAGTAAATCTTGAAACAGTCAGATGGGATGTCTTGGGATGCGGGGATAAGGACACTTAGGTTGAAGGCCAGTTTATCAATTAACTGGTTCCTGTAAAGAGGTCCAGTATCTAAATAATCAGTCATTTTATTGCTTCAGCCAGTTCCTGGTACGGCAGATGAAAGAAGGTGAGATAGGAGCACTGTGAGATGCTTGCACTCCAGTCCTTAATTAAGGCATTGAGGCAGTGAGAGCAGAGGCAACTGCTGAGAAAGGAAGGCGACTTATCTAGGGGAGGAAGACAGGATGACGCCAGGCCAGATGGCTCAGGGCTTAGTGAAGATTGTCCAGGGATGCCCCTTATCTTTTATGGCCAGTCAGTTCCTGGAGTCTTCTGTGCCATTAGTTCGTGGGAAAGGCTTTTGTTTAACAATCTCACAACCCTGCAACAGCCATCTCAGGGATGAGTGTTTGTGGCCGTGTAGCTTAGAATGGCTCCTTACAAAAAACAAAATATATTTTATTACAACTATAGAAAAACCTTACATATAAAAATTATCAAACTCATTGTTAGTATCAATATCTATGAGAGGAATCTAGAGATTTTCCTAGAAGAAATATTCATTTGTAGCAAATTACCTCACATAGAGCTATTCCATTTCCTGTATATTTCAAATCAAAGATGACAGTTGTTTATCAAACATTAATGCCTAAAAATAAATACACACACAATTGGGATGATCTTAAATGAACTCTCTTAGAGTGATAGAGAGCACAATCATGACCAGAAAAATCAACTATTTCAAAAATAACCTCTTGTGATTCTTTTTAACCCTATGCTCATGGTTCTGGAAAGAATTATAGATTGAGTCTGCTAGCATGCCATTTGAATCTCAACACTTATGAGGCAAAAGAAGATGGATTGCTGTGATTTTCTGGACAAACAGAGCTACATTTGATGAGACCATGTCTCAACCCCACTGTTAAGAGTAAAACCCAGAGCTGAGCTGCAAGCTGTCCCCTGGTTGCCATTCTTTGGCCAATATTTAAGGCAACATAAGCAGGACTGTTGTACCAGGAACATCCAAGTTAGACCTTGTCTTTGAATGCTCTGCCCATTTTCCTGGAGGCATACACAGTCCTCTGATTTCCAATGTCCAGGCAAAGGCAGCCCACCTCAGAACTCCTGCACCAGAAACACCCAGGGATAACCAGTTGGCTAAAGGCCACCCATACACAAAGAACACAAACAATGGCCCTTTCTAAGCCAGCACTCCATATGGACGAAACCATGTTCACCTTGAACACCAAGGTTGTGAAGCCAAAGCCAGAAGCCAGACCAGTTTGAATCTGGCATCTCCCAGGTGCTGCTAGAGCTGGAGATGAACTCAGCTCTCAAGGCACAGTTGCGGGAACTCAACATCACTACAACCAAGGATAGTGAAGTTGGCACTGTCGGAAAGCTATCATAATTTTTGTACCAGTTCCTCAGCTTAAATCTTTCCATTAAATCCAAGTCCAGCTAGTTCATGAATTGGAGAAAAAGTTCAGTGGGAAACATGTTGTTTTCATGACTGAGGGGTGGATTCTGCCCAAGACAACCTAGAAAAGCCTTATGAAAAATAAGCAAAAGCACCCCAACAGCCACACCTGACAGCAATACATCATGCCATCCTTGAGAACTTGGGGAAATACATGAAGGGGAGTGGGTGATGTGGGGAGGAGTGTGAGAGGAGGTGACTGGGAGACAGGTAGTGAGCTGGATATAAAGTGAATACGTAAATAAAAATAATTACATTAAAAAAAGAAGAATGTATAGACCTGAGACATAGCTCAGCAATTAAGCACACCTGGTGCTCTTCCAGAGGCCAACAGTTCAGTTCTCAGCACTGTCTCTAAAACTCCAACTCCAACTGTAGGAGACTTCCTTCCTCTGGCATCAGGGGTCACATGCACATATAAATTTTTAAAAATAAAAATAATTCATTCTTTAAAAATGACAAAAACAATGTGGTACATGTATACAATGGAATTCTATTCACCTATTAAATGCAAACACATAATGAATTTTGTAGGCAAATGGATAGAACTTGAGAATATCACCATGAATGAGGTAACTTGGACCCAAAAAAGGATGGTATGTACTTATTTATAAATGGATATTAGAAATAAAGTACAAGATGACAATACCACACTCCACACAACAAAAGAAGATAAACAAGAGGTAAGGACCAAGCAAGGTTGTATGACTCTGACTTAGAACAGAGAACAAAATAGTCATAGGAGGCAGATGGAAATATGGAACTAGGTGGGAGTGAGGATGGTCAGGGAAATGGGGTGTGGGGAGATACGGGAGAGATGGCCTGCTGGCCATGAGAATGAATGGATATCTTCAGGCAGCATGGCTGGGGTTGTGGGACAAAATTCACATGATCATGTCTGTACATGCTGAAAAATCCTTTGATAAAATCAAACACCCCCTTCATGTTTAAACTCTTGCAGGCATCAGTGATAAATCTTGCATATCTAAACAAAATAAAGGTAATATATGACAAGCCAATAGACAACAACAACTTAAATGTAGAGAAACTTAAAATAAGAGACTATACAATGATGCCCGCATATGTAAGAGACTTCAAAAAAATCTACCAAAAACATGTACTCCAATGGTGATAAACACCTTCAACAGAATAGCTGGATAAAAAATTAGCTCAAAAAATCAGTAGCCTTCCCTTATACAAAAGGTAAACAGAACAAGAAAACACTTAGCAAAGCAAAACTCTTAACAATAGCCACAAATGATATAAAATACCTCACTATAGCTCTAATCAAGCTATGGAAAGGCCTGTCTACCAAAACCTTCAAGTCTCTGAAAAAGAAATTGAAGAATTATTTATGAGATTCTAAGGAAAATTGATGGAACTAGAAAGTTTCATCCTGAATGAAGTAACCCAATCACAAAAGAACACACATGGTATACATGCACTGATAAGTGGATATTTGCCCCAAAGCTCAAACTACACAGGTTACAATTCAGAAACCATAGGAATCTCAAAAAGAAAGAAGACCAAAGTGGAGGTGCTTTGGTTCCTCTGAGAAAGGGAACAAAATACTCACAGGAACAACTATGGAGACAAAGTGTGGAGCAGAGACTGTCCTACCTGGGGATTCATCCTATAAACAGTCACCAAACCCCAAAACTACTATGGATGACAAGAAGTGTATACCAAAAGGAGCCTGTTATGGTTGGCTTTAGGAGGGGCCCTGCCAGAGCCTTACAGATACAGAGGCATATACTAGCAGCCAACCATCGTCATAAGCAAGGGGTTCTCAATGGAGGAATTGGAGGGCAGACTGCAAAAGCTTGGGGGTTTGCAGCTGCATGGGAAGAACAACATGTGGGCCAACCAGATGCCCAGGGCTCCCAAGGACTAAGCAATTAACCAAGGGGTATGCATGGTTCCAGCCAAAATAGTGGAAGATGCCTTGTCAGGCCTCAGTGGGGGGAGAGGCCCTTGGTCATGTGAAGGAATAATAGAAGCCCCAGCTTGGGGGAAATCGAGGGGGAGGTGTTTGTGGGAGTGGGTTGGGTGGACGAGCATATTCTTGGAGGTAGGGGGTAGAAGGATATATTGGGGGTTTTCATGGAGGGTAGAAACCAGGAAGGGATATAACATTTGAAATGTAAATGAAGAATAGATTTAAGAGAAAGAAAGAAAGAAAGAAAGAAAGGAAGGAAGGAAGAAAAAAGAAAGAAAGAAAGAAAGAAAGAAAGAAAGAAAGAAAGAAGTTGAAGAAAGAGAGCAGAAGATGGAAAGACCCCCCTCCATGCTCATGTCTGTACAGGATTAACATGGTGAAGATGGGCATCTTACAACAAGCATTTTCAGATTTAATGCATTTCCTATCAAATTTCCAACACAATTATTTACAGAACATGAAACAACAATTTTTAGTTTCCTATCAAAACCCAAAAATGTAGGATACCTAAAAAGAAATATTGAATAATAAAATAATTCCTGGATATATCACCATCCCATATCATAAGAGATACCACAGAGCATTCACAATTTTTAAAAAAAAACCGCATGGTATTAGTAAGGAAATGAACAAGCTCATCAGTGGAATCAAATGGAAGACCCAGAACTACACTCACACACCCACCAACAATTGATTTTGACAAAGAAGGCATGCAATGGAAAAATAGAAAGCATATTCAACAAATGGTGCTCATCTAACTGGATGTCTACCTGAACATGAATGCAAATACATCCATATTTATTACCCTGAGCAAAAGTCAAGTTCACATGCAGCAAAGACCTCAACATTAAAGCAGATACACTAAATATACTAGAAGAGAAGGTGAGAAATATCCTTGATACAGTGATACAGTAGACAATTTCCTAAACAGAACACTGATGTCTCGTGCTCTGAGATAAAAATTGAAACATGGGGACTCATGAAATTGAAAATTTTCTGTAAGCCAAAGACACTATCAATAGGACAAAAGAGAAGCCTACATATTGGGAAAAGATACTCACCAACCCTATACTTTACAGAGAACTACTGTCCAAAATATATAAAGAACCCAAAAAGATAGCCATTCAGAAACCAATTTAAAAATGGGATAAAGAGCTAAACAGAATTCTCAACAGAGGAACCTCAGAAGGTTGAGAAACACCTAAATATTCTAAGTCATTGGTCATCAGTGAAATGAAAATCAGAAGGACACAAAGATTCCATCTTACACCAGTCAGAGTGGCTAAAGTCAAAACTTCAAGTGAGAGCACATGCTGGAAAGGATACTGAGCAAGGGGAACACTTTTCCATTGCTGGTGGGAGTGCACACTTGTACAACCCCTTTTGAAAAGTAATTGAGCAGGGTTTTTTTTCCTGAAAATTAGGAATAGTTTTACCTCAAGATGCAGCTATACCACTCCTAGGCATATACCCAAAAGATGCAATCCCACCAACAGTGGAGGAGTGTTACTCTTTCTCCACATCCTCGCCAGCACTTGTTGTCTCTTGAGTTTTTAATCTTAGCCATTCTGACTGGTGTGAGGTGGAATCTCAGGGTTGTTTTGATTTGCATTTCTCTGATGACTAACGATGTTTAACATCTCTTAAGGTGTTTCTCAGCCATCCGAATTTCTTCTGGTGAAAATTCTTTGTTTAGCTCTGTGCCCCATTTTTTGATAGGGTTATTTGGTTCTTTGGGGTCTAACTTCTTGAGTTCTTTGTATATATTGGATATTAGCCCTCTGTCGGATGTGGGGTTGGTGAAGATCTTTTCCCACTTTGTTGGTTGTCGTTTTCTCCTTCTGACAGTGTCCTTTGCCTTGCAGAAACTTTGTAATTTTATGAGGCCCCATTTGTCAATTCTTGATCTTAGTGCATAAGCTATTGGTGTTCTGTTCAGGAACTTTCCCCCTGTGCCTATGTCCTCCAGGGTCTTCCCAAGTTTCTTTCCTAATAGTTTCAGTGTGTCTGGTTTTATGTGGAGGTCCTTGATCCACTTGGAGTTATCTTAGTGCAAGGAGATAAGAGTGGGTCAATTCCCATTCTTCTGCATGTTGACCTCCAGTTGAACCAGCACCATTTGTTGAAAAGACTATCTTTTTTGGAGAAAGAGGAACACTCCTCCACTGTTGGTGGGATTGCAAAATGGTAAAACCGCTCTGGAAATCAGTGTGGCGGTTCCTCAGAAAATTGGGCATGTTCCTTCCAGAGGACCCTGGCATACCACTCCTGGACATATACCCAGAGGATTCCCCTGCATACAATAAAGACACACGCTCCACTATGTTTATAGCAGCCTTGTTTATAATAGCCAGAAATTAGAAGGAGCCCAAATATCCCTCAAAGGAGGAATGGATACAGAAAATGTGGTATATTTATACAATAGAATACTACTCAGCAATTAAAAATAATGAATTCATGCAATTTGTAGGTAAATTGTTAGACCTGGAAAATATCATCCTGAGTGAGCTAACCCAATCACAAAAGAATACACATGAAATGCAATCACTGATAAGTGGATATTAATGAGCCCAGAAGCCCTAAATACTCAAGGCACAATTAAATTAGCAAGTCAAATGATTCCCAAGAAGAAAGGAGAGGACCCTGGGCCTGGAAAGATTGGATCCAGTTTTCTAGAGAAACTGTGGGGGGAGGGGGAATGATTGGGGAATAGTTGGGAGGGAGAGGACCTATGGGACATAGGGAGGGGGGAACTGGGAAAGGGGAAAGCCTTTGGAATATAAACATAGAATATAGAAAATAAAAAAAAATTAGAGCGGCAGGCCTCCATATTGCAACCAGGACACAGCTGGAAAGGTGCAGGTAGAGACTCCGTCTGGGGCTAGAGCAGGGAGATCTGCTAAGCTCTCGCCCACAGGTGGGCCCAGGCGCCTAGGCTCTGTCGCATGACCCTGTGAGCTTATGCCCTGCACTGAGGCAGCCGGAGCCACCCAGCTCCCCAGGACCCCGGACCAGCGATAGCGGCAGGCCTCCATATTGCAACCAGAACACAGCTGGAAAGGCACAGGTAGACAGATTCCATCAGGGGCTACCACGTGGGGGGATCTGCTAGGGTCTCGCTACTAGGCAGGCCCAGCAGCGCCTGCCGAGGCTCTGCTGCACTCCCCCACACTTCCCGGAGACCTCAGGCCTTGCACAAAGTCAGCGGGTGGCAGCCAGCTCGTGATCCCGTTGAGCAGCAATCACGCATAACCACCAGTAGAGAAACAACAGGTAAGCCCAGCCTCACAGGAGATTCAAACACCAGCCAGTGACAACAAGGTCAACTAACACCAGAAATAACCAGATGGCAAAAGGTAAATGAAGGAATGTCACTAACAGAAATCAAGGCAACATGACAGCATCTGAACCCAGTTCGCCAACAACAGAAAGCCCTGGATACCCCAAAACACCCGAATAACAAGACTTGGATATAAAATCACTGGTCAGGATGCTGGTAGCTGAACACATAGAAAAATCTCGCAAAGAAATAGAGGGGAAAATGGATCAAAAGTTAGAAGCCTTTACAAGGCAAATACAAAAATCACTTCAAGAAATGCAGGAGAAGATGGATCAAAAAGAAGAAGACAATAAGGAAGAAAGACAAAAATCACTTAAAGAAATACAGAAGAACGTGGGCCAACAAGTAGAAGCTATGAAAGAGGAAACACAAAAATCTATTAAAGAAATACATGAAAACACAATCAAGCAAGCAAAAGATCTGAGCATATCCATCCAGGTACTAAAAACCGAAGTAGAAACAACTAAGAAATCGCAGAGGGAGACAACATTGGAGATAGAAAACCTTGGGAAGAAATCAGGGGACATAGATGCAACTATCAACAATAGAATATAAGAGATAGAAGACAGAATATCAGAAGCCGAAGATACCATAGGAACCATTGATTCAACAGTCAAAGAAAATACTAAATGCAAAAAGGCTGTAACCCAAAACATCCAGGAAATCCAGGACACAATGAGAAGACCAAACCTAAGGATTATAGGTATAGACGAGAATGAAGATGTACAAGTTAAAGGGCCAGCAAATATCTTCTACAAAATTATGGAAGAAAACTTCCCCAACCTAAAGAGAGAGATGCCCATGAATATACAAGAAGCATATAGAACCCCAAACAAACTGGATCAGAACAGAAATACATCCTGTCACATAATAATCAAAACTCCAAATGTACTAAACAAAGAAAGAATATTAAAGGCAGCAAGAGAAAAAGGCCAAGTAACTTATAAAGGAAGACCTATCAGAATAACACCAGACTTCTCACCTGAGACCATGAAAGCTAGAAGATCCTGGGCAGATATCATGCAAACTCTAAGAGAACACAAACTTCAGCCAAAACTACTTTACCCAGCAAAGCTCTCAATCGCCATAGATGGAGACATCAAGGTATTCCATGACAAAACCAAATTTGCACGATATCTTTCCACAAATCCAGCCCTACAAAGGATAATAGGGGGAAAACAGCAAGACAAGGACGGAAACTACACCCGGGAAGAAGCAAGATAGAAACCTCCTCTCATCAAACCCAAAAGAAGGTAACCTCTCAAATATAAAAAATAAATAAAATAAATAAATATAATTTCAAAAATGTCTGGAGGTAATAATTACTATTCCTTAATATCTCTTAACATCAATGGACTCACTTCCCCAATAAAAAGACATAGATTAACAGACTGGATACGGAAACAGGACCCTACATTTTGCTGCATGCAGGAAACACATGTCAGTGTTAAAGACAAACACTGCCTTAGAGAAAAAGGTTGGAAGACAATTTTACAAACAAATGGTCTCAGGAAACAAGCTGGAGTAGCCATTCTAATATCAGATAAAATTGACTTCCAACCTAAAATCATCAAAAGAGACTCAGAAGTTCACTTCTTGCTGGCCAAAGGGAAAATCCACCAAGAAGAGCTCTCAATACTGAACATCTATGCTCCAAATGCAAGGGCACCCTCATTCATAAAAGAAACCTTACTAAAGCTTAAAGCACACATTACACCTAACACAATAATTGTGGGTGACTTCAACACTCCACTCTCCTCAATGGACCGGTCAGGAAAGCAGAAACTAAACAGGGACACAGTGAAACTAATTGAAACTCTGGACCAATTGGATTTAACAGATATATATAGAACATTTCATCCTAAAGCTAAAGAATATACCTTTTTCTCAGCTCCACATGGTACCTTCTCCAAAATAGACCATATAATTGGTCACAAGACAGATGTCAACAAATACAAGAAGATCGAGCTAATCCCATGCCTCCTATCAGATCACCATGGAGTAAGAGTGGTATTCAATAGCAACAAAAACAACAGAAAGCCCACATACACATGGAAACTGAACAATACTCTACTCAATGACACCTTGGTCAAGGAAGAAATAAAAAAAGAAATCAAAGACTTTTTAGAATTCAATGAAAATGAAGGTACAACCTACCCAAATCTATGGGACACAATGAAAGCAGTGCTAAGAGGAAAACTCATAGCTCTAAGTGCATCCAAAAAGAAACTGGAGAGAGCATACACTAGCAGCTTAATGGCACACCTTAAAGCCCTGGAAGAAAAACAAGTTAATTCACCCAGGAGGAGTAGAAGACAAGAAATCATCAAACTCAGGGCTGAAATCAATCAAATAGAAACAAAGAGAACCATACAAAGAATCAACAAGACCAGGAGCTGGTTCTTTGAGAAAATCAACAAGATAGATAAACCCTTAGCCAGACTAACCAAAGGACACAGAGACAGTATACAAATTAAAAAAATTAGAAAAGAAAAGGGAGACATAACAACAGAAACTGAGGAAATTCAAAAGATCATCAGATCCTACTACAAAGGTCTATAATCAAAACAACTGGAGAATCTGGAGGAAATGGACAATTTCCTAGACAGATATCAAATACCAAAATTAAATCAGCATCAAGTAGATCAGCTAAAGAGTCCCATAACCCCTAAAGAAATAGAAGGGGTTATAGAAAGCCTCCCCCCCCAAAAAAAAATACGGGACCAGATGGTTTTAGTGCAGAATTCTACCAGACCTTCAAAGAAGACTTAACACCAATACTTTTCAAACTATTCCACAAAATAGAGACAGAAGGGACACTGCCCAACTCATTCTTCGAAGCCATAATTACGCTAATACCTAAACCACAAAAAGATCCAACAAAGAAAGAGAACTACATGCCAATTTCTCTTATGAATATAGATGCAAAAATACTAAATAAAATTCTTACTAACCGAATCCAAGAGCACATCAAAACGATCATCCACCATGATCAAGTAGGCTTCATCCCAGGGATGCAGGGATGGTTCAATATACGGTAATCCATCAATGTAATCCACTACATAAACAAACTGAAAGAAAAAAAAACCACATGGTCATCTCATTAGAAGCTGAAAAAGCATTCGACAAAATTCAGCATCCTTTCATGCTAAAAGTCTTGGAAAGAGCAGGAATTCAAGGCCCATACATAAACATAGTAAAAGCAATCTACAGCAAACCAGTAGCCAACATCAAAATAAATGGAGAGAAACTTGAAGCATTCCCACTAAAATCAGGGACTAGACAAGGCTGCCCTCTCTCTCCATATCTTTTCAATATAGTACGTGAAGTTCTAGCAAGAGCAATTAGACAACATAAGGAAGTCAAAGGGATACAAATTGGAAAGGAAGAAGTGAAACTATCATTATTTGCAGACGATATGATAGTTTACCTAAGCAACCCAAAAAACTCCACCAGAGAACTTCTACAGCTGATAAACAACTTCAGCAAAGTGGCAAGTTATAAAATTAACTCAAGCAAGTCAGTGGCCTTCTTGTACACAAAGGACAAGCAGGCTGAGAAAGAAATTAGGGAAATAACACCCTTCACAATAGCCACAAACAACATAAAGTATCTTGGCGTAACTCTAACCAAACAAGCGAAAGATCTGTATAACAGGAACTTCAAGTCCTTGAAGAAAGAAATCGAAGAAGACCTCAGAAGATGGAAAAATATTTCTTGCTCCTGGATTGGCAGGATCAATATAGTAAAAATGGCCATCTTGCCAAAAGCAATATACAGATTCAATGCGATCCCCATCAAAATCTCAACTCAAATCTCCATAGATCTAGAAAGAGCAATTCTCAAATTCATCTGGAGCAACAAAAAACCCAGGATAGCTAAAACTATTCTCAACAATAAAAGGACTTCTGGGGGAATCAACATCCCTGACCTCAAGCAGTAATACAGAGCAATTGTGTTAAAAACTGCATGGTATTGGTATAGCAACAGGCAAGCAGATCAATGGAACAGGATTGAAGACCCACAAATTAACCCACAGACTTATGGTCACTTGACTTTTGATAAAGGAGCCACAACCATCCGGTGGAATAAAGATAGCCTTTTCAACAAATGGTGCTGGTTCAACTGGAGGTCAACATGCAGAAGAATGCGAATTGACCCAATATTATCTCTTTGCACTAAGATCAAATCCAAGTGGATCAAGGACCTCCACATAAAACCAGACACACTGAAACTATTAGAAAAGAAACTTGGGAAGACCCTGGAGGACTTGGGCACAGGGGAAAAGTTCCTGAACAGAACACCAATAGCTTATGCTCTAAGATCAAGAATCGACAAATGGGACCTCATAAAATTAAAAAGTTTCTGCAAAGCAAAGGACACTGTCAGAAGGACAAAACGGCAACCAACAAAGTGGGAAAAGATCTTCACCAACTCCACATCCGACAGAGGGCTAATATCCAATATATACAAAGAACTCAAGAAGTTAGACCCCAAAGAACCAAATAACCCTATCAAAAAATGGGGCACAGAGCTAAACAAAGAATTTTCACCAGAAGAAATTCGGATGGCCGAGAAACACCTTAAAAGATGTTCAACATCATTAGTCATCAGGGAAATGCAAATCAAAACAACCCTGAGATTCCACCTCACACCAGTCAGAATGGCTAAGATTAAAAACTCAAGAGACAACAAGTGCTGGCGAGGATGTGGAGAAAGAGGAACACTCCTACACTGTTGGTGGGATTGCAAAATGGTAAAACCGCTCTGGAAATCAGTTTGGCGTTTCCTCAGAAAATTGGGCATGTCACTTACAGAGGACCCTGGCATACCACTTCTGGGCATATACCCAGAGGATTCCCCTGCATGCAATAAGGACACATGCTCCACTATGTTTATAGTAGCCTTGTTTATAATAGCCAGAAATTGGAAGGCGCACAAATATCCCTCAAAGGAGGAATGGATACAGAAAATGTGGTATATTTATACAATGGAATACTACTCAGCAATTAAAAATAATGAATTCATGCAATTTGTAGGTAAATGGTTAGACCTGGAAAATATCATCCTGAGTGAGTTAACCCAATCACAAAAGAATGTACATGAAATGCAATCACTGATAAGTGGATATTAATGAGCCCAGAAGCCCTAAATACTCAAGACACAAATAGCAAGTCAAATGATTCCCAAGAAGAAGAAAGGAGAGGACCCTGGGCCTGTAAAGATTGCATCCAGTTTAGTAAAGAAACCGAGGGGGGAGGGGGAATGATTGGGGAATAGTTGGGGGAGGAGAGGAACTATGGGAACTATGGTGGGTGGGAACTGGGAAATGGGAAAGCCTTTGGAATGTAAACATAGAATATAGAAAATAAAAATTAAAAAAAAAGATGCTCCACCATACCACAAGAACAGTTGCGCAACTATGTTCATAAAACCTTTATTTGTAAAAGCCAGAAACAGAAAACAACCAGGATGAACTTCAACTGAAAAATGGATTAGGAAAATGTGGCATATTTACAAAATGAAATATCATTCAACTATTAAAAACAAGGAATCTATGAAATTTGCAAGCAAATGCTCGAGAATTGAAAATATCACCCTGAGTGAGGTAATACAAAACCAGAAATTCAGATGTGGTGTGTACTCACTGAGAAGTGAATACTTCTTTTTCCATATAGTACAGAATAATCATGCTAAAATCCACAGACCTAAAGAAGCTAAAGAATGAAGGCCCAAGTGTAGATGCTTGAATCTCACTCAGAAGGGAACATAAAATAGAAATCAGGATTCCATTTCAGAGGGAAATTTTGGGAAATGGGGAAGGGAACTACAGTGGGAGCAGGTGTAGGTAGTAACAGGGAGAAGAGAAACCAGGAGAGACTTCCAGTGAAAAGGAGAAAATACCAACACACAAAAATATTAACCCCTAATTTATCCTAACTACAGGATATTCAGGAATTAACATGGAACAGAGCTTAAGGAAATAGCCACCCATTAACTGGCCCAACTTGAGACCCACCCTGTCGGAGAGAGCCAGTCTTTGTCAACATTAATGATATTCTGCTATGCTTGTGGACAGGAGCCAAACTCTTGTCAGAAGATAACTCTTCTGAGAGGCTTCATCCAGCATAGAATGGAAACATAGGTATGCACCCACAGCCAAACATCAAGTAGAGATGGAGAGTCTTACGGAAGAATTGGGGAAGGACATTGAACACAAAGGGGGACAGCATGATTGAGGGGTCAGGGACACTACAAGAAAACCTACAGAATCAACAAACCTGGGCCCATGAGGGGGTCACAGAGATTTTACCACCCATGAGAGAGCATGCATGGGCTACACATAGACATCTTCCCCATAAGTAGCAGATGTGCAGCTTGGTCTTTCTGTGGGTTCTCTAAAAACTGAAGGTAGGACTGGTTCACACTGTTGGATACATTTGGATTCTTTTTTGCTGGTAGACCTGCCTTCTTTGGTCTCAGTGTGAGAGGAGCCAAAATTTCTACTCTTATTTAGGGTAATAGGACCAGCTACTATATATTAATAATCATTATAAAAACCTTACCTTCATTGAAGCTGACATGCTTTACTCTGGTTTTCTGGACTCGTATTCCTGTCCTGTGACATAGGTTTTAAAGTTATCCTTATTGTGCTATTCATAAGAAAAACAGTTAGCAAGTGTTTTAAGTACATTATATTTGTGTCCCTCCTCTATCTTACTCTATATGTTTAGAAAAAATATTTTTTGAAACAGGGTCTCACTATGTAGGCCACTATGTTGTCTAAAACTTCTCTATGGACGATGCTGGCCTTAACTCACAGAGATCTGTGTATCCTCTACTTCCCATGCTCTGGGGTGAAATGCATGGGCCAACAGGAAAAAGCAAAGAGTGCTGAATTCACTTTCCAGCACTTGACTGCAATTGCTGACTGCCATCCTTCCCAGCTTTTTTCAAGAGAAAACACGAGGAATACTAATCTCTAAATTAAACACAATCAAAAGTGCTATTGATCACACACATGCACACATGGACACACACACACATATGAGAAAGCATTAAGGACAAGATTGGGTGTGCTCATGGTAATATAACTGTTGACACTTATAGAAGACTATGAGGAAGGATTCCAGGCCTGAAGGAAACAGGAACTCCAAAAGATAGCAAACAGAATCAAATAAACTGGACCCTTGGGGCTCTCAGAGGTTGAACCACTTACCATAGAACAAACACACTCTGGATGGAACCCTCCCCACACATATGAAGCACATGTACAGCTAGGTCTTCATAGGAATCCCAATCAACTGGGACTGGGGCTATCAAAAAGGCTGTTGCCTGTACAAGGGGTATATCCTTCTAGGTGAGCTGGCTTGTCTGGCCTCAGAGAGAGAGGAAGTGCCTACCCTTGCAGAAACTTGAAGTGCCAGGGTAGGGACATACAGGGGATCCCCAACTGCTCAGAGGTGATGAGGAGGAGGGACAGGGAAAGCCTGTAGGATGGGATAACCAGTAGCATGTCAATGAGCTAGATGAAATGTCAACTAAATAAAATAAAATTTTTACATGGTTTGAAAAGAGAATGTGCTCTCTACCAAGGCTCATTGTAAAACACACAGCTATTATGTGGGAATAATGGCTCAACATAAACAACAGGCATACATGTGTACTAAACAGAATATTCCAGCATACACAAGGGTATATCATATGGAAAGGGCATATGGCATTGTAAGTAAAACCTTTTTTCAGAGCTAAACATTGACAGAACTCAGGACAATATTTAAAATGCCAGACTCTGTGTAAAGAAATGAACTACTTATATATCCACTTTGAAAGCTCCGTCTGAAATGGGGAAGAAAAACGTCTTGAAATGTGGAATCACCAAAGTCACTGGGTACTTGTACTATGACACTTAAAGAACGTCTTCCAGCAAAAGGTTATTTCCTGCTGAGTTGGACATTTCAAACTCAAACAGATGATTAGGAAACACTATTTGTTACCTGGGATTATGCTGCCATCTTCAGGGTCATAGGATATAAAATTTCAGGCTTAGGGACTATCACTGTTTATCCATGATAAGACACTTGTCAATGACACCTATGGCCCTAAATTCAGTGACACACACTGTCAAAAGCAAAAGTATGATGATCGAGCAACAATTGATCTAGCTTATCCTTTGGCTTGGTTGATGGCTCATGAGGTGAACTACTGAACTAGGTAGAGAGTCCTGGTGTGTGCTGTACTTGTGTTGTGTTGGAACAGTCTCTTCCAGATCCTACTTCACATGTGGTAAGCTTTCTGACTATGTGCCTCCAAGTTTCTCGAAATCTTCTTATCATTTTAACATTCCTGACCTAAGCAATTGTCACCCTCAAGAACAGCGATATGATTGAAGGAAAGAAGAAACTGTACCCATTTATCTCTACCGGTGCATGTGCATCAGCACACAGCACTTCCAAAAATTCAACCATTTCAGGTTTCTCTTCGAAGGCAGCAAGCTGCAAGGGGCTCAAGCCATACTGTAAGGGAAAAATTATTGCATTTTACAAAATGAGTTGTTTCTTACCTGAAAATTCATCACAGATTTTGTGAGCATAAATATACTGTAAAGTGTTACAAGGCTTCATTTATCCTACAACACCTGTTGCACTTTCCCACACACAGCTGTATTCTTCCCTTTGACACACCTTTTCCCTGTCCAACACTGTCTATGAACCACACTCCCTTCCAGAACTCTCCCCAAAACACTCAATGGTTCCTGTCTTCTTAGCTCCATGTAGTAGGCCCTCCACGGACACAACCCTGAAACATAGAGTAAAGTTTGCTATGCCCCTGATGAAGGAGTGTACTCAAGATGTGTCTGGAGCAGGGTTTCTCATCCTGTATTTCAAATATATTTCTTTGCTAAACTAAGAATTGTCTCACAAGCTCAACAGCATCTCCTCTGCATACCAAATTTTTTAGACATTAAATAATATATTTTCATATTTTCTCCAATAATCAAATTTTGTAATTTGTCTGTCAACAACACATTTCTATTTATTCTATAATCATTTAACATGAAATGAATTTATATTTATTGTCTGTGCATATGTGATGTGTATGTGTTAGGTTTGAATTTTAAAATCAAGGCCAATTCTGAGGCAAACTATGCTATGCTGTTTTTTTTTAACTACCTACCAAAATTATGAAAAACATATTTGGAGACAACAGCATTCCTGTGAACAGATTCAGTGAGAAAGCTTGAGCTTCTGCATGTAAAAATTAGGTGTGAGTGTCACCGCTAGAAGTGCACTGGGAATGAAGTTGAGTGATCTTTACCTCTGTTTTGACTTCAATATCTACGTTGTGCTTAAGAAACATTTGTACAATGGGTAGGTTACCCCTGGATAAAGCATGGTGGAAAGCTGTATTCCCACTGAAATCGGTCAGATTTGGATCAGCACTGTAGTCAAGCAATACAGAAAGACAATCTATATTGTCTCGCTGGGCAGCCTGTGGAAATTGGACAAAGAAATGCATCTTCAATTCAAGGAAGCCAAGAGAGACATTGTTACCATTGCACTGAATAGTTCCCCTTAAATCAAACACAGAGCTACAGTTATGCACATTTTTCCTCTATTTGGACTCAAAGTCTTCTTAAGTACCCCAGGCTTGCCTAATCTAATAATCTAGCCACCACATCTTTTTACAAATGTTAGATGCCAACATGCCTAGATTTTCTAAGAATTCAGGTCTGTGCTGGTTGGCTGTTGGAGTGCAGAGATTGTTTGGTTAGATTTTGTTCTCTTTGCCAGTTTGACACAGGCTTAACATACCTGGAAAGATCCTCACTTGTGGAATTACCCCTATCAGAGTTCTCTCTGAGCAACTATGTGGAATATATTTTTGATTTAGATGGAAGTAGGAAAGCCCAGGCTCTTGGGGATGGGGGCACGGCTGGGAGAAAGTCCTCAGATGTGTGAAAATAAACTGGACAAGCCTTGGTAAGTCATGGAAACGCTGCATTCTCCCATGAATTCTAGTTTAGCTCTTCCCTCTGGTTCCCGATTTTGAGCTCCTGCCCTGGTTCCCTTTGAGAATGAACTGTGACATGTAAATGTAAGCCAAATAACCATTTCCTTTCCTTTCTTGTTTTTGGTTAGTGTTTTATCACAGCAACAGAAACCAAACAAGGACAACCTCTAATCCATTTCATACTGAACCAGATGGCCAATACCTACCTTAATCAAGGGTGTGCAGCCTTCATCATCCCGGATGTTAATGCTGGAATTATTTTCTAATAATAGTTTTACCACATCTGGATGGTTGTGAGCACATGCATAATGCAGTGATGTCCTGGAAAAGGAAAGGATATTTAGAAACGTTTCTGAAAGCTAAATAAGAGCCCCATCACCTTTAAGTACTACATAGTATGAAGTTAATTTCCTTCTGATGTAAGAAAGGAACTGGAGTTTCCTTATTTGTTCATGTCTACCCAGATGTTCATTTGCTGTGCTAGGGATATAGTGCTGACCCGTTTAAGGCAGGCATTCTATCAGGACCCTCTTGTTGCAAAAACATAAAACAAAAACCAAAAACCAAAAAACAAAAACCAAAACAAAACAAACCAAACCAAAACAAAACAAAAAAACACCCCAGCCTGTCTGAGTCATAGAAAAGTTCCCAGTAAATTGATTTCAGCTTGAATATAAATCCTTCTCTCCTATCTGGTACTTAATAGTTCCTCCTTGGGATTTCTATGAGCCCCACGACTCCATTTCCCAATCCAAAGAATGGAGATTAAACATAATAGCTATCTTACACATGGTGGCTCTGATCTTTCAATTAGCATGGGCAAGACCTCTGCTAGAACATTACAAGCATTACAGCTCCTGAGAATTCAGCCTTTGCTAGTCATGACAATAATTTCTCTTCATTGTCATAACAAACACAACATTTCAGTGAAGGAAAAACAGGATTCTATCAACAGAGCACATATACAAATTTTATATTCAAAGGAGTTTACATTTCTTTAAAAATAACTCTCTTCACCAACCAGGTCTTGAACATGACAACCCTCCTAACTCATTCTAAATAGTGGCCAGTGACACTGGCGTTACCTTCTTTTTTCACTCACATTTTAGCCTCACTAACATTGGAATTTCATTTATCATTTCTATTATTGGGCAACAATAATAGACAATATTTTTAATTTTGTTACTCTACAAAAGAAAAGGGTATCCTGAAACCCATTGTGCCTTGCATTAAACAAAATATGGTACAATCCAGAGGTAAACTGCAATGATACAGACCACTTTTATCTATGTAAATTTTTAACAACATCAAAACTCTAAAGTCTCAGTCATCAATTCTTTAATTTTTTTCATTTCTACATTTCATTTTCTTTATACTCATAAACAGTGTTTCTATACCTGGTACCAGCAGGAGCACAACCTAGTCCTTAGGTAATAGATACAGTATCCATGATAATCCAGGCACTAACTGGTAGCAGAGCAGGACCTCATGCTTTGCCATAAAATGGTCAAGGTGCTGCTGGACTTTTCCAGTGCTCTATAATAGTTAGGAGTCATGGATCCAAGCATCAGCAACAGAATACAAGAGATAGAAGAGAGAATCTCAGATGCAGAAGATACCATAGAAAGCATTGACACAACAATCAAATAAAATGCAAAATTCAAAAAGCACCTGACCCAAAAGATCAAGGAAATCCAGAACTCAATAAGAAGAACAAATCTAAGGGTTATAGGTATAGAAGAGAGTGAAGATTTCCAACTTAAAGGGCCAGTAAATATCTTCAACAAAACTATAGAAGAAAACTTCCCTAAAGAAAGAGATTCCCGTGACCATATAATCAGGGACTAGAGAAGGCTGTCCTCTTTTTTAGATACTGCTAATTCTTAAATTTTGCAATTATTTAAGCAAATACAACTCAAGTTAAGAAAAGATACTGTTCCTTTAGATGACTGTCCTCTGGACATTTAAGAGCTCGTCCAGGGACTGGAGAGATGGGTCAGTGGTAAGGGAACTGACTGCTCTTCCAGAGGTCTTAAGTTCAAGTCCTACCAACCACATGGTGGCTCAAAACTATCTGTAATGAGATCTTTCAGACCTTCTTCTTATGTGTCTGAAGACAGCTACAGTATACTTATATATAATAAATTAATAAATCTTTAAAACAGAGTTTATCCTAGATTGCCTGGAAAAGACATCTCAAGGTAAGCCACAAGAGATTTGTATCCCAGGCAGACTATAGGCCATACATGGGAACAACTGGCCATACAATCATATTTACATAATCAAATAGTAATGGCTTAAGAATAATTTTATATTTTTAGAAAATGTGCACATCAAATTGTAAACACTTGTTCTCAGTGTTCTCAATTTCTACCTGTAACACATAATGGTGTTAATTCTAGAGGAATTAATCAATTATTACAAATCAATGGTACTCATATTTCTGATTTTAGAAAATTAAAATATGTGGATGTGACTAATGATACATTTTCAGGCTTTCTAGTTGCAACTGCTCTAACAGGAAAATCAACTAAAAAATGCTATGTTTATTTTCTTTATATATATAATTTATTTTCTATTTTCATTGTTTACATTCTGAAGTCTTTCCCCTTTCCCAGGTTCCCCTTCAGCCTATGTTCCATAAGTCCTATTCCCCCCCGCCCCTGCCTTTTTTCTCTTCTGGTACACTCCTAAAAAACTGGATCCAGTCTTTTCAGGACCAGGGTCCTCTCCTTCCTTTTTCTTGGGATTCTTTTCATTTGCTAATTATGCCTTGAGTATGCAGAGTTTCTGGGTTCATTAATATCCACTTATCAGTGATTGCATTTCATGTGTATTCTTTTGTGATTGGGTTAACTCACTTAGGATGATATTTTCCAGATCCAGCCATTTGCCTACAAATTGCATGAATTCATTATTTTTAATTGCTGAGTAGGATTCCATTGTATAAATATACCACATTTTCTGTATCCATTCCTCCTTTGAGGGACATCTGGGCTCCTTCCAACATCTGGCTTTTATAAATAAGGCTGCTATGAACATAGTGGAGCATGTGTCTTTATTGTATGCATGGGAATCCTTTGGGTATATGGCCAGGAGTGGTATGACAGGGTCCTCTGGAAGTGTCATGCCCAATTTTCTGAAGAACCGCAGACTGATTTCCAGAGTGGTTGTACCATCTTGCAATCCCACCAACAGTGTAGGAGTGTTCCTCTTTCTCCACATCCTCACCAGCACATGTTGTCTCTTGAGTTTTTAATCTTAGCCATTCTGACTAGCGTGAGGTGGATTCTCAGGGTTGTTTCGATTTGCATTTCCCTGATGACTAGTGATGTTGAACATCTCCTAAGATGTTTCTCAGCCATCCAAATTTCTTCTGATGAAAATTCTTTGTTTAGCTGTGTACCCCATTTTTGATAGGGTTATTTGGTTCTTTGGGGTCTAACTTCTTGAGTTCTTTGTATATTTTGGATATTAGCCCTCTGTCGGATGTAGGGTTGGTGAAGATCTTTTCCCGATTTGTTGATGGATGTTTTGTCCTTTTGACCTTGTCCTTTGCCTTACAGAAACTTTGTAATTGTATGAGGAATCATTTGTCAATTCTTGATCTTACATCATAAGCTATTGGTGTTCTTTTCAGAAACTTTCCTCCTGTGCCCATGTCCTCCAGGGTCTTCTCCAGTATTTTTTCTATTAGTTTCAGTTTGCGTGGTTTTATGTGGAGGTCCTTGAACCTTTTGGAGTTGATCTTAGTGCAAAGAGATAAGAGTGGGTCAATTCGCATTCTTCTGCATGTTGACCTCCAGTTGAACCAGCACCATTTGTTGAAAAGGCTATCTTTTTGCCACAGGGTGGTTGTAGCTTCTTTATCAAAAATCAAGTGACCATAAGTCTGTGGGTTCATTTCTGGGTCTTCAATTCTATTCCACTGGTCTACTTGGCGGTCACTGTACCAATACCATGCAGTTTTTAAGAAAATTGCTCTGTAGTACTGCTTGAGGTCAAGGATATTGATTCCACCAGAAGTATTTTATTGTTGAGAATAGCTTTAGCTATCCTGGGGTTTTTGTTATTCCAGATGAATTTGGGAATTGCTCTTTCTAGATCTATGAAGAATTGATTTGGGATTTTGATGGGGATTGCATTGAATCTGTATATTGCTTTTGTCAAGATGGCCATTTTTCCTACATTGATTCAGCCAATCCAAGAGCATGAAATATTTTTCCATTTCCTGAGGTCTTCTTTGATTTCTTTCTTCAAGGACTTGAAGTTCCTGTCATACAGATCTTTCACTTGTTTGGTTAGAGTTACGCCAAGATACTTTATATTGTTTGTGGCTATTGTGAAGGGTGTTATTTCCCTAACTTCTTTCTCAGCCTGCTTGTCCTTTGAGTACAAGAAGGCTACTGATTTGCTGGAGTTGATTTTATAACCAGCCACTTTGCTGAAGTTGTTTATCAGCTGTAGGAGTTCTCTGGTGGAGTTTTTTGGGTCACTTAAGTATACTATCACATCATCTGCAAATAGTGAGAGTTTGACTTCTTCCTTTCCAATTTGTATCCCTTTGACTTCCTTATGTTGTCTAATTGCTCTCGCTAGAACTTCAAGTACTATATTGAAAAGATATGGAGAGAGAGGGCAGCCTTGTCTAGTACCTGATTTTAGTGGGATTGCTTCAAGTTTCTCTCCACTTAGTTTGATGTTGGCTACTGGTTTGCTGTAGATTGCTTTTACTATATTTAGGTATGGGCCTTGAATTCCTGCTCTTTCCAGGACTTTTAGCATGAGAGGATGCTGAATTTTGTCAAATGCTTTTTCAGCAGCTAATGAGATGACCATGTGGTTTTTTTTCTTTTAGTTTGTTTATGTAGTGGATTACATTGATGGATTTCCTTATATTGAACCATCTCTGCATCCCTGGAATGAAGCCTACTTGATCATGGTGAATGTTCTTTTTGATGTGCTCTTGCATTTGGTTGGCAAGAATTTTATTTTGTATTTTTGCATCAATATTTATAAGTGAAATTGTTCTATAGTTCTCTTTCTTTGTAGGATCCTTGTAGGATCTGTGGTTTTGGTATCAGCATAATTGTGGCTTTGTAAAACGAGTTGGATAGTGTTCCTTCTGTTTCTATTTTGTGCAATAGTTTGAAAGAATATTGGTGTTAGGTCTTCTTTGAAGGTCTGATAGAATTCTGCACTAAAACCATCTGGTCCTGTACTTTTTTTGGTTGGGAGACATTCTATAAACCCTTCTATTTCTCTAGGGGTTATGGGACTGTTTAACTAATCTAATTGATCCTGATTAAATTTTGGTATTTGGTATCTGTCTAGGAAATTGTCCATTTCCTCCATATTCTCCATATGTGTTAAATATAGGCTTTTGTAGTAGGATCTGATGATTTTTTTAATTTCCTCAGTTTCTGTTGTTATGTCCCCCTTTTCATTTCTAATTTTGTAAATTTGGATACTGTCTCCATGCCCTTTGTTTAGTATGGTTAAGGGTTTATCTATCTTGTTGATTTTCTCAAAGAACCAGCTCTTGGTTTTGTTGACTCTTTGTATGGTTCTCTTCATTTCTACTTGATTCATTTCTGCCCTTAGTTTGATGATTTCCTGTCTTCTACTCCTCCTGGGTGAATTAGCTTCTTTGTGTTCCAGGGCTTTAAGGTGTGCTGTTAAGCTGCTAGTGTATGCTCTCTCCAGTTTCTTTTTGGAGGCACTCAGGGCTATGAGTTTTCCTCTTAGCACTGCTTTCATTGTGTCCCATAAATTTGGGTAAGTTGTACCTTCACTTTCATTAAATTCTAAAATGTCTTTGATGTATTTCTTTATTTCTTCCTTGAGTAAGGTGTCATTGAGTAGAGTATTGTTCAGTTTCCATGTGTATGTATGGTTTCTGTCATTTTTGTTGCTATTGAAGCCCACTCTTACTCCATGGTGATCTGATAGGAGGCATGGGATTAGCTAGATCTTCTTGTATTTGTTGACATCTGTCTTGTGACCAATTATATGATTGATTTTGGGAAGGTACCATGTGGTGCTGAGAAAAGGTATATTCTTTTGCTTTAGCATGAAATGATCTATATATATGTATATATATATATATATATATATATATATATATGTGTGTGTGTGTGTGTGTGTGTGTGTGTGTGTGTGTGTGTTAAGTCCAATTGGTCGAAAGTTTCAATTAGTTTCACTGTGTTCCTGTTTAGTTTCTGCTTTCCTGATCAGTTCATTGAGGAGAGTGGTGTATTGAAGTCACCCACAATTATTGTATTAAGTGCAATGTGTCCTTTAAGCTTTAGTAAAGTTTCTTTTATGAATGAGGGTGCTCTTGCATTTGGAGCATAGATGTTCAGTATTGAGAGTTCTTGGTGGATTTTCCCTTTGACAAGCAAGAAGTGACCTTCCGGGTCTCTTGATGACTTTAGGTTGAAAGTCAATTATATCTGATATTAGAATGGCTGCTCTGGCTTGTTTCCTGAGACCATTTGCTTGTAAAATTGTCTTCTAGCCTTTTACTCTGAGGTAATGCTTGTCTTTGACACTGAGATGTGTTTCCTGTATGCAGCAAAATGTAGGGTCCTGTTTCAGTATCCAGTCTGTTAATCTATGTCTTTTTATTGTGGAATTGGGTCCATTTATGTTAAGATATATTAAGGAATAGTAATTATTACCTCCTGACATTTTTGAAATTATTTTTTATATTTGATAGTTTATCTTCTCTTGGGTTTGATAAGAGGAGGTTTCTTTCTTGCTTCTTCCTGGGTGTAATTTCTCTCCTCATGTTGGTGTTTCCCCTATTATCCATTGTAGGTCTGGGTTTGTGTAAAGATACCATGCAAATTTGGTTTTGTCATGGAATACCTTGGTTTCTCCATCTATGGCAATTGACAGTTTTGCTGGGTATAGTAGTTTTGGCTGAAATTTGTGTTCTTGTAGAATCTGTAATATATCTGCCCAGAGTCTTCTAGCTTTCATGGTCTCTGGTGAGAAGTCTGGTGTAATTCTAATAGGTCTTCCTTTATATGTTACTTGGCCTTTTTCTCTTTCTGCCCTTAACATTCTTTCTTTGTTTAGTACATTTGGGGTTTTGATTATTATGTGACGGGAGGTATTTCTGTTCTGGTCCATTCTATTTGGAGTTCTGTAGGCTTCTTGTATGTTCATGAACATCTTAATCTTTAGGTTGGGGAAGTTTTCTTCCATAATTTTGTAGAAGATGTTTGCTGGCCCTTTAAATTGTAAGTCTTCACTCTCATCTATACCTATAATCCTTAGGTTTGGTCTTCTCATTGTATCGTGGATTTCCTGGATGTTTTCTGTTACAAGCTTTTTGCATTTAACATTTTCTTTGCCTGTTGAATCAATGGTTCCTATTGTATCTTCAGCATCTGTGATTCTTTCTATCTCTTGTATTCTATTGCTGATATTTGCATCTATGACCCCCGATTTCTTCCCAAGGTTTTCTATCTCCAATGTTGTCTCCCTTTGCGATGTCTTAGTTGTTTCTACTTCTGTTTTTAGATCTTGGATGGTTTTGCTCAGATCTTTCACTTGCTTGTTTGTGTTTTCATGTAATTCTTTAAGAGATTTTTGTGTTCCCTCTTTTATAATTTCTACTTGTTGGCCCATGTTCTCTTGTATTTCTTTAAGTGATTTTTGTGTTTCTTCCTTATTGGCTTCTATTTTTTGATCCATATTCTCCTGAATTTCTTTAAGTAATTTTTGGGTTTGCCTTGTAAGGGTTTCTAACTTTTGATCCATTTTCTTCTGTATTTCTTTAAGAGATTTATCTATGTGTTCTGCTATCAGCATCCTGACCAGTGATTTTAGATCCAAATCTTGTTTTTCTGGTGTGTTGGGGTATCCAGGACTTCCCATTGTCGGTGAACTGGGTTCGGATGCTGGCATGCTGCCTTGATTTCTGTTAGTAACATTCCTATATTTGCCTTTTGCCATCTGGTTATCTCTGGTATTAGTTGACCTTGTTGTCACTGGCTGGTGTTTGAACCTCCAGTGAGGCTGGGCCTGCATGTTGGTTCTCTACTGATGACCAGGTGGCAAGATGGAGACCGCTGCTGAGAGTGCTGAGAGGACCTGAGTAGGCAGTTTCGAACCGAGTTGGTGCAAGGCCTGGTGGCCATGGAGATGTCCTGCCAGGATGCCCAGGCACTGGCCACTGGCAAGAGCTTGGCAGATTTCCACCAGAGTGATGGTAGTCACAGATTAAGTCTGCGTCACTGGCCCTCTCTACTAGTGACCTAGTAGCAAGATGTAGACCTTTGGTGTAGGGGCCTGGGAGAACTGCAGGGCAAGCAGCTCTCAGCCAGGCTGTGGAGATGTACTGCCAAGATGCCTCGGCTCTGGCTACTGGCGTGAGCCTGGTGGGTTCCCACCCGAGCAATGGTAGGCACAGATTAAGTCTGGATATCTGTACCTCTATCCCTTCTTGTCTTAAAACTAATAAAAAGGGAGGAATTGTGCCCTCCCCCTAGCCTTTGAGTGGGAATTTCAGACCTCAATGCTAGCCACTATTACCCACCTAGGGTGGAGCTCTAGCCCATTGTTCTTCAAGGACCTGCAGTTTCCTGAAAGGTACTAGCCACCTCCTGAGCAAAGACTGGTTCTGCAGACCAGTTTCCAGCCTTTGGGAGAGGGGTTTTCCCCTTGCCTATATATTTGGAGACCCCCATTAAACTTTGGGCCTTGATCAGAAAATTTGTCTTGGCTCATTATTTCTCTTGCCCACCTGTCCTTTTATTTCAGCCCTGTGGCCTTGGTTCCCTTAGCTGCAGGTGGCTACATTAATGATGAAATTTAATTTAATATTTCAAAACAGAAAAATGTAAATTAATCAAGAATTGATACTAGAAAAAAGTTCTCAATTTGAAAGAAAGTAACTTTTCACATGTAACAGGAAATGGTCCAAATGTTAACTGGAAGAGAAAGTCTTCTCTAGATAATTTTTGTTTTGATATCTTGGTCTTTACATTTATTTAAAACTTTTGGGTGCTTTAAAATAAACTCCCTTGCAATGAGGCAGCAGACTTTGTGGCTTCCTGCATTTTGATGATCTGTTACCCACTTTACTTATTTCAAATACCTCAAACTGCCTGTTAGACAGGTTCCAGTAGAACATACTGATGTAATAGGTCATGTGCTACTTTCCAAACAATAGGTCTATAGTCTGATTCACACAGCTATTTCCACACAATAGTTCTGCCACTTGAAGCAATGACCTCGCTTGTGTTCATCCCAGCCGTTGTATCCATGCTCATCATGTCTAACCGTAAGTCATTTATCTACTAAATAAATTTTTTAGCAATAAATTTGAAATGGATAGAAGATGGCAAAATCAGCCTTATCTTGGGTCTAGACTCAGGCAATCACTGCTCACTATAAAGGCAGAAAAATGCAGTTTTGTGCTGAGAAGCCTAACTCTTCTTAAAGTTCTCTACTGTACATCTAGGGAACGCTGGCACAAAAGTTAAATTTAATACTTTTTTTTAACTAGAATTAAAACTTTGTTCTAAAAATAACCATTACTTCTCATGAGTTTCATTTGTCATTATTCATTCTGAGTTGTTTTATTATCCTGTGTTTGATCTCTAACTATAAAGTTAGACCTTTGAATATGACATTATATAAAGAAAACTATTGTAGAGTTACCTAATTAATTAGTATCTTTCTACATTTAATGATATTGGGGGTGCTTTTCGAGATGGCTGGTTTATGGTAGACAAGTCCTTGCACTGAGGAATTACTCCCATGCCATTATTCACTCTGAATGTTTCAACCTTCATTTCTTCTAAGAACACAGATACAACTGGTGTGTCTCTGAGTTTGTGTTTGTTAGCCTTATGTTTACATCATGTTTCATAACAGTAAAAATATTTACGTATTTGTCACTGTTTTCTTGAGATCTAGGATAAATAACAGAGAATTAGGTATTTGAAAGCACAGAAAAGATTATATGAATATTTTTAAATAACCATTCATTCCATTCCAATGGCATCATTTCAGTGGTAGAATACTGGAAGAGTGGCCACCAGGATCATTGCATAATTTGATTCTTTCTGCATGTGAATAGGTGCTAATTCTGCATTCGGATGCTAATGTTAGCACCAAAAAATTAATGAGATAAAGGCACTTGCCTTTAAAACATATATTTTATATTTTATTCTAGATAACTGATTATAAAAAGGATCCTGGGATAAATCCAGCTTTGGGTGTGTGTATGTGTGTGTGTGTGTGTGCGCGTGCGTGCGCGTGCGCATGTGCGTGTGCGTGTATGTGTAAATTCAAAAGCTTCATCCGAAGTGAGAAGCATTTACATAGAGATCTGTAAAAACAAAACATGCTACATTATCATATGGTCAAATGCTCCCAAAGAAAAGCTACTTGGCTAGAATCTGTGTTCAGCATATTATAAGTCATGAGATACAAAACTACTACTGGGTTTTTAAATAATTCATTCTAATAGAGACAAACTCATAGAGTAACTTGCCAGACCATCTCTGGTTCTTATTATTCATTTATTTATTTATTCATTTATTCAATATGTGTGAGTATACTGTGACTCTCCTCAAACATCCCATAAGAGGGCATCGGATCCTATTACAGGGAGTTGTGAGCCACCACGTAAATGTTGGGAATTGAACACAGGACCTCTAGAAGAGAGGTCAGTGCTCTTAACCACTGAGCTATCTCTCCAGCTCTGAATCTCTGGTTCTCTCTTGAAGGTAGCTGAGGGGAAACAGTGTATGAAGGGGTAAGACTTGGTCTTCTGGGAGATTATTTGTTTTACCCATCTTAGTTTTGGTTACCCTAAAGCCAGAAGCTGCAGACCTCTGAACAAATTAACACCTACTGCTTAACAATGGGAGTGGGAGTGTATGGGGGTGGATTAGGTCAAGAGGCACTTTGTGCTTTTCTCTACAGGTCCTCCATGCCAGGCACTAAGGCAGAGAACCCATTTAACTCCTTGTTAGTTAGAGAAAAGTAGCCCTCAGCAATCAAACATGCACTTTAAAAAAATTCTCTGACTATATACTCTTTTAATTTCTATGTTATGCTATTCTCTCAGTCTCTAAATTACACCACTCTGTTGCTCTTCTCCTTTAGCCTCCTAATTTTGCTCTCTCCTTCTGGTACCTAGTGTATCATTCTTAGTTTTGTGTACCTTTTCTTAGGAGAATAGATCACATGGTTTTTCAAGAATTCTTTTTTTTAAACAAAAGTTCACTAAAAGTTCAACCATAAATTCAAATCATAAATTGAATAAGAGGCTTGCAATAGAGATATTTGCATTTGGTTCCATTAAGACAAATTAGCTAGCTAGATATCCATTACTTGTTACTAAGTCCATGGCTTTTATTCAGAGTCTAAAGCTACAATTTTTGTGTCTAAGAGGGATGGCTGCTCCCATAGAAGCCTTATGGGTGTCCAGCATCTGGGTGAGATGGGGGTGAGAAGGCTCCCATCCAAAATTAACCATTAAAATAAACAATAAACCATTCATGTACCTTATTGATACTGGAGCAGACAGGACAATTTTAAGACAACAAGATATCCCACGTGACTGGCAACTTGCCCCTGGGCCCAAGCTAATAGGCATAGGGGTATCTCTCACTAAAGGGGCTTACAAGTGGGAAGACTGAGATGGGGCTATCAGCCTTACATGCCCCCTGGTGGCTCAAGTAGTCACCAGTCCTCTAGGAAGAGATATTTTATAAGTTTTAGAGGTGGTTCTTACCACCCTACCAAAAGGGGATGACTTTACAATAGAGGACATTACCTATAAAGAAAATAATACCCAAGGAGACCCTAAAAACCCTTCAAATCACCCCCAATTCTAGGAGCCACTGTCAGATTTAGTACTCCCTGCCTTGATTGGCTCTTAATGAAGCCATCTGGGTCCCACAGTGGCCCCTATCAAGGGAGAAGCTTAGAGCGCTCACACAGCTGGTAGAACAGCTATTGCTATAACATCTCCACCTCTCCTGCAGTCCATGGAGTACCCCTGTGTTTGCTAAAAAAGAGCTCAGGGGGATGGAGATTAGTACAATATCTGAGGTCACTTAGCAAAAGAATGTGAGTCTGGGGCTCCCCACAAAGAGGGCTACCCCACATCTCAGCCATCCCTGTCAATGCTACCCTATTAGCAATAAACGAAAAAGACTGCTCTTTTGCATTCCTCTCTACCCCAGAGACTACGAATGCTTTGCATTCTCAGTACCCCCTCCCCCATTCACAACTCTGGCCATGCCTAATGATATGAATGGACTGTACTCCCACAGGGAATGGCTAACAGTCCAACCATTTCTCAGGAGGCTGTAGTCACTGCATTAAAACCCTTTTTAGACAAAGGACTCAATGTCAACCATTATATGGATGGCATATTAGTATGGGGGACTCTTCCACTTCCCCCTCCCAACTTAAGGACCAGCTAATACCTTCCCGTTCTGCCCTAGGATTCAAAATAGCCCCTCACAAAATCCAGCTTATTCCACCCATTACATTTTTAGGAACTGAGTCTCCCTTACCTCAATATAGCCCCTCAAACCCACCCTTTCCTTCCCTCAAAAATTAACTCTCGCCTCCCTACAGCGCTCTCTGTGCAACCTAAATTGGCTTCAGTCCTGGCTTTCCCTTCCTACAAGTACCCTTCAACCCCTCTTCAACCTCCTGAAAGGAGACAAAAGTCCCTCCTCCCCGAGAACACTGCCCCTGGCGGCAGTCCAAGCTCTAAACTCTATCAATGCAGCCCTAAAGGATATGGCTCTTGCCAGGTATGACCCAACAAAACCTGTACAGCTCCTCATCTCTAACTCCTCCCCTACACTTGTGGGAGCCCTTTACCAACCTTAGGAGGTGCTAGAATGGTTCCACACCCCAATAGGTAGTGCACACAGAGTTTTAAATGAGGTAGATGCGCTCACTAACATGTCTAAAAATGGAAGAGATAGAGCCCTGCAAACCCCAGGGAAAGAACCCGACATTCTTGTCACCCCCTGCTCCCACATTCAGTGGATAATCAAAAATCACTCCCACTTTGCTATCACCTTAACAGGATTCCCAGGACAAATTGACAACCATTATCCTGATGAAAAAATGGGCCTCTGCCCTCCTTCTGTTGCAATGACTGCCCCCAAACTATTATCAAAAGGGCCCATGTCAGGGGCCCACTCAATATTTACTGATGGGGGAAAGAGGGGAGCTGCAGCCGTAATATACTGCATCCCTGAGGATGAACCCCCTATCCTCCAATTCAAAGAGCTGCCCCATCATTCTCCCCAATATAAAGAATTTTATGCCATCTATTTAGCTCTAAAAGAAATCCCCTTGACCTCTTTTCAGACAGTGTATACACTGTCAATTTGCTTCCCTGGTAGTCAAGATCCTTCATCAAACTAGCCGTCAACCCACTTTCCCCTTCACTCATATGTGTCTCCACCCTCCTACAGGAAAGAGACCCTCCCCATCTATATCCAGCATGTTCAATCTCACAGTCTCCTGCCAGGTCCCATATCTGAGAGAAATGCACTCACCTCAACAGGGACATCCATGGCCTCCACAGAACAAGCAGATCAATTTCATTCCTGTACATGTGCGTGTGCACACGCATGTACACACACACACACACACACACACACACACAAAGGGGCTTTATGCCCGCATCCTCCATCCATCTTGCTCAACTCCAAAGGATAATAAAGACATGCTCCTCTTATGAGCCCCTCATTACCACCCCAGCTTTGCAAATGATGGGCACCAATGCCCAAGGCCAATGCCTTATGGCAAATTGATGTCACCCATATTCCTCAATTTGGCAGACAGAAATATGTTTTTGTCACCATAGACACATATTCACATTTCATATGGGCTACAGTCCAAACAGGTGAAAACTCCAAAAGGTTGATCACCATATGCTCTCTACCTTTGCCATCATGGGCATGCCTCAACAGATAAAAACTGATAATTAATGGCCCTGTCCTTATTAGCACTCAATTAAAAACATTTTGCACACACTGGGAAATTTCCCATCATACAGGAATTCCCCACAACCCCCAGGGTCTAGGAATAGTAGAAAGAACATATCAAACCCTAAAGACCCAGTTCCTAAAACAAAAGGCAACCACCTATCCCCCTAATGTACAATTAATGATGGCTCTGACTGCCCTAAACATATTTGACATCTACAAAAACGCCAAACACCCTCCTATCTCCTCCACTGGCAAACACCAAAATTAACACCACCACCTCTCAATCCTAGTACGATGGCAAGATCCTTTGGATGGAATTTGGAAGGGACCAGACCCCCTCCTTACAATTGGGAGGGGTTTCGCTTGTGTGTTTCCACAGGATCAGCCTAAGCCTATCGGTTTTCCTGCCAGAAATGTCCAAGACCACCCAAGCAACCAAGAAGATGGCCTGCCTCTCGCTGGCAGATCAGGGAAGGAAGAAGAGGAGGAGGCAGAGAAAGCACCACACCCAGAAGAACAGCAAGATCTCCTGGAAGGACATCCATGACCTGGTGACTGCTGCCCAGGCCATGTGCCCTCCGCAAGTCCCCCTCTCCTCTATTCTCTTGGCTGTTTTTCTTATTCTACATGCCAACTCTGCTACTGCCCAGCCTCTCCTTAGCCTTCCCAACACCTACCAATGGAGATTATGTCCTTGGAAAGCCTACAACGGACATGACAAGGTTATAGGGACCCAGGACTGTCCACTTGAAGGATGCCGAACCAGGATGGAGATCCCACTACACCCAGATTCCATCTCTACTATCCCCAGCACTTTTCTCTGCTCTCCCTACCGGAACACAGGCAAATGTTTCCAGGATGTCTCCACATATGGCGGCTGCAGATACAGGAGCTGCAGAATGGACTCCACATGTCATGGCGACACCATGCTCACCAACCTTAACACTCATTTTCAGTTTTCCATCAGCAACCTGTGGGATGGTCGCTGGTGGACAGGAGTCATGGGTGAACTTGACCCTGATGGCTGTGCCAGATACCCAGTAGCTGATCTGCACACCTCCCATGAGCTTGTTCCTGCCCCCAAGTCAGCCTTTACCCATGCTAACATTATCCAACAGGAAAATCAGTCTTGGAAGGAGCTACGAGCTACCCTCTGCTGGCTACAATACATCCAATATGCAGCTGACCTCCTTCCCTTAACTACCACCCCAGCTCCTCCCAATGCTTTTTCTGTGCTTCTCTCTCCTGACCTTCATCAGCAGCTGTCCCCATTAACATTTCCCTTCCTGACCTCCATGGAACCCTGCTCGCGAGGAAAGCACAGGGCATCCTTCTCTTTGACATACTCCCCCCTTTGCCTTGGAGGGCTCCCCTCAAACCCCATCTTACATGTGACCACGATGTCACTAAATCAGTATTGTTAACCTCCTGCCCTCCTCTGATGCAAAGGCACTACAGGTGCCTGTATTAACCCCCTCTTCAAGGCTTCTGCACCCCTGTGATAATTGTCCCCCATGTTTATCTCTATGAACCTGAAGGAGTCTCCTTGCAGATGGGAGAAAGTCGAAAGAAGCGAGAGGTCTTCATCTCTCTGCTCATTGGACTAGGCCTTGCCGTCTCACTGGGCGCAACAGGAACTGCTGACGCAGCCCCTTGCTTAAATGCAACACCTGGCTAGTGACTTCCAAGACAGGCTTGACCAGGCAATGGTTCCCACTACAGACAGTCTTGAGTCTCTTCAACACCAGATAACCTCCTTAGCAGGAGTTGCTCTCCAAAACTGGAGAGCCCTGGACTTACTGACTGCTTAAAGGGAGGGACTTGTGTTTTGCTGGGGGAGGAATTTTGCTTTTATGTCAATGAATCTGGGCTGGTAGAACAATATATACAAACACTCAACGACAAGGAAACCTCCCAGCATGCTATACTCCCAACACGTCTTCCCCTTGGTACTCTAACCCCTTGGTAGCCTGGGTTCTTCCCCTTCCTGGCCCCGTACTAGCCATTGGAGCCTTGCTTCTCTTGGCACCCTGCTTCATCCAGTTTCTGAAACAGCAGATTAGTAGCGTTGCAAGAATCACTACCAATCAGGTCATGGTTCAGTATCAAACTGTTCCCAAAATAGGAGACAGTCATCCTGATGACACTTCTCCCTTATTAAAAAGAAAAAGAAAAAGGGGGCGTTGTTGGGAAGTGATCTGTGCATAGGTAGCCTGGCTCAGGTGGAGTAAGGCTTTGAATCCCAAAGACTTGGGGGCAAGGGGGCCTTCCACCTACAACTTTGTGGGTGAAGATTCCACCTGCATGGGACAGAAGGAGTTCAGTCACCACCCCCTGAGTCCTGGCCCCTGTCACAGTTGCAGCCCCCACAATCCCCCACAGGAGAGGTGTGTGTTTATCAGTCATGTAAGAGCAGCACCAAGACTTCCCACATGTAAATAAGGTTTCCCCAAGCTCTCAGTCCTAGCCAATGAGGAGTACCTGCTGCCAAACTCTGAATTACCCCAAAACTGTATATAAACCCTATCCTGAAGCCCATGAGGCAGATTAAAGGTGTGTGAGGCTTAGTCTTCTGAGAGTCACAAGAGCTGTCATAAGAGCTGTAACACAAGGGAAGAGTCCCTCTCTCCAGAAGCACCACTCTGCTGCAGTCTTCCCTGGTTAGGCGGCCTTTTGTCAGCCTACCAAGACTGGAATCAGTGCAGAGCAACACTGCAAGACAGCAGTGCAGCAAAGGCTGAGGCTGAGGCGGCGGTGGAAGCGACTTGCCCATCTGCCTCCCCTCAGCTCCCACCCCACCCCTGCCAAAACTCTCACACTGGCAGTGCCTCTGCACTACAGGTCCAAAAGGGTGTTCTATTGCAGTGCTGATTTTCCTATAAAAATCAAATCTTTCACATTCAAATCAACTACATTGGCTGTATTGTGAAAGAGATTGATGGTGAAGACTACCTTTTCTATTACTCTATCCACCACAAGGTAAAACTAAGAAGTGTCTCTTAATCCCCAAATAAATAGTGTCAACCACACATACCCAACCATTTTACTGCTGAGAAATTCACATCACAAATGGAGGAGGGGGAATGATTTAGTGGATATAGAAAGAAATGCTTTAGAGATGAAAGAACTGTTATATACGATTGCAGACCTGATATTATTTCCATGTTTGGAGAAAGGTGTAACCCTAAGTACTCGACTCAAATTGTCTTGAAATCCAGGCAGAGGAGAAACTCCAAATGTAAAAAGAATTGTAAAAAAGTCTCCAAGGAAAATTGCATAAAATTCCTTGGGTAATGAATTAGAGCTTGAAAGATGAAGACAGCCACTAAAGTTAAATCATGACTAGCAAGTTACTTAGATAGCTAGGCACTGGAAGACTTGTAGGGGAACAAATATAAAGTATATGTGTCCAGCCTTCGAATTTCACCTTGAGCTCATTCTAGGTCAGATACCCATTTGTGTGAAAACAGTTCATAAGGCCTGAAACCATGATTTTCTTCTGAAAAGTTGTGTGAAATTTTAACCTCATTTATTATTGGTAGGCCTACTAATAACACTGAGGAGATTCCATTAAGTTAAGTCTTTCTCGGAGTTAAACTAAACTGTAGAAAGATTTATTATCAACCCACATAACAATTCTTCCTGAAGGTTAATCTTTGAAAGTAACTTTAAGTTTGAATTTCCTACACAATACTCTTAAGGATCATAAGGAACATTTTCATTAAACTTTTGCTCATGTGGCTGGGATAAATCAGCCTAAGGAAAAAAAACATGTATTCCAGTCTATATTCTTCTAACATATCATTCTAAATCAGGTAGCAGCAAAAATAACTTTTCTTCAACCTAACAACTTATAAACATAAAAAATGCACTTGATTTCACAATGTAAGAGAATAAACCATAACAATAAACATTGAAGAACTAAGTCATATTTTCTGTGGTTACCCTTTCTTTCTGCTCTGAATGAGTGAGAAGAAAGAGACTAGGTTACAAAACATAGTCTCTAAAATAATCCTAATGCTTTTAGAGTGTGACATGCTATAAAACTAACTTCTTCTTTCTCCTTCTCCTTCTCCTTCTCCTTCTTCTAGAGAGTCATCCTTCCTTGATACTCAGGAGTAAACATGGAGTGGTGAGTTTAAATACTTTCAACTTGTTATATTAAAGCTTCAAGGATCAATTTTTCTTCTTTTATATTCCTAGTTCTTTAATGCATATAGCAATGCTAATCTAAAGTCCGAGCATGAGAGTTTTAGACTTAATGAAGTACTCACTGTTAAACATGTCTACTTTATTTGTCTCATCATTATTCTAACTGCGAAATAAAAATTGAAGACATTTTTTAGAATTCTTAAGGAAATATTTTCAATCCGTGCAATTAAATGTGCAAATACTAGCTTCAAAACTGTTTTTTCAATGAAATCTCAAAAGTATATTGTTCAAAAAGTTAAATATTTATTTCAAATAAAAATGGAGAAAAAGAACATGTTCTAATATTACACATAAGAGAACAGGATACACAGTTAAGTAAAGACTATTCAAAACAGTTCAAAACACATTATTATGTTACCATCAAATATTTATGAAGGTCCTAATTTCATCAGCTCAGTTTTCACTCTATGCAGATAAGGAGAGAAATATACAGATTTAGTTTGGCACAAACAGCAAAGAGCATCTGCTCAAATGTCTCAACTTCTCAGTAAGGAAATAGAGTAAAGTGAATGATTAAATGTATGGGTTTTGGTGAAAATGTTCATCACAATTTTTATTTCCTAAGTAAATCCTAGGATTGATTAAGTCCAACAGTGTTTTTCACTATTGTCAACAGATTGAACCATCACTGATTGAGATTACTATTACGCCACCACCAATTACTGTAATTGTAAGTTCACTTTTGTACTCAGTAAATAGAAAGCTATGGTTTTTAAATGTTTGTGCTTAAGAAATGAGTATACATTGAGTGATAATTCATTCTCTCTCTCTGTCTGTCTCTGTCTCTGTCTCTCTGCCTTTCACTCTGTTTCTGTGTCTCTGTCTTCCACTCTGTGTCTCTGTGTCTGTCTCTCTCTGTCTGTCTCTCTCTGTCTCTCTGTCTCTCTCTCTCTCTCTCTCTCTCTCTCTCTCTCTCTCTCTCTCTCTCTCCCATCTTCTATGTGTACCTGTGTGTACACAAGTCTATTGACAGATGGCTTATTGGGAATTGAGTGCTTTTAAAGAATGTGAAGGAAACATTTATAAACTATTTCTCATCTTGGGCTGTCTTTTTGGATTGTATGAAGGAATGTAGTACAGGAAAAGGGAGATCATTATAAATCATATATTGGGTATCATTCTAGGAGTGAGGGAAAGATCCATAAATAATACATAGGAAATATTAGAGAAAAATATGCAAACACTGAAATAATACAACATTATATAGATGCATATGAGGCAATGGAGAAAAGCCTATGGTCGGGTTTCAAGGTGATGGCCAAAGCTCGCCTCATGGAATGATTCTCCAGAACATGAGGATGTTCTATCAAGTTACTATATTTTACAATGTACTGAATAAACAAGAATAAGGAGAAGACTTGTGCTGCACTCTATAGAACAGTGTCTCCAGTTTTGCTCCTGGAATAAGCTCCTGTCAACGTTTCTGTTATGATTCAACTAAAAGAAGCCTTGGTTGGGAAATGACCCTGTCAAGTGATCCATTTATTTAGTTGGTAATCTCAAGTCAGTGTGTCAATAATTTTAATGGTCAACAAAAGGGGTGAGATAAAATCAAACTATGGTAGGAAAAACTTTGATATTTATTAGAAGACAAAAGAGAGCAGGGATAGGCTTCATTGAGCATATGTAGATAGGCCATGTTAAAATAACTATAATATGTATGTTATATATACATGGTGTTTGTGTGTGTGTGTGTGTGTGTGTGTGTGTATAAGAACATAGATAGAGATATATGCTTTAATATACCCCTAGATTCACATATATGGGTTAATATATATATATATATATATATATATATCACACACACACACACACACACACACACACACACACACATATATATATATATATATATATATATATATATATATATATATATATATATAATTGGTAGATAAAGTAAAAGTAGTCTTGGAGAATTACCAAAACTACTTAAATGAGTTTTGTCTTCTAGACAAGAGCTCATGCACTGGGGAAAACTACAAAATAATGTACATCATGTGGTACAGTTCTGTGCATGTGCACTATGAATGCTCCCAGTGTTCATTGAAATTTAACTGTGATATGATCAACATCTCATATATTTGTCTGTTTTGAGCAATGAGTAACAGTTTGTGGCTAAACTCTAGAATAAAAATACAGATATATTACTAGTATCAAAGAATGACAATGTCCCTAATAAATCATGCATATATCCAAACAAGAAAAAAATGTATACGCTTTTATAATTCCCTTTTTGTTTACTTGCAGATAAAATCTCCATTCTCCTATTGATCATTTGTAACTTTTAGGACATCCACAGCTAAGGGACCATGCCATTATGGTACTCCTGCTGACTGCCTAAGTTCTACAATCAAAGCTCTCTGATACCCCCAATACCACCAAGTGCATTTTGACCTATTCTTCAATGCACACACTCCCAACATGCTTATGAAAGTGATGGCAACAATTCTTTAATCCATCCATAAATTTTGTTTCTTATTTTCAGAAATAAACATATGATAGAGAAACTGTATGCTATCAACATAGAACATATTATATATCGAGAAGCACCTAAAGAATAAAGACTAAAATATCTGTGGCAAATTCCTGGTTCATGTAAAATTCTCATAAAATTGAGATAATATAGCCAACAAAGCAGAAACAGAATTTGGCTTTTACATGTAGATGAAGCTTCCAAGGCAATGGGCATTTGAAATTACCACAATTTGGATAATGGATCCAATAACTTCTTACTGTAGAAGACTCTTTTCATGGCTTAGCGAATATTTAAGATAAAAATTTCACTTACCCAAAAATTTACTAAACTATTGTAATTTAGTATCAAAGAATGAAAATGTCCCTAATAAATCATTTTAGATTTAGGTTTATGTTCACAACCCTTTATGTGTCTGTGAGGTTTGCATTCCTACAGGAGAAATGTATAAACATCCCAAAGAAATATAATGATGACAAGGTTTTGCTATAGTTCTTCTTAAAAATGGTGGAAGGAATGTTTCTTTAAAGATGTGTTAGTAAATAAAAGAATTCCATATCGACCAAACCTAAGGATAATAGGTATAGAAGAGAGTGAATATTCCCAACATAAAGGGTCAGTAAATATCTTCAACAAAATTATAAAAGGAAACGCATCTAACCAAAAGAAAGAAATGACCATAAACATACAAGAAGCCTACAGAACTCCAAATAGATTGGACCAGAAAAGAAATTCCTCCTGTCACATAATGATCAAAAGACCAAATGTATGAATCAAAGAAAGAATATTAAAAGCAGTAAGGGGAAAAGGTCAAGTAATATATAAAGGCAGACCTATCAGAATTATACCAGACTTCTCCTTTTGTCATTTTTATATCCAACATATTCTTTATTTACATTTCAAATTATTTCCCCTTTCCTGGATCCCCCTCCCCAAAAGTCCTATAAGTCCTCTTCCCTCCCCCTGTTCCCCAATACACCCCTTCCCATTTCCCTGTCCTGGTATTCCCATACACTGCTGCACTGAGCCTTTCCAGGATCAGGGGCCACTCCTTCCTTCTTCTTGGGCATCATTTGATATGTGGATTGTGTCTTGGATATTCCAAGAGTCTAGGCTAATATCTGCTTATCAGTGAGTGCATACCAGGAGTGTTCTTTTGAGACTGTGTTACCTCACTTAGGATGATGTTCTTGTTCCATCCTTTTGTCTAAGAATTTCATGAATTCATTGTTTCTAATGGC
The DNA here is from genome assembly GCA_964023405.1 of Apodemus agrarius. NCBI lineage: Eukaryota > Metazoa > Chordata > Mammalia > Rodentia > Muridae > Apodemus > Apodemus agrarius. The sequence goes on along the minus strand of OZ030005.1, from coordinate 9,556,799 downwards.
TGAATAGTACTCCATTGTGTGTATATACCACATTCTCTGTATCTATTTCCCTGTTGAGGGACATCTGGGTTCTTTCCAGCTTCTAGCTATTATAAATAGGACTGCTATGAACATAGTGGAATATGTAACCTTATTACATGCTGGGTATTCCTCTGGGTATATGCCCAGGAGTGGTATAGCAGGGTCCTCTGGAAGTATCATTCCCAGTTTTCTGAGGAACTGCCAGACTGATTTCCAGAGTGGTAGTACCAGCTTGCAACCCCACCAGCAGTGGAGGAGTGTTCCTCGTTTTCCACATCCACACCAGCACCTGTTTTCTCCTTAGTTTTTGATCTTAGCCATTCTGACTGGTGTGAGGTGAAATCTCAGGGTTGTTTTGATTTGCATTTCCCTGATAACTAAGGATGTTGAACATTTCTTTAGGTGCTTCTCAGCCATTCACTATTCCTCTGGTAAAAATTCTTTGTTTAGCTCTGTACCCCATTTTAAGGGGGTTATTTGGCTCTCTGGAGTCTACCTTCTTGAGTTATTTCTTGGATATAAGCCCCCTGTCTATACCATATTTCTCAACACAGACTATAAAACCCAGAAAATCCTGGACATATTTCATACAGAAATTAAGAGAACCCTAATACCAGCTGAAGTTACTATACCCAGCGAGACTCTCAATTAACATAAATGGAGAAACCAAGATATTCCAAGACAAAAACAAATTTACACATACTTTCCAGAAATCCAGATCTACAAAGGATAATAGATGGAAAGCTCCAAAACAAGGAGGGACACTACACCTATGAAAAGCAAGAAAGTAATATTCTTTTAACAAACCCAAAATAAGATAGCCACACAAACATAATTCCACCTCCAAAAACAAAAATAACAGAAAGTGGCAGTGGAGGAGGCTGCCATCTTGCCTCAGGTCACTGTGGTTGGGGGCAGCTGGGGCCAGGTGCATGGACAGAGACCTAGCCTAAAATCAACTACTCTGTCAGGCTCTTGCCTGCACAGCCAGATCAGCTCAGCTGGCAGTCTCTGCACTGACCTGTGCGAGCACCAAATTGCTCGGTGGCCTGTGCCTGGAGTAAAGCCAGAGGCCGACATCTTGCCTCAGAGTACCACAGACGGCTAACCAGACAGAGCCCTGTGGACTGAGAGCACCACCATCTAGGCTCCAGCAGTCCAACCAGGGAAGCTCTGGTTTTGCAGGGAACCCTGCGATTAGACAGAGCCCTGAGACCTGCCACCATCTTGGACCTGGTGGCCTGAACAGGTCACCATAGAGAACCAACAGAGAAGCTCAGGTCACCATAAAGATCTAACAGATAAGCCCAGATCAGTGGAAAAAAGATCTGATTTTTAAGAGCAGGCAAAAAGGCAGGCCAGGAGGAGAAGGTGGGAGGCCAATTGCGTGTTCAGCAGCAAGCCTGGGGGAGACTTGGGTCCAGCCCAGCAGAGCTGAGGAGGCAATTTGGAGCCCAGTAGTGGAAACCTTCCGGTCTCCACTTTGGGAGCACAAACACCCTCTACGACAGCAGTGCCAAACACCAGGCTCACAGAAGCTTCAAACACCAACCAGTAACAACAAGACCAACTAACTCCAGAGATAAACAGATGGCAAAAGGCAAAAGTAGGAATATTACTAACAGAAATCAAGGCAATATGGCAGCATCTGAACCCAATTCGCCAACCACAGCAAGTCCTGGATACCCAAACACACCAGAAAAACAAGAGTTGAATTTAAAAGCACTCGTCATGATGCTACTAGAGGAACACAAAAAAGACATAAACAAATCTCTTAAATGCAGGGGAACATGAATAGAGTAGAAGCCCTTACAATGCAAACACAAAAATCACTTAAAGAATTCCAGGACACAATGAGAAGACCAAACCTAAGGATTATAGTGATAGATGAGAGTAAAGATCCACAATTTAAAGGATCAACAAATATCTTCAACAAAATTACAGAAGAAAACTTCCCTAACCTAAAGAGAGAGATGCCCATGAATATACAAGAAGCTTACAGAACTTCAAACAGATTAGATCAGAACAGAAATACCTCCCGTCACATAATAATCAAAACCCCAAATGTACAAAAAAAGAAAGAATATTAAAGGCAGTAAGAGAAAACTGAATTCTCCCTATTGTTTTCTAGGGAGGAGTTTAATGCTTCTGTTGTTGCTAGGATTGTAATGAAATAGTGATGTATCTTTGTCAATAGATATTGACAGTTGTGAGATTTTATTTATTCTCATAGGGCAATGTATTGATTCTTGGTGAATTGGTACCAGTTCGGCATGGTTCCTCCAATATTGAAACATTGAAACATATCACCCTTCATTCACTCTGAAGGGAAGCGCCTCAGGCAGGAAGGCAACTCAAAAGATCCCAAAATGGTCCCTGAAACTGATCAGATACACTAGGTTCCTTTCCTGCCAGAGAGCAATAAAAGCAGAAAGGCCCTCTCAGATGAAAGGAAGCTGAGCTGCCATGAAGGCTCTCAAAAGAGCCAACCTCATACCAGCTGTCTGGAAGACGTTTAGACCAACTCAGGCACCTGGAAAGGACATTCTCCCACCTGTTGAGGTATCCACAGGCTGTGCAGTTTCTCCAGGTTCCCAGCTTTTGGGGCTGTCACCCATGCTGTGTGGGCTTCGGTGATGAAGTTGTCTTTGAGTCATTTCTGCTCCTGTAAGTAACCACTCACCTGTATTCCTTTAAGTAACCTCAATAAAACTTATTGGTTCACCAAGCAGGACTTTGGTAGTATAGGCACTTTGTTCTGTAATGAGTTCCCTATCCAGGGGAAAGCAAGTTTTGTCACACAACAGTACCTACTAGATTTTATAAGTGTAAAATACTATTTATTTTTTGTAAGTAGCAAGCATATTGTGTGTGGCCACCACCAGCAGCATCCTTGCAGTGACCCGGAATAAAGAGAGCTGAGCCAGGTACCCGTGATACCCAGAACTTTGAATCTGTGGAGGCATAAGACCGCCTGGGAGTGAACCTTTAGGTTAGGGAAGTTTTCTTCTGTAATTTTGTTGAAGATATTTGTTGATCCTTTAAATTGTGGATCTTTACTCTCATCTATCACTATAATCCTTAGGTTTGGTCTTCTCATTGTGTCCTGGAATTCTTTAAGTGATTTTTGTGTTTGCATTGTAAGGGCTTCTACTCTATTCATGTTCCCCTGCATTTAAGGTTCCTGCACCCCAACCAGGCTGGGGGTCTGCGCTCTGAGGGGAACCCTGCACTCTGCTCATCCGTGGCCATTTTGGTGGCAGGTGCTTAGACTGAGCAGGCAGAAACAGATATCGAGATCTCTGGGGACCCGGGCTGCCAGCCAGTCATCTAAGAACAGGAGCTTGGCAGAGCAGCAGTTCCTGTGTTCCAATGGGGCGTGGGTTCCCGGCCCTCTGGGAGTCCCTGCACTGGGAGTCCCTGCACTGGGAGTCCCTGCACCCCGCACTCCCTACTCCCCAAGTCCTCAGACAACATCCTTGCTGCTGACTGAACTAAGTAAACAGACCCAGAGAAGACAAGCAGCATCAGGTCCACAGTGATAACTGAATACAACATTGCTTAGAGCAAGAAACACCAGGGGTCCAAAAGCACCCAAGAGGAGAAGAACACATCAGCAATCTGTGCCAGGGGAAACCCAGTCATCCAGTGGTGGGGAAATAGCCTTTCGAGCCCACAGGAGGTTCAAGCACCAGCTAGTGACTACAAGACCATCTAAGGCCAGAGATAATCAGATGGCAAAAGGCAAACATAGGAATGCTACTAACAGAAATCAAGGCAATATGGCAGCATCTGAACCCAGCACCCAGACAGCAGTAAGTCCAGGATACCCCACCACACCAAAAAAACAAGATTTGGGTCTAAACTCACTGGTTAGGATGATGATAGCAGAACACATAGATAAATCTCTTAAAGAAATACAGGAGAAAATGGATCAAAAATATGAAGCCCTTTAAGGCAAACACAAAAATCACTTAAAGAAATTCAGGAGAATATGGTTCAAAAATTTGGAGTCAATAAGGAGGAAATACAAAAATCACTTAAAGAAATAAAGGAGAACATGAGCCAACAAGCAAAAGTCATGAAAGAAGAAACACAAAAATCTCTTAAAGAAATACATGAAACTACAAACAAGCAAGTAGAAGCTCTGAGCAAAACCATTCAGGATCTAAAAACAGAAGTAGAAACAACTAAGAAGTCACCAAGGGAACCAATTTTGGAGATAGAAAACCTTGGGAAGAAATCAGGGGCCATAGATGCAAATATAAACAATAGAATACAAGAGATAGAAGAAAGATTCTCAAATCCTGAAGATACATTAGGAACCATTGATTCAACAGTCCAAGAAAATACAAAATGCAAAAAGGTTATAACCCAAAACATCCAGGAAATCCACGACACAATGAGAAGACCAAACCTAAGGATTATAGGTATAGATGAGAGTGAAGATTTACAAGTTAAAGGGCCAGTAAATATCTTCTACAATATTATGGAAGAAAACTTCCCCAACATAAAGAGAGAGATGCCCATGAATATACAAGAAGCATACAGAACCCCAAACAGACTGGACCAGAACAGAAATACCTCCCATCACATAATAATCAAAACCACAAACATACTAAACAAAGAAAGAAAATTAAGAGCAGCAAGAGAAAAAGGCCAAGTAACATATAAAGGAAGACCTATCAGGATTACAGCAGACTTCTCACCTGAGACCATGAAAGCTAGAAGGTCCTGGGCAGATATCATGCAGACTCTAAGAGAACACAAACTTCAGCCAAAACTACTATACCCAGCAAAACTCTCAATTGCCATAGATGGAGAAACCAAGGTATTACATGACAAAACCAAACTTGCACACTATCTTTCCACAAACCCAGCCCTACAAAGGATAATAGGGGAAAAAACACCAACACAAGGAGGGAAACCACACCCCAGAAGAATCAAGATAGAAAACTCCTCTCATCAAATGCAAAAGAAGATAACCTCTCAAATATAAAAAAAAATCAAAAATGTCGGAGGTAATAATTACTATTCCTTAATATCTCTTAACATCAATGGACTCAATTGCACAATAAAAAGACATAGACTAACAGACTGGATATGGAAACAGGACCCTATATTTTGCTGCATACAGGAAACACGTCTCAGTGTTAAACACAAACACTGTCTTAGATTAAAAGGTTGGAAGACAATTTTACAAGCAAATGGTCTCAGGAAACAAGCTGGAGTAGCCATTCTAATATCAGATAAAATTGACTTTCAACCTAAAGTCATCAAAAGAGACTTGAAAGGTCACTTCTTGCTGGTCAAAGGGAAAATCCACCAAGAAGAGCTCTCAATAGTGAACATCTATGCACCAAATGCAAGGGCACCCTCATTCGTAAAAGAAACCTTACTAACGCTTAGAGCACACATTGCACCTAAGACAATAATTGTGGGTGACTTCAACACTCTGCTCTCCCCAATGGACCGATCAGAAAAGCAGAAACTAAACAGGGACACAGTGAAACTAATTGAAACTTTGGACCAATTGGATTTAGCAGATATATATAGAACATTTCACCCTAAAGCAAAAGAATATACCTTTTTCTCAGCACCACATGGTACCTTCTCCAAAATTGATTATATAATTGGTAACAAGACAGATGTCAACAAATACAAGAAGATCAAGCTAATCCCATGCCTCATATCAGATCACCATGGAGTAAGAGTGGTCTTCAATAGCAACAAAAACAACAGAAAGCCCACATACACATGGAAACTGAACAATACTTTACTCAATGTCACCTTGGTCAAGGAAGAAATAAAAAAAGAAATCAAAGACTTTTTAGAATTCAATGAAAATGAAGGTACAACCTACCCAAATCTATGGGACACAATGAAAGCAGTGCTAAGAGGAAAACTCATAGCTCTAAGTTCATCCAAAAAGAAACTGGAGAGAGCATACACTAGCAGCTTAATGGCACACCTTAAAGCCCTGGAAGAAAAAGAAGTTAATTCACCCAGGAGGAGTAGAAGACAGGAAATCATCAAACTCAGGGCTGAAATCAATCAAGTAGAAACAAAGCAACCATACAAAGAATCAACAAAACCAGGAGCTGGTTTTTTGAGAAAATCAACAAGATATATAAACCTTAGCCAGACTAACTAAAGGACATAGAGACAGTATCAAAATTAACAAAATTAGAAATGAAAAGAGGGACATAAAACAGAAACTGAGGAAATTCAAAAGATCATCAGATCCTACTACAAAGGTCTATACTCAACACAATTGGAGAATCTGGAGGAAATGGACAATTTCCTAGACAGATAACAAATACCAAAATTAAATTAAGATCAATTAGATCAGCCAAGTAGTCCCATAACCCCTAAAGAAATAGAAGGGGTTATAGAAAGCCTCCCAACAAAAAAAAAGCACAGGACCAGATGGTTTTAGTGCAGAATTCTATCAGACCTTCAAAGAAATCCTGATACCGATACTCTTCAAACTATTCCACAAAATAGACAGAAGGAACACTACCCAACTCATTCTATGAAGCCACAATTACCCTAATACCAAAACCACACAAAGATCCAACTAAGAAAGAGAACTACAGGCCAATTTCTCTTATGAATATTGATGCAAAAATACTAAACAAAATACTTGCCAACCAAATCCAAGAACACATCAAAATGATCATTCACCATGATCAAGTTGGCTTCATCCCAGGGATGCAAGGATATTTCAATATACAGAAATCCATCAACGTAATCCACTACATAAACTCAAAGAAACAAACCACAAGGTCATCTCATTGGATGCTGAAAAAGCATTTGACAAAGTTCACCATCCTTTCATGCTAAAGGTCTTGGAAAGAGCAGGAATTCAAGGCCCATATCTAAACATAGTAAAAGCAATCTACAGCAGACCAGTAGCCAACATCAAGGTAAACAGAGAAAAACTTGAAGCAATCCCACTAAAATCAGGGACTAGACAAGGCTGTCCCATCTCACCATATCTCTTCAATATAGTACTTGAGGTAATAGCTAGAGCAATTTGACAACAGAAGGAAGTCAAAGGGATACAAATTGGAAAGGAAGAAGTCAAACTATCACTATTCTCAGATGATATGATAGTATACTTAAGTGACCAAAAAACCTCCACCAGAGAACTCCTGCAACTGATAAACAACTTCAGCAAAGTGGCTGGCTATAAAATCAACTCAAGCAAATCTGCAGCCTTCCTACATGCAAAGGATAAGCAGGCCGAGAAAGAAATTAGGGAAATGACACCCTTCACAATAGCCACAAATGATATAAAGTATCTTGGAGTGACGCTAACCAAACATGTGAAAGATTTATATGACAAAAACTTCAGGTCTCTGAAGAGGGAAATTGAAGAAGACATCAGAAAATGGGAAAATCTTCAATGCTCGTGGGTTGGCAGGACTAATATAGTCAAAATGGCAATCTTGCCCAAAGCAATATACAGATTCAAGGCAATCCCCATCAAAATCCCAACTCAGTTCTTCATAGAGTTAGAAAGAGCAATTCTCAAATACATCTGGAATAACAATAAACTCAGGATAGCTAAAACTATCATCAACAGCAAAAGAACTTCTGGGGGAATCAATATCCCGGACCTCAAGCAATATTACAGAGCAGTAGTATTAAAAACTGCATGGTATTGGTTCCGTGATAGGCAGGCAGATCAATGGAATAGGATCGAAGACCCAGAATTGAACCCACACATCTATGGCCAATTGATCTTCGACAAAGGAGCTGAAAACATCCAGTGGAAAAAAGATAGCCTTTCCAACAGATGGTGCTGGCTCAACTGGAGGTCAACATGCAGAAGAATGAGAATTGATCCACTCTTATCTCCTTGCACTAAGGTCAACTCCAAGTGGATCAAGGACCTCCACATAAAACCAGACACACTAAAACTAATAGAAAAGAAACTGGGGAAGACCCTTGAGGACATTGGCTCAGGGGAAAAATTCCTGAACAGAACACCAATTGCTTATGTTCTAAGAGCAAGAATAGACAAATGGGACCTCATAAAATTACAAAGTTTCTGTAAGGCAAAAGACACTGTCAAAAGGATAAATCGGCAACCAACAAATTGGGAAAAGATCTTTACCAACCCCACATCCGACAGAGGGCTAATATCCAATGTATACACAGAACTCAAGAGGTTAGACCCCAGAAACCAAATAACCCTATCCAAAAATGGGGTACAGAGCTAAACAGAGCCTTTTCACCTGAAGAAATTCGGATGGCTGAGAAACACCTTAAAAAATGTTCAACATCATTAGTCATTAGGGAAATGCAAATCAAAACAACCCTGAGATTTCACCTCACACCAGTCAGAATGGCTAAGATTAAAAACTCAGAAGACATCAGGTGTTGGCAAGGATGTGGAGAAAGAGGAACACTCCTCCACTGCTGGTGGGAATGCAAGTTGGTACAACCACTCTGGAAATCAGTATGGCGGTTCCTCAGAAACTGGACGTGATACTTCCGGAGGACCCAGCCATACCACTCCTGGGAATATACCCAGAAGATTCCCCAGCATGCAATAAGGATACATGCTCCACTATGTTCATAGAAGCCTTATTTAAAATAGCCAGAAGCTGGAAAGAACCCAGATGTCCCTCAACAGAGGAATGGATACAAAAAATGTGGTATATATACACAATGGAGTACTATTCAGCCATTAGAAACAATGAATTCATGAAATTCTTAGAGAAATGGATGGAGCTGGAGAACGTCATACTAAGTGAGGTGACCCAGTCTCAAAAGAATACCCATGGTATGCAGTCACTGATAAGTGGATATTAGCCTAGAAGCTTGAAACAGCAAAGACATAAATTACATACCAAGTGATGTCTGACAAGAAGAAAGGAGTGGACACTGGTGCTAGAATGGACCAAAGCATCATTGAGGGGGAGTACAAGAACAGTGAGGTGGGATGAGGGAGCAGTGGGAGGGATAGGGCATGTGGGACCCTTGGGGGTGGGGAACCAGAAAAAGGGAAATGAATTGTAAATATAGAATATATCCAATAAAAAAGAAGGGAGAAGATGGGGTAAGGGAGAGGGCCAACGGGAGTAGAGGGAAAGGAAACTTGTGGTCAGGATATATTGTATGAGGGGAAAAGATTTTACAAAGTTTCTGTAAGGCAAAAGACACTGTCAGAAGGACAAAACAGCAACCAACAAAGTGGGAAAAATCTTCACCAACCCCACATCCAACAGAGGGCTAATATCCAATATGTACAGAGAACTCAAGAAGTTAGACCGCAAAGAACCAAATAACCCTATCAAAAAATGGGGTACAGAGCTAAACAAAGAATTTTCACCAGAAGAAATTCGAATGGCCGAGAAATACCTCAAGAGATGTTTAACATCATTAGCCATCAGGGAAATGCAAATCAAAACAACCCTGAGATTCCACTTCACACCAGTAAGAATGGCTAGATGGTAAAACTGCTCTGGAAATCAGTTTGGCGGTTCCTCAGAAAATTGGGCATGTCACTTCCAGAGGACCCTGGCATACCACTCCTGGGCATATACCTAGAGGATTCCCCTGCATACAATAAAGACACATGCTCCACTATGTTTATAGCAGCCTTGTTTATAATAGCCAGAAATTGGAAGGAGCCCAAATATCCCTCAAAGGAGGAATGGATACAGAAAATGTGGTACATTTATACAATGGAATACTACTCAACAATTAAAAATAATGAATTCATGCAATTTGTAGGTAAATGGTTAGACCTGGAAAATATCATCCTGAGTGAGTTAACTCAATCACAAAAGAATACACATGAAATGCAATCACTGATAAGTGGATATTAATGAGCCCAGAAGCCCTAAATACTCAAGGCAAAATTAGCAAGTCAAATGATTCCCAAGAAGAAGAAAGGAGAGGACCCTAGGCCTGTAAAGATTGGATCCAGTTTTGTAAAGAAACCGTGGGGGGCAGGGGGAATGATTGGTGAATAGTTGGGGGGGAGAGGAACTATGGGACGTATGGTGGGGGGAACTGGGAAAGGGGAAAGCCTTTGGAATGTAAACATAGAATATAGAAAATAAAAATTAAAAAATTTAAAAAAAGCCACAAAAACAAAAAAAAGTGTCCAGCTGGGCTGTAGAGTGTTAGCCTGGACAAATATATTGATGCACACAGGACACTTGACATTGAAGCTACTCTGCACTACTCTAAATGGGACATCAAGCAGGTCCACTGCTGACCCCACCACAGAATGAGACTGACACTGGAAAGGGAAACAGTATCTTCATAGATTTGCCCAGATTTAGGGAAAGAAAATGTCTCAATTCTCTTTTGTCTATAGCAACTTGAGGATGTACAGAAAAGACTACACAGAGTTGGTAGATGGCTCAGTTGCAAGAGGCCACGTAGGATAAACCATGATGGGCAGCCACGAGTTGGAAGAGCCCGGGTCCTTCATGGCAGAGTGGTTTCCCATCTCATCTCTTTCCTCCAGCTCAGCTCGTCCCTTGGGAGTGTGATTGTTCCTAAACAACAGCCCTTGCTTTTTCTGCAAGTAGAAGTCTCTAACTGATTCCTTGAGGACAGAAGATCCTATAAATCTTCTGGATGGTCTTCTGAACCCTGTTGTCATCTGATATCAGAGTCTATTTTCAAATGCTTACTGTATACATTTTCCAAAAGAGCATCCCATGAGCTGGAGAGATGGCTGAAAAACCTTAAGCTTGCTGGTAGATGGGAGAGCTTACCCACTTATGATGTGTGAGTCCATGTGTTCAGTCCTCAGCATCAGCAAAAGGAAGAAAAATAAGCCTTTGGGGGGGTAACATACATATTGAAGGACTTTTTTTTTCAATGTCAGGGCTAAACAAATGTTGTTTCAATTAATGCAAACAACAAACTAAGGTCAAATCAAGAAAAATACGTGTCAATTAACAAACTATCTAATTAATATATAATCACTTAATAATGAAAAGAATGAAGGCTGCAAATAGGTGTGTAGTGGTAGGAGAGATGGCTCAGCAGTTGGCAACACTGACTGCTATTCCTGAGGACATAGGTTCAATTCCCAGAACCCCCATGGCAGCTTAGAGAAGTCTGTGTAGTTACAGAGTATGTGACATCCTTACAGAGATATATATACAGGCAAAACACAAATCAATGTTCATAAAAGAAAAATGAATTATAATTAAATAAAGAGGGCTAAGCATCATAAAATATTTATAAACCAGTCAGTTATCAAGAAAACACAAGAATGTACATGTGTCTATACAAAACAGCATACATTTCAGACATTAAAGGCAAGTTTAAAACTAAAATGAATGAGGAAATTACAAAAAGAAAGGTGAAAGAGAGTCTGAAACCGAAAAATCCATCAGAAATTACAAGGAAGAAAGGATGGTACATTTGGTGCCATTTAGAAATTTTAAATTGATGTGTATCAGAAAGACAAGCACTAAGCTAGGCAGCGGTGACACAACCGTTAGTTCCAGCAGAAGAATGCAAGTCACATTTTGAGGCTAACCTGTTATACAGAGTGAGTTTCAGGGCAGCAAGAGCTATAAAGTCAGACCCTGTCTTAAACAAAAAACAAAAGCAAAAAATGAAAAAACAACAGCAAAAACCAAAAGGCACTGAACTAAAGAGCAATCAACATCAAAATTCATAGCAATTGTCACTGAAAAATGTCTATTGCCACATAGCAAGGACAGAGAGCACATAGAAGTCAATGAAATGCTAAGGCATTTCCCCAAGAAAATGAACAAAAATACACAATATATAAGTGATATGCAAGTAGTCAATAATCATGGGAAAAATATAAACAAAGCCACAACAAAACAATGCTTTTCAACCTATACACAGATCAAAGTTCTCAAACAATTACAACAATCTCTAGATGTATTTTTCTGTGTAGAAGTGTTCTGGATGCATGTATGTATGTGAACCGCTTGGATGAACACTACCCTCAGAAGTCAGAAGAGGGTGCTTGATCCCTAGGAACTGGAATTTGAGTGGGTGCCATATGGATCCCAGGCTCTGTGAACCAAACCTGGATCCTGTGCAAGAGCCACAAGTGATTCAATTGTTGAGCCAACTCGAATCCTCCACCCCCTCAAGTAAATGCCTTTTAAAGAATGCACTTGAAAATGTGGAGATAAGGGATGGGGATATAGCCTAGTGTTCTCAAGCTTGCCTAGCATGCACAGATCTCTGGGATTGATCCTCAGCACACATGATCCAGGCATGTCTGTGCATTCTTACAAATCCAGCCCTGGGGAGGCAGTGGCGGGGAGACCACAAATTCAAGACTATCCTCAGTTACACAGTAAGTCTGAAGCTAACCTGGCATACCTGTTTCTGAGTCTCTCTGAGTATTTTTCATCAGCAACAATACTGCTATGTGCCCACAGATCTGGCACCAGGATATTGCTATCACATTTTCACTAGGAAACCCTAAAAAGATACCACCAGGGACCAACAGATGCTGGCTTGGGAATAGACAAAGGGCACCTTCTCTTGCCCCCATGTCACTGAGCCTGATACTCTCACTGAAAAACAGCTAAGTGCTTCCCAGTGTAGCTGGTTCCTACACATGGGAAAAAACAAAGACCAAACGTCCTTGGAGAGATAAGGGTCCCATGTATGTGCCAGGAGCCATTCTCACATAGATCTCAAAACCTCCTTTCAGCCATTTCTAGCCTGCTTCTCCTAGCCTGCTTTTAGAAGGAAAAGTACTAGCTTGAAGTTTAGCCAAGTAAGCTATATGGTCCGTACATGCAGAACTCACACGAGTGGGCTAGAAGAATCGAAGCTCACCTGTGTTTAGGTTACCATAGCAACCCCTTTCCACTTCACCTCCCCTTAATCAATTTCTAATGCCAATTTCCTACAGTAGATGCCAACCTTCCCTGAGATTCTGAGAGACAATTCTGAGAAAGTGTTCCTGATGCTAGCCCCCCGAGATTGTTCCCCCAAATACAATAACTTCCCCCTCTCACCCCTCCCCTCAGCTGCTCGTTCCTCTTTAAATAGCCTTGTGTAAAAAATAAAATTTGACAGCTTGATCAGAATACTGTCTTGCTGTCTGTCTCTCGTGTCTCTTGTCTCTAACCTTCTCTTAGGTGGTTTGGGGACCCTGCTGACTGTTCTGCAGGTCGGGACACTCTGGTGCCCAACAGTGAGGCCCTCTTGAAGCCATCTATAGGAAGGAGGCTGGAGGATACAAAGAAAGGGCCCTTCGAGTAGCTCCACGAGTGGATTTGATCAAGGAATGGTTTACCCACAGGCCCTTGGCCAGGGAAAAATCTCCACAGCAACAACATCTCAGAAGGTAAGAATTTATTCAGCCTGTTTTAAGGCTCAAGGAATCTCTCAAGATACAAGGGGCTGGGCAATGAAAAAGAGATCTTGGACACTTCTTTGAGTACTTAGGGTGTTAAGAAAAGTATTTTGTTGGACAAATTTGTCCCAGGTTCCCAGAGGAAGGAACCACAGATAAGAAAACATGGGTTAAAACAAGTAATTGTTTTAGAGATTACTCTGCAACTTTTGGTCCGTGCGGGGGGGGGGGGGAGTGGGCGGGGGGGGGGAGGTTCTGGTTACTGCCTTTAACTACTGGTCTTTGATTAATGACACTATTCAGAATTCCTCCTGCATCCAGGATCTAGTTCTCTGAAAAAGTGCTCGATCAGACACTGTCTCTGTGCTCTTACCCCTTCTGCCTCTATTGTGATTGATATGGAGGAGGGACATTTAAAACAGTCACTGTTTATGCCTGCTCTTTCCCCTAATTTCTCAAAAAGACCATACAGCAGGAAAGTCTATTCTTTTCTACAAACTCTGAAATCTAGTCATAATTCAGGTGCTGATACTCTATCACCCGGGAAGGAAGCCAGCTTGAGGGAAAAAGCTGCCCGCCTGGGTACCTCCTTCCCCACACCGCCTATGCCACATTCTCTAAACCTCTTTCTCTTTTTATGAACCCAACAGAGATTAAAAAGCAGGGCCCTGGTTGCCACTGTGCCTCCTCTCCCTTCTCTGGCAGAATTCCCAGAAGAAAAAGAAGACAAAGAGTTTCAAAAAAGCAGTTTTTCCTCGTGCAGGACATTGTATCAAAAAAAATTGGTTAAAAGCTGTTTCAAAACTCTCCTGGGGACAAGACGAAAGCAGGAAATGTCCTGCATCCCACTGGAGATATCCTTAGTTCTGGTTAGGATATTTGGATTTCTTTGGAACATCAAGTTCCCTCTCTATTGTCTGTCTTTAGTGCACCAAAACCTGTCCATATGTGTGTCAATTTATGTTTAATTTATGTTTGTCTCAGAATGATAGTTGGATGATTGTTCGATGTTTTATGTTAAAAAGAAAAACTGGTAAAAAAAAAATAGTTATCTGCTGACAGTCCTGCCAGTCACAGTTCACACAGCAGAAGATGATTTAAGGTGCCTTGCATTCCTAACTAGGAGACAAACACAGCTAGAGAAAAAGCTGCTTTTTAAAGGGCCAGCAGTTCTGGGACAAGTGGACTAATGGATATTTCTCCTATAAAATTTCTACAATGGTGAAGATTGGGTTCAAAGTGTTTTTTCCCTCAAAAAATAATTTTTGTTTGGTTTAAATTTATGAGATTCGTGTAATTGCTTCATTTTTATTTCTAATTGGTCTTAAAGGTATAAATGTTTTTACATGTGTTCACTATAGAGTATTGGCTCATAAGTTATTGGACATGATTTGAAAAGTATAATGATGGTAACAAAGGTGAGTTTAAAACTGACAATTCAGGGTTAGAGCTATCTTAAACAACACATGGCATGACGCAACCCAAGAAAAACAGACCTCTAGGATATTTCTAAATTGTCATAATGTTTTATATGGTTTTATCCTAGAAATTAGACTTACAAAAATAAGATTTAAAATGTCTCTTCAATAAGTTACACTGTCATACATCCAAACGTAAGAACTGATAGACAAACTTTGCAAAATAAAAGTAATGTGTTTGCCATTATTTTCAAGGAAAAAAAGATTGTTTAAAACTGGGTTTTGCTTTCAAAACTTGTAGTTATGTTTTAATATTACAGGTTCCTTTTGTTATTTGACCTTCATACAGTGGGGTCTGGTTACAGGCTACTCCTTGCAGAACCGGTGGGTGTACGTCTGGCCTTAGGGATGTAGGTCTGGCCTTAGAGATAATAGACTCTGCCACGGACCGACTCAGTCGGAACACACTCCCGTGGGGAAATCAGGGTCTTTGGTATGCAGGAAGGTACAGGTCCGGCGAATGACAGACACACACACACAAGATCTGAATGCGTCTGAATGCACTTTACTGTTCTGAGGCAGGTATTTTTAAATGTTTACAAAGAATAGTTACCATGAGTATCTGGCACAAGGAAACACAAAATTAGTCAGGTATGAACGTCAGATTACACACAAGGTCATTGCGCCCCTCTGTGGTCAATGATGAATTAGTGATTCAAGAGTCAGAGATTACACACAAGGTCATCGCGTCCCTCTGTAGTCAATGATAAATTAGTAATTGGAATTAGTAATTAGTTCTTGGAAACACTATGTATGCTATCTTCCTCAGGCTTATTTTGAAACTTTACTAACTGATGGTTTCCATGTCAGAGTGCCAAAGTCAGCTAACCATACAAAATAGTATAAATTGTTGGGAGGTTAATTCTTTAATGTATCTAGGTAATAACTGTACAGCTAATTAAAAGCAAAGCAATGGATCTCTAGAAGGAAAATCATGGCCAGTACTGTAGTTCAAAGGATAAACTGAGTGAATCATCACGCCTGGATGCTCGCACCTCTGGCTGGCAGAGACATCTTGTAAGTAAAAGAACAGGTCAGATAAAGGTCACACAGCTTGCCATGAGAAATTTCAGCTCAGCTCTATCTGCAGCCAAGGAGGCCCACAGCGGCATTAATCTTGGACAGCCCTGCCAAACAAGGTGTTCCCCAGTAAATATCACACAGCCTCTGCCTGGATTGCAGCTTGGCTGCGTGAAATTACGGGGTCCAAGAAATGCGCAGTGATATCTCCCGCTTTTTTATTTTTTAATTTTGAGCTCATGAATATCTCTTTTGGCAGCAGAAATGGAGGAGAAGACTAGTTTGAAAATTATTGGAAAGATAAGAAGAAAAAGAAAGATTACCCCTGCAGCCACGGCGACGTCAACAATCCAATGTAACCAAGTTACAGGGTTCAGAGACTTCAAACCAGAACTAAAAGCCTGAGCCAAATCCTCTAAGTTAACTGATCCATCTTGTGCTTTACTCATAACCGCGATTTGAGCTTTTAATTGAGCCATATCATGAGAGATATCATTATCTTTCCAAATTCCCAACAAATGATTTTTTGTAAGAGTCCAATTATGTTGCTTGTCATAGATTAATGGCGTTACGCATATGTATCGAAAGCTGGCATGACATCTGGTGGAAAGCTGAACCTTAATATTTTGTATCTCTTGTCCTAACTCGAGAACTACATCCTCTAGAGCATCAATCTTTGCTTCCAATTTCTTATCTATAACCTCTTGTTTTACCAGTGCCAAAGAAACATTCTTACTCAAATCATTAACAAAGTGTGCAGTCTTCATTTCTGAGACTAAAGCAACTGATGAAACTGTAAGTGAAGTTACAATAGCTATCAAGGCACTGATACCTAACATTAAAGCTGCTACAAAATGCTTTGGCCTAATAAGCTCACTAATTCTTGTAACTACCTGTAAAGCCTCATTGTCAAACCAAGCTTCATCCTTTAGATCTACAGGAAGCATTACGTAGGAAGGTCTTTGTAATATCACGATGCGTGAATAGGATTCAACCAACTTATGATCAACACAATTAGTTAAAATACATTTGGAACAGTGAACCTCATAAGAGTGCCCTAATTTAGTAATGATTAAATCTGTATCATTTCCAGCAAGTATACTATAAGGATAGCTCAAACAAGATCTAATTGCTACAGGAAGAGGTCTAGACTCCAGAGGCTTCTTAAAGTAAATTATACTAGATGCAGCAAAAAGTCTAAATAGTCCTGGAAATGTATTCAAAACATCACCTAAAGGAGAATGACTAACATAGATAGGTTCTACCCATCCTGGTGTAAACCACCTATTAATAGGTTCTAAAGTAAACCTTTCAGGTTTATATCCATGATACTGTAATTTTTCACCAAGAAGGAAAGCTCTATAGTTATTATTTGGTGTGGCTATGGAATAATCATAAATCCTCTCTTGATTCTCCCAGGGAATATGTGCTATAGCCCAACGTTCAAAACCACATTTAAGCCAACTTGGTCTTTAATAAATCCGAGGAAGCTCCCACATCTTATCTTTATCTTTATTGTTCCAGGAACATAAATCTAAAGGGATTTCCTTAAATAACTTCCTAAAGGTTTCATTATGAAAATTAGTCCCCAAAATCTTTAGTTTAATTTCCCACATAAATCTTCTTTGATATGGAGGTTCTTTCGCTGGAGGAGATTTATCTGGAGCATCAGCAAGAATTGTTTTATAGGCGAGAGAAAGACAACCCATAGACCCCGATCTAGCTAAATCAATGCAAATCGGAGCAGAGTCTGACATCCCCTTATATCTAAATGGAGTAGAGGTTAGATGGGAGGAAAGAGTAGCATGTCCCCCCATAAGTCTAGTATCATTGGTCATCACTCTAATATTTACATTCTCCCCCCAACCCACGGGATGAAGAAGTGGGGGATGAGGAACATAAGCCCAATATGAAACTGCAGACACAGGACACATTTGCATAGAAAGGATAACAAACATAGCAAGAAACATGTTTTCTGTCGATAACTGCTTTCTGGTGCTAGTGATCATCTGCTGCACTTCTCGGGCGAGTCTCCTCAGCTGTCCCCAGGTGGGCAGATCCTCCCTTGACTCGTGTGACTCAGGAACAGACGAGGTCTCCCGTAGAACAGCAAGATCAAGCCCCATCATCATTCTCAGCATCTTCTTTTTCAGTCTCTGCTTTCTCCTCTGATTCCTTGATAGAGGCCCTCTGGTTAAACGGCCAAATGAGCCTGTCTGGGATCCAGATTGGACTATCTGCATCCTGTGGAAAAACACAAGCATACCCTCTTCCAGAGGAAATTAAAGCATCCGGTCCTTTCCAGGATCCGGTTAATAAGTCTTTCCACATTACTTGTGGAAGTTGTTCTCCTTTTATTCCTCCCCAATGTTTCATAGCAGGGGAGTTTCCTTGTTCATCAGTATTCAAATAATTTATCACAAAAAGAGCATGATTCAAAAGATGATGGGGAGAAAAATATTTATTAGCAGCTCTGAGGCGTTCAATCTGATTTTTTAAAGTTTGGTGAGATCTCTCAATTATTGCCTGTCCTTGGGGATTATATGGTATTCCTGTGGTATGGTGTATATCCCATGCTCGCAGAAAAGAGGCAAAAGCCTTAGATGTATAAGCTGGAGCATTATCTGTCTTAATTCTCAATGGCTTTCCCATCATCATGAAGCTTTGTACAAGATGTTGAATTACATCTTTCACAGCTTCTCCACTTCTAGCAGAGGCAAACAGCACATGAGAATAAGTATCCACTGTCACATGAACATAAGCCAATTTTCCAAATTCAGGGATATGTGTAACGTCCATTTGCCATAAAGCTAATGCCTTAAGGCCTCGGGGATTTACTCCCATTTTTTGTGGGTGGTAAACTTGAGGACAATTACCACAATCCTTAACTATCTGTCTGGCTTGTTCTCTAGTAATATGAAACATCCTTCTTAAAGCAAGAGCATTTTGATGATGTAGCTCATGACTATTCTTTGCCTCTAATACATTCATAACTGTTCCTCTAGTTAATGCATCAGCCATATAATTTCCTTTACTAAGGGGGCCTGGTAAATTAGAGTGACCCCGTATATGTCCTACATAAAATTTTTCTACTCTTTTTCTAATCGTATTTTGCAATTGCTGTAATAAATTTAAAATTTGAGACTGCCCTGAAAGCAAGGCTGTTTCTATGGCTGGAAACAAATTAACCACATACTTTGAATCCGTATAAAGATTAAATTTTTCTGTAAAATTTTGAAAAGCAAGTAGAACTGCTCTTATCTCTGCTTGCTGAGCAGAAGTCTGCACACCTTCCTCTATCAGAGGCTTTTGTCCTGGTACATAAACCACAGACCTCCCATTAGAGGAGCCATCTGTGAAAATACATAAGGCAGACTCCAAAGGTTGTGAAGAACACTTATTTGAGAAAATTATTTCTGTTTCCTTATAAAATTCAATTAAAGGATGTTTAGGATAATGATATTTAATTTGTCCTGTATAACCTTGCAATGCAATTCCCCAATCATCATCTTCCATCAATAGTATTTCAAATTGCCTTTTATTATATGGTAATATAATATTATGCATTTCTCTACCAAATAGTTCCCTGGATCTCATTCTTCCTTTATTAATCAATAATGAGCACATATATGGATAAGAAGCCAACATTTTCTGTTGCACATGAGGTAAATGTATCCATTCCAACACACCATCCTGCCATAAGCATCCAGTGGGAGTGTAAGGTGTTTTAAAAATTATCAAGTCCCACTCTTTATCATAAGATATCTGCTTTACCTTTGCATCATTTAAGTTTTCTTCCACCAATGCTAAAGCTTTTATGGCTTCTTGAGTCATAACTCTTGGAGACTTAGGATCAGTATCCCCTTGTAATAGTTGAAACAAAGGACTTAATTCTCCTGTAGTAATTTTCAAAACAGGTCTAATCCAATTAATATTTCCTAATAATTTCTGAAAATCATTTAAATTCCTTAATTTGTCTACTCTTATAGACACCTTTTGTGAGGCAATATAGTCATCATGAATTAACTGTCCCAAATAACTTAAAGGTCTATTCTTTTGTATCTTATCTGGGGCTATTACTAATCCAAATTTGGTAAAATGTTCAATTGTATAAAGTAATATTTCCTTATTAATTGATGGTGATTGATGAGCAATCAAGATGTCATCCATAAAGTGGGCAAAGTAAGCCTCAGGATATTTTTTTCTGATCAATACTAAAGCTTGATCCACAAATTTTTGACATAATGTCGGACTATTTTTCATTCCTTGAGGCAACACTTTCCATTGATACCTTCTATATGGCCTTCTCAAATTTACAGCTGGCACACTAAAAGCAAATCTTTTACAATCCTCAGGATGTAATTTTATGGTAAAAAAGCAATCTTGCAAATCAATTACTATCACATCCCATCCTGCAGGAACTGCCACTGGAGAGGGCAGTCCTGGCTGCAACGCTCCCATGTCTTCCATGGTAGCATTTACTGCCCTAAGGTCCTGTAGCAATCTCCACTTCCCAGATTTTTTCTTTATTACAAATATGGGAGTGTTTCAAGGACTATTGCTTTCTTCAAGATGTCCTTTTTCTAATTGTTCTTGCACAAGTTGTTCTATAGCCTGTATTTTTTCTTCTGTTAGGGGCCACTGATTGAGCCATACAGGCTGCTCTGATTTCCAATTTAATTTATCTGCATACAACAAGCCCTCAGCGGCCCCTATGAAAAATGCTGTTCACTCAGATTATCTGAGGTGACTAATTTTACATCCATGTCACCCATCATGTCTCTTCCCCACAAGGAAAAGGGGAGAGAAGGAACAACGTAAGGCTGAATCATTCCTGTCTTTCCTTCCAATTCCCATTTCAGGAACTGTGAACTTTGAACCACATTAAAGGCTGTCCCTAAACCTAACAAAGAAGAAGAAGTCCTCTTACATGGCCAAGATGAAGGCCAATCCTTTCCTGCTATACAAGTCTTATCTGCCCCTGTATCCAAAAGTCCTTGAAACAACTTTCCATTTACTCTAACTGCTTTAAAAGGTATTTCCATACCAATATTTTGGACCCATGCCACAACATCTGTAGAACCAAACTTCCCTTGTCCACGTTCACGCTTTAAGATTGGATTAGGTAAGTTAAGATAAGGCAGGAGCAGAAGCTGAGCTATTCTCTGCCCCTTATGAATTTGTATAGTTTCTTTTAATGGTCTAATCATGACTTTTATTTCTCCTGTGCTATCACTATCAATCACACCAGGCAGCACCTCAAAATTCTTTTTATAATTTGAACTACGGCCAATTATTAACCCTACAGTTCCCTGTGGCAGAGTTCCCAAGGTAGATGTAGAGACCAAGGAAACACCGTCCCATCTAGAGAATATTACATCATCACAAGAGGCTAAATCTAAACCAGCACTACCAGGAGTAGCTCTAGGCAAATCATGTATAGTAAATTCAGGAGCCTCAGGATTCAGAGGACTCCCTGATGTAACTACAGTAGTTTCCTCTCTTTCCAGTTCGGGGCTGAGAGGCTGCCCCTGATTTAGTTTTTTGATTCCTCCTCCTTCTTTTCCCCATTAAGGGGTGTTCCATCCTTGTGGAACCTAGACTTGCACTCACTTTTCCAGTGCTTGCCTTTTTGGCAACGAGGGCATACTCCTGGGGGAAGACCCTTTCTATTGGAGTCCCTCTTATTGTTCTCTGGACATTGCCTTCGCACATGTCCTACTTTCCCACATTTAAAACAATTGGGCTTGGGGGTTCCTTTCCCTCCTTTACCATAAGTCTTTTTAACATAGGCGCTGAATATCTCTCCCTTCATAGCTGCAGCGTAGGCCATACCTTGGACTACGGCTGGTGAGGCATCCACGCAGGCTTTCACATAGTCCTGCACTGTTCCTGTCTTTCTAATAGGCCTTATCAAATCTTGGCATAAAGCATTAGCATTTTCCCAAGCCAACTGCTTAAGGAGTATCTCAGTACCTTCTGAAGGAGGCATCATTCTAAAGACTGCCTCTTCAAGTCGAGAGATGAAACTTTGATAAGTTTCCTCATTTCCCTGCCTTACTCCAGAGAGAGTAGTTCCTTTGGTTCCGGGAGGTGGCAGCTTTCTCCAAGCCTGTACAGCATTTGTTGTAATTGCTTCCAACACATCTCTAGGGATGCTCACCTGTCTCTGAGGAGAAGTATATACTCCTGTGCCTAGCAGCATATCCATGCTTGGCTTGGAGCCTCTTTTCTTAGCAAACTGAATAACAGTCTGCTTTGATCTATCCTCATATTCTGTTCTCCACAAGACATAATCTCCTGGTTCTAATGTGGCTTTCGCTGTCTGATGCCAATCATGAGGAGTAAGCCAGTGACTGGCCACCATGTCCAGGACCTGGACTGTATACGG
The DNA here is from genome assembly GCA_964023405.1 of Apodemus agrarius. Lineage (NCBI taxonomy): Eukaryota > Metazoa > Chordata > Mammalia > Rodentia > Muridae > Apodemus > Apodemus agrarius. Next base: position 9,534,550 of record OZ030005.1, on the reverse strand, counting down.
AGCAGAAGGGCCTGATGTCTTAACGGCCGATTGCAGCTCCTTCAGTGTCTTTAAAGGGAGAGGTTCCCATACAGGCTCCTCATCTCCTTTAGCTTCTACCACTGGAAAGGAGAAAGTTAAATCTCCCTTCCTTCTAGCTTCTTCCACTGCTCCTTGGAAGCCCCTTGGGAGCAAAGGACGCCTTCCTCTTTTCCCTTTTTTGTCCGCAGGTTGCTTTTCGTCCAGGTCTCGATCTGACTCGATATCATCACTAGAATCTTCATCAAAAGCCTTTAACGGCATTGTTATAGAGTTTGTACCATAAGAACATGCAGGCTTGTTTAAAGACTTAGCTTCTCTCTCATCCTGCACGGAAATAGTCTCCTGAACAAGTCCCTCAAAGTCTGTGGCATCCGACAAAAGCTCCCTCATCTGTAGCCACAATGGATAAGCCTGAGGGGGGAGCTCCCCTTCACCACGCTCCTGAGCATAGTTTCTCATATCTTTACCTATTTTCTTCCAATCTGATAAAGACAAAGAACCTTCCTCCGGGAACCAAGGGCTTACCTTCTTTACGAAGTCAAAGAACTCTCTGGTTGTGCTTTCTGAAACTTTAAATCCTCTGCTAGCCATCATATGCCTAAACACTGAAAAGAACATTCGTTCCTGCTTTGACTCGGTCTGCCCCATGATATCAGATTACTTGCACTTAACCGGTGATCCTTTACCGGCGGGACCGCGGCTCCCTCGCAAGATCCGGCCTGTTACCTTGAAAGAAAGAAAGAAAGAAGGAAAGTTTACCTGCCCAATTTGTCCCTGTTCGGGCGCCAGCTGCCACAGACCGACTCAGTCGGAACACACTCCCGTGGGGAAATCAGGGTCTTTGGTATGCAGGAAGGTACAGGTCCGGCGAATGACAGACAGACACACACAAGATCTGAATGTGTCTGAATGCACTTTACTGTTCTGAGGCAGGTATTTTTAAATGTTTACAAAGAATAGTTACCATGAGTATCTGGCACAAGGAAATACAAAATTAGTCAGGTATGAACGTCAGAGATTACACACAAGGTCATTGCGCCCCTCTGTGGTCAATGATGAATTAGTGATTCAAGAGTCAGAGATTACACACAAGGTCATCGCGTCCCTCTGTAGTCAATGATAAATTAGTAATTGGAATTAGTAATTAGTTCTTGGAAACACTATGTATGCTATCTTCCTCAGGCTTATTTTGAAACTTTACTAACTGATGGTTTCCATGTCAGAGTGCCAAAGTCAGCTAACCATACAAAATAGTATAAATTGTTGGGAGGTTAATTCTTTAATGTATCTAGGTAATAACTGTACAGCTAATTAAAAGCAAAGCAATGGATCTCTAGAAGGAAAATCATGGCCAGTACTGTAGTTCAAAGGATAAACTCTGAGTGAATCATCACGCCTGGATGCTCGCACCTCTGGCTGGCAGAGACATCTTGTAAGTAAAAGAACAGGTCAGATAAAGGTCACACAGCTTGCCATGAGAAATTTCAGCTCAGCTCTATCTGCAGCCAAGGAGGCCCACAGCGGCATTAATCTTGGACAGCCCTGCCAAACAAGGCGTTCCCCAGTAAATATCACACAGCCTCTGCCTGGATTGCAGCTTGGCTGCGTGAAATTACGGGGTCCAAGAAATGCGCAGTGATAAGACTCAGATCAGAATATTTACCTTTGAGTTAATACAAAGCTCCGAGCTGCCTCAGCAGAGGCTTGAGAGATGCTGCTTTCATCTTACAGGCCTCACCTAGAGTTTCTGGCCAAAAGAACATTTTTTACAGATTCATACAGATGTGGTTCAAAATAAAGTTCAAACTTAGATCTATGGAAGATTAATAAGGCTATATAAAAATTATAACGTCAATAAAATTTGGCCTGCCTATTCTATACAAAATTATTATAGATTTAAAGGGTTGTTTTTTGCTTTGGGGATCCTAATAACTTTCAAAGAGCATAAGCTAACTTTAAAAAACCAATAAATGATTTCATTAGAAAGTTTTTCCTCAAAAAATGGCTAATAGCCTTACCTTATGTGGGGAAAAATGTTTTGTTTCTACTTCAATACAAAAAGCTAAGATCTTAAAATTTTCAATATATATTGTTTATAGAATTTTTACTATAGGCCTTTGCTCTATGGACTTTTAAATTTTTTAAGTAAATGATTTTCAAAAGATGTTAAGATAAATTATTTGGCTAAGACATTGCTTTGAGCTTGCCACAAGAGGATTTAAGCCTCTGATGTTCTCAAGGTCAATGCAAAATAAACATTGAAAAACGTAACTTAAAAAAAGCTACCGTAAGTATTTGTCAATAATTTATGATATATATTCACTTCCATTCCTTGACAAAGAGAACATTAATGTAAAATCTCTCCAAATAAAGCTTTAACATCCTCCAATAAAGATTTGGTGTGATAATAAAGTGTTACAAGATAAAAATCATAAAAATATTTAAAAAATATTTTAAGAGCCTGATAAAATGTTTGTTCCTTGTTTCAAACAAGCATTTAAATTGATTATTATTGATAATTAATTTATTACACAAAAAGCCTTTTTAAACAAAATTAATAATTGTTATCCAAAAATAAATTGTTAAAATTTATGCTTCCATATATGCTTTTATATTTCTATAGATTTATACATGCATCCTATAAAAATGCCTCTACTGTGGGAGTAAAGCTCATATAATTAGATGACATGTTTATTCTTTTGAGTTTTCCCTTGCTTCAGTACAGATAATTAAATTGGGTGCTATAACTGCTATTTTTAAAATGTTAAAAATCAAACTTTTAATTTACATATTAATAATATATATTTACCTCATGGCTTACAATTGCGTAAAATTGTTTCTTTTTTTAAAATACTGCTAATTCTTAAATTTTACAACTATTTATACAAATACAATTCAAGTTAAAAAATAATAATTTAAAATATGCATATGACTATTAACAGCTTTTCAAGCTTTCTAGTTACAACTGTTTTACAAAAAAAGCAACTAAAAATAAAGTTAGTCATTATATATATTATTTTTCTATATCGAGTGTTCCAAATCATATTAAGATAAACATTATAACTGACTAATACAGTCAGTCATTTGTGATGTTTTAATAACAATTTATTATTAATCATATTACTGAGATTCCTTATAATCCTCTAGTACAACACATTGTAGAACAGGCCCATAGAACTTTAAAACAATATTTTTATAAATAAAAAAGGGAGAATCATATCTCTGTATACCACAAAAAATTTTAAATTTTAATGCCAGGGAACTCTCCGAGTTGGAGAAGAGGGCATGTTTGTGTTTTTTCTACAGGATGCCAAAGAAACAAGCTAGCTGCCAGAGTATGCTAATGCTAAGAAAAAAAATGATGTTGATTATAATCATTAAAAATGGCCACGGTCCTCAACACCTTAGGATGCCTCCTACTAATGCTGACACCACAGACATCTACAGACTCAACATCTCTCTTTGCATGGCAATTTTATTTAGCTAAAAATTGGACAAATTATAAACATATTAAAGGGGAGATATTGGCTACTGCTGATTTCCCCCTTTCAGAGTATCAAAAGGCCATATATTTAAATTTTACAGATTTCAAGTATAGACCAGATAGAATGTGGCCTGCCATTTGTTTTCTTTAAGACATCCACAGGATTTACTTTGGTTGTTTGGAACTCTTGGGGTAGCCATTAGACTTTTCCTCATGGGATTACATCCAAGTAAAACATAACATTACACCCCCAGCTAGTATCCAAACGAGTGATGAGTCCTGCAAAGCCTCCAATCCCTCTACAAAGGGATGGTGCACACCTTTACGAATTACATTTACCACACATGAAAAGTCTCCTAATCTATATTGGCAAAAAGTTTGTAAATGGGGTCTTCACCTCTATGTGCTTGGCTTTGATGCAGGTATTATTTTCTCTATTAAGCTCCTTAAAGAGCCTTTACATCATGCCCAGCCAGTCCCAATGGGACCTAATCCTGTGTTGGTACCTCACTCTGTTCCTACTAAAGGAATTGATCAGGACACCACCTGTGCTCCTTCTCTTAAGAGCACCTCCTTACCTTCTGTATTTGCCCTCCGGCCACCGGGTAGGCCACCAGCCACTATTCTGCCTGCACAGCCAGCTCCCACTGAGAATCTTGTATTTTCTTTAGTTAACCAGACTTTTCTTACCTTAAGTGAAACTTCCCCTGAACTTGTTGGAGATTGCTAGTTATGCTAACATTCTCAACCACCCTTTTATGAAGAAATTACCATTCTCAGTGATCTCCTCTATGCTGAAGATCCATGTAACTGCCACTGGCAGAAGGGCGCTTGGCCAGCTCTTTCATTAACCCAAATATCTGGCCTGGGACTTTGTGTGATCTCTAGTGGAACAAATGTCTCCTCAGATTATGCTCACTTGTGTAATAAAACCTATTTTCCCCCTCCTGGCAATTATTTTACTCTCTCCCCAGAGGGAACATGGTAGGCATGCCTTGATGGCCTTACACCTTGCCTCTCCGCCTTGGTTTGTCAAAATCAAAAGAATGGAGAGAGCCCTGAGTGTTGCATCCTTATTCAGATGGTTCCTCGCTTAGTTTATTATTACTCTGAAGAATTTTTCACCTGTGGGATCAATCCACATCCACTGGGGGCTCCACCTCTTTGAGCCGCTCCCACAGAGAACCTATCTCTGCTGTTACTATCTCTGTCCTACTTGGCCTTGGAGCTGTGGGAGCTGGGACAAGTATTTCTTCCCTTGTACTTTCTAACTCTAGGTACACAGAGCTAAGTGCTACCATCGATCAAGATGTCCAACGCCTTCAGCAGGGGATAGTTGATCTCTCCAACTCCATTGACTCCCTAGCTGAGGTTGTCCTCCAAAATAGGCAAGTACTTGATCTCCTATTCCTCCAACAGAGCAGACTCTGTGCAGCTTTAAAGGAAGAATGTTGTTTCTATGCTAGTAAAACAGTAGTTGTAGGAGATAGCATGAAAAAAGTTAGAAAAGGATTAGAAAAATATAAGAGAGAAAAAGAGCGACAAGAAAGCTGGTATGAAAACTGGCTTTCCACCTCTCCATGGCTCACTACACTTTTACCTAGTATCCTAGGACCCTTTGTAGGTCTTTTATCGTTATGTGCTTTTGGACCATGGGCTTTTAAACGCCTCACTGCCCGGATGAAAAAGCTGGTAGATGGCAGCCAAGCCCATTCAGATACATCACCATCATTTGGATTTGGAAGATCCAGAGATGGCTACCTAGCCCCCCAGGGCAATTACTGAACAGCCCAAACAGCACACTTGAGTGCCCCGGCAGAGAGAGCCTTCCTGTCGGCCATTCCAGCTGGGACTCCAGAAAGAGCCCACAAGCTCAAGGCACCAATAAATAGTAAATTTGCTTAGCAGTTGCCGATGACGGGCAACTTCCCAGACCCACTCCCACCCAAGACAGGGGTCTCTAGAGGCTGGAGTAGACACCCAGGGACGGGAACGGGATATTGGGAAAAAAAACTGGGATGATCCTAAGACAGGCTGCTGCTCCACTATCTTGGTGCCTCATCTGCTTCCAAATCAATGATTATCTGACCTCTGCTCTCTTTTATACAGAGAATGGGGAGATGCCAGGAGCCATTCTCATATAGATCTGAAAACCTCCTTTCAGCCATTTCTAGCCTGCTTCTCCTAGCCTGCTCTTAGAAGGAAAATTACTAGCTTAAAGATTATCCAAGTAAGCTAGATGGTCAGTACATGCAGAGCTCACCTGAGTGGGCTAGAACAATCAAAGCTCACCTGTGTTTGGATTACCATAGCAACCCCTTTCTACTTCACCTCCCCTTGATCAATTTCTAGTACCAAGTTCCTACAGTAGATGCCAGCCTTCCCTGAGATTCTGAGAAACAATTCTGAGAAACTGTTCCTGAGAAATGATACAGCCCCCTGAGATTGTTCCCCCTGAATACAAGGACTTTCCCCCTCTCACCTCTCCCCACACCTGCTTGTTCCCCTTTAAAGAGCCTTGTGTAAAAATAAAGTTTGACAGCTTGATCAGAATACTGTCTTTCTGTCGGTCTCTCATGTCTCTTGTCTCTCACCTTCTCTTCTGGGACCCTGTTGACTGTCCTGTGGGTCGGGACATGTATGGATGATGGAGAGGAGGATAATCAGGCATGGCAGACCACTGTGGCTAATTGTAAAATACACTAGTTCCCGATAGCACCATAAAGTTACTTCCCAGGTCGGAAGAGTTCCCCTTCTCAGTTGCATGATTCCTCTCCACAGCCTGAGCAAACAACATCTAGTTCGAAAGAGGACTTACCTTGTCACCTCCCACTGTCACCTTTAAATCCAAAGAATCCTTGACTATGCTGTATAAAAGCCCCAAAAATCCTGGGCATTGGGTTAAAAAACTCCTTTCCTGAGCAGTGGGAAGGTTTGTGATCTGAGTCTGATTCAAATTAAAACTCTCCTGTTTCATTGCATCTGTCTTGCACTTCTTAGAGTTCCCCTGGGGGTCCTGTGGTGACTCCAGCACAACTTTGCCAATGCCATTATCACTGTCTTAGAGTTCAAGAGGTGTCTAATATTTCATATACAGGTTATACCCCATGCCAAATGGAAGAAAAAGAACATTTGGATTGTTGGACTGAAGGACCCTTGTTCATAACACATCCTTGTGAGCCATAAACCTGTCAGAGTATTCCAATGATCAAAATACTTCTGGTAATTTCCTGTCACCTCTATATCCAGGATAAATTCCTGAGAGCCTCTCCATTGAAACCAGACTGCAATGCTATTAATAGCATGGTCTGTGCAAAACAGCACCAAGGCCGGGCGGTTTAACAGACCCATGGATAGGTACCTTTGCTGGGTCAAAAAGCTGTAGCTTGAAAATGCTTGTGGATGATGCACTCCACGGGGAGGATGTAGCAGACAGCCAAATTCTATAAGAAGATGAAGTTTCCAAACAGCAGCTGTTTTGCAGATGGTGCTGTTCTTTCACAAGACATTTCTCTTCAATTTCACATGGTTTTCCATTCTACATAGCTGGCCTTCTGTAAAGGCAATGTGGTCTTTGGAGGAGCAAAGTGGGCCTTCAAGTATAGACATGATGTTACAGTATTGAGTTCCATGCTTCAAGAAGCTTGGAGTCTCTTCAATGGAATCAGTCTCTCGTCGTCGTTTTAGAATATTCCATCATGAGTTGCTTTGAGACCACGTAGTGATCTGAGGAGTGATCATTCCTGGGCTGAAAACTAGCACACTACTGGCCACAAGGGATAAAGTGCTTGCTATGTAAGCATGATGACTTGAGTTTGGATCCTTAGCATTTGTGTGAGAAGCCAGGCATGGCAGAAATGCCTAGAGACCCAGGACTGGGAGACAGAATGCTGTGGGAAATATTAAAATGAACCTGCCATCTTTCTGAGTCTGCTCCAGACTTCTGTGACTTCTCTAGAGTGGTCTCTGCTTCGACAGCCATGGTCCTGCTCTGGTATTGCAACTGGTGGTTACAACACTATTGTCCCAACAGGTCCCATGAGATTCCATTCAAATACCACACACCCCACGGGCTACGAGCGCTCTGCCTTGGCTGACCCAAATTCCAGTAACCAAGTAAATCAATACAATTAATGCATGATTACCTAGCCAATTAGATTTATGCATAGTATAAACACAATTTCAAGATGCCAGTTGACAATGATAACAGTCTTATCCCGATATGTGTAACCTCATGTATCACCCAGAGAACAAGTCACAAGCCATTGTTCATCAACCCCTGCCCAGACCTCCCTCTGCAGACACTTGCATGCCCTTCCTCTGTAACTCCTAGCTCAGCCTGCTTTTTCCTTGTCCAATCACAGACCTTCTCTGGCCTGATGTAATGTTTCAGGAAAGTTCCTGTCAATCTGTGAGCTCATCCACTCAGGCCCACACATGGAAAATGAAAGTAAATACATCTTTAGAAACAAAAAGCAAGATGGAAGCTCAAAGAACAATTACAGGACTTGTGAAAGAGCATAATTTAAAGGAGGACATAGTGGCCTTTGTGTCTAATGCCAGCACTCAGGACAAAACAATAAAACAAAATGAAATGAAACTGGACTGCAGAGATGACCTAGTAGTTAAGGGTGCTTGCTGCCCTTCCAGAGGATCCAGGTTCAGTTCCCAGCACCTACATGGTGACTCACAACTAACTTCACTCCAGCCCAAGAGGATCTGATATACTTTTCTGGCCTCTGTGAGCATAAACACTCAGAAACATTAAAAACACAAATAAATTTCAAAATCCGAAACGGGCTCAGAAGAGATGATGGCTCAGCAGTATTCACTCTTCACTGTACATTCTGTGCAGTTTTACCTTATGTAATTAAAGTGGTCTGCTGTAGATATCTATTCCTTTGCAATGAGGAACAAATATTACAAGAACAAATCTGCAAATGACTATTTATTATCTATGTTGTGCATGGTCAAACAACTTTGCCAAAATACCTTCTCTGTTCCCTGAATAGGACACAAACATAGGGAATGAGGGCAATATTCTGGCATATACAGATTAATACTCTGCAACCCCCCACTGAGGACTGCCATTCACACTATACAGGCTCCTGGGGAATAAAGCAAGGGCTGCAGCAGATTTTGGTTACACAAACGTGCCTTAAATGCTATGTTTACTACAGCGGGCACAGTAGGAAATTGAAGGAGCCTGTCAAAACCATTATGTAGCAGCTTTCCTTGAGATTTTTCTTGATTTAAAATCTTCCTGATTTAGAAATTCTTTTCCCACTGAACCTCAGAGTTAGAACTGGGTTGAAGGATCACATGCCCTAACTCTCAAGCAGCAATAGCCTGAAACACATAATGAAGGAACCAGACAAAGTTTGCTCTACAAGGAATCTGCATACTCAGCTCTGAGCAAGAGTTTATGTCACCTTCTGACATTTGGAGCAACAATACTGTAGGATCTTTGAAACCCAAATGTCAAACTGACATATGACATAGATAGGTGCTGGTTATCACAAGGGATGAACAGCACAGTGAACAGAGGCTGCTGTAGTGAGCACAGCACAGCTAGACCAGAGGCTGGTGTATAGAGTGTATAATGGTTCCACCAGAGTCTGCTGTCCTGAGCATATCACAGTTATGCACCTCAGACCTGCGGGGACCAGCAAGACTGACCAAGGTAGTTTTCAACCCTTCTCTGCTTTATTAAAATTCTCTGTGCATAACCTTTGCATTTACACTTTACACTACCCACCTTGCACCATGGCACATCAGCATCCAGACACCATCAGTGTAGAAAAGGATAATAGACCCTATTTTGAAAATCCCAAAACAATTCATGGATTTTCACCCTTTCCTTCACTTCAATGCACAATTTCCCCTCGTAAAGATTTCCCATAAAGTGGGCTACCCAAATATCCCAAGATGCAACTCATTCATGAAACCTGAAATAACTAGCGGGAGAGGTACATACCTTTAATCCCAATACTTTGGAGAAAGAGGCATGCAGGTATCTATTTGTCAAGGCCAGCATGGTCTACAGAGCAAGTTCAAGGACAGCCATGGTTCCATGGAGAAGCCCTGACTTGAAACACCTCCCCCCACCACCAAAAATAAACCTGATCCATCCCTGGAGTGGGAACCTTTGTCCTGTAACATTCTTCACACAATTCCTTACTTTGTCTCATTTCTGAAGTCTTTCTTTGATGGAGATAGGGAATACTGGGAAGAGATTCTATCTAGTATATAACTTTGTGGTCTTCCCAAATTACCCCCAACATATACAATCTATGAGAAATCCTTATGAGTACAGGGGCTGAAATGATCACTGAAGATACCCAACTACAAAGGATACACATAGCCTGTGTTGCTCTGAAATGTATATCTTTGAGGATTTTTGTTTATGAGGATGGGTTTCTTTATGTAGTGCTCAATGTCCTGGAACTCACTTATATAGACCAGGCTAGCCTGCAACTCAGAGATCTGTTATGCTCTGACTGCTGAGTGCTGAGATTAAAGGTGTGCACCGGGACAGCTTGACTGAATTTTTTCTTTTTAAACTTGATTATTTTATTTCATATGCAGTGATGTTTTGTCTGTGTGAGGGTGCTGAATCTCTTGGAATTGCAGTTGCAGCCAGTTATGAGCAGCCATGTGAGTGCTGGGAACGGAACAAGAGTCCTCTGGAAGAGCAGCCAAGGTTCTTACTCAGTGAATCATCTCTGGGAGGTCAAAGCATTTAAGAACCTTAATTAAAGTAGGCTTTGAAAGAAAACCTGTCTACAAGTCATGGTGGCTCATGTCTTTAGTCTCACTACTCAGGAAGCAGAGGCAGGTGGATCCCTGTGAGTTCAAGGAAAGTCTGGTCTGCATAAGGAGTTCTAGGATACCCAGAGACCTGGTCTTTTCAAATAAAAAAAATAAATAAAATAATTAGCTAAGTAATTTACTTTATGAATCCTGATGAATGTTATTAATATTTAAGTGAATTAACATTAGTGTCACAGGTACCTAGAAAGTGCTTTTGCTATAAAGTATTGACTCATTCTTTGGGCTCCCAAGGCAATAAAAGCCTGGCATGGCTACCTTCATCTGTCCTTGACTCCCTTATTCTGTATGTTTCATCATCACAAGCTTTAATTCAGTGTTAGCTGTGCTAAGTATTATAGAAATAGCTGTTTACAAACCAAGGCTAGCTAGCCTGTCTCCAACAGTTGAAGAAGTATGAATCTTATCATAGCTTTCATGATACCCTGTTCTGGACTCTGGAAGGTGCCTGAATGTCTCCAGACATGGTTGTAAATCTGTAATTATCTTGAATTCCAGGAACAGCAGTGCCTCAGAGACAGTGGGAACAGCCACATGTCATATGGAAACAGAGCTCAGATAATAGTCAACCAGACCCCAGAGATGAAGACCAACCAGGCCACACAGTGACCTAGCCTGCTTACTTATGCTTTTTTAAAAACACTTCCTCTATATAAAGCTAAAGTTCACATCAGTGCCCTGATGATGGACTTGTACTCACTGAGCCCCTTTAACTGTCCCTCCTTACACAGCCATATTACTTAACCCTTCTCTGCCTGTCAATACTCTGTGTCTCTGTAACTGGTGTGGTGTGACAGGGGCTGAGCCTACTTGCTTGGGATTCCCAGAACTCTTGCCACACTCCACTGACATCACCATGGGGGTTCTGATTGCATTCTCCTAGCAACTAATAATGCTGAGCACGCCTTACATATGCTTGTGCTCACAGTCTTTGAAGCAGCCTTCTCCTGTATGTGTCGCCATCTAGTGTGCGTCCTGCCTCCTCAGTGTGAGACCAAAATTCAATTTCCCATTGTGTCTTGTAGGCATGTCTCCTGACTCTGCCCATGAGACAGCTGAATGTGGTGTCTCAAGAGGAAGCTGTTTAGGGTTCCAGTAGTGGTGAGGTCAAGCCTTGACTCACAACTGGTATGAAAATATCAGTAGGAGTATTTGTCCTAGTGTTCAGGGTTGCAAGAGCAGTTTCTTTCTTTTTTTTCTCGAGACAGGGTTTCTCTGTGTAGTCCTGGCTGTCCTGGAACTCACTCTGTAGACCAGGGTGGCCTCGAACTCAGCAATCTGCCTGCCTCTGCCTCCCAAGTGCTGGGATTACAGGCATGCACCACCATGCCCGGCCTAGAGCAGTTTCTTAATGAAAACATTATAAAACTTGTTAGAACCAGCCTCAAGATGAACAATACAGCATTATTTGTAATTAATGGTAGCTACTATAAATACTAATGTGTTATGTAAACATTATGTGTAATAATTATAACAAATATTAATTATTTACAAAATGATATTAATTATAATTTGCAGAGTCCCACTATGTACCCCCTCTGTCCTGGAACTCACAGAAATTCACCTCCATCTGTCACTCAAGGGCTAGGGTTAAAGGCTGACATCAACATGCTTAGCAGCAATTCTTTCTGCCATCCAATAGCTACTTTATAAGATCCTTTTGTGTTATGTCATTATTTTGGAGGAAGAGACAGACTTATTTTGTCTAGATCATGGCTGAAATTCTAAAATATATGTAAAGTAGTAATAGAAAAACATGTAATCGGATCTACCGAAGTGATAGAGTGAACAGCTGGCTAACCAATTCAGATTTAATGGAAATGTTATGAAAGCTGTAAAGAATAGAGCTTTTCTCTCTGAATACAATTCTAACTTAAAGACACCAAACTGACAACCTATGGTAATTCAGGGCTCAACACTGGTAATATCTTCTCAGCAATTAAAGAAATGGACTTGTCACTTCAAACACAATCACTGATAATATTTGTTGCCAATGCTGAATGTGACTGTTCAGAGAATGTTAGCATTTTGAAAACCATTTGTTAGCTGCCTGGTGAGTTTGATAACTTATCAATCAATACTTAGTAGCTGGTGGTGTTAATTGGACTTTAAATTTTTATTGAATGAAATTTGGGAATGCATGAAAGGCCTGCACAAATCAATGAACCAATATTTTCCAGAAGACTTGTACAAGGTGCTGGAGAGATAGCTTAGCAGGTAAGAGCACTAGCTGCTCATTCAGAGGACCTTGGTTCAATTCCTGGCACCCACTTGGTGGTTCGCAAGCGTCTATAATTCTACCTCCAGGGGAACCAATGCCCTCCTCTGGAGTTCTGTGTACTGCTTGCATATAGCACATAGATACCCATGATGGCTAAAACATCTATGTACATAAAATTATATATATATGTATATGTATATATATATATATATATATATATATATTTTAAATACCACGACAGGGCTGGAGAGATGTCTCACTGATTAAGAGTGCCAAGACTGAGTACTCTTCAAGACAACACTGGATCAATTCCCAAAACCCACATGGCAGCTCACAAGTGTATGCAACTCCAGTTTCAGGAGATCTGACACCCTCACACAGACATACACATATGCAAGCAAAACACTAATACACATAAATTAAAAATAAGTGATTTAAAAAAATACCACTACAAATTTAAAAAATGTTAAATCTAGTATACTCTCTAAATGTTGAGTCACATGAATCAAAAACATAACCAGTCCTGCAAGCTCACTGATAGGGTTTTATAATTGGCTTGATAATTCACCTTAAAAAACTATCACTCCCAAACAAGAATGTTCTAAAACTGGATTTTTTCATTTGATAAGGCTTTTTTCCATATTCTTAGTTTTATTTATATGCATTTGTGCAAGTCTCTGAATGGGTATGTGCATGCAAGTGCTGGTGCTCAGAAAGGCCAGAGGTATTGTGGTGCCCTGTAAGTGGAGTGACAGGTGGTTCTGAGTCACCTGTCATGTGCACCAGAAACAACCTCTGATCCCTTGCCAGCACAGCATGGCTTTTAATTGCTGAGCCATCTCTCAAGTTTCCTTGCTTACTTTTTGAGACAGGGTCTTTATTATATAGATCAGGCTAGCTCAATCTGTGTTTTAAAACTACCTTTATACTAGCTTCTTACAAAATAGTATGAGCTAGATTATAATATTTTTCTAATCATTTATTTATTTTTATTTTATGTGCATTGGTGTTTTGCCTGCATTTGTGTCTGTGAGAGGGTGGTACTGGTACCCTGTTACTGAAATTTCAGACAGTCATGAGCTGTCATTTGGGTACTGGGCATTGAACTCAGATCCTTTGAAGAGGAGCCATTACTCTTAAATGCTGAGCCACCTCTCCAGCCCCAAATTATATTATTTTAATATTACTGCAATTAAAATAGCCTAAAGTCTTATTATTGCACAATGTTTCACAGGTAGTCCAAGGAACATTGATTGCCCTCAGGAAAGTGAGGAAAGTTTTTCCTTTTTTGTTTTTTTTTTTTAAACTTAAAAACCTAGTCTTGTTTATCTTATGTGCTCCTTTGTCTGTGTGTTGTGTGTACATGTGCCATGCAATAAGCCCCTTCCTCAGCCTGTTGGCCAAGGTCTGGGCTCTGCCTTCTGCGCGCCTAAGTTTCCCCTTGCACTATTGCTCCACACTGGGACCCCGCCTCTGCAAACCCCGCCCCGAATCTAATTGTCTACACCCAGACTCCACTTTCTGAGCTCCTAAGCTCCGCCCTCAGCCTGATTACTACTGACCTGGGCTCCGCCTTCATCGCATCTAAGATCCGCCCTCATTGCTGTTGCTTGCCTCCCGGGCTCTGCCTCTCGCGCTCCAAGCTCTGGCCTCTGCCGATTTCTTCACATCCAGGCTCTGCCTTCTGTGCCCTTAAGCTCCGCCCTCAGCCCGTGGCTTCACACCGAGGCCCCGCCCCCACGTGCCTGAGCTTCTCCCCTAGCGCTCACCTGCCCTTCCGGAAGTCCCACAGTTGCACAGGACCGGCCTGGATCTTCACATGGTATGGGGGGAGGCCGGTGGTTCCGGGTGATAACCTGGTACAGAAGCCTTGTTGCATTTCCGAGCGTCCACTGTAACGCGGCCCCTCACACACGGAGCCGGTAGTCCAGGGGAGAGCAGCCCAGGGCGGCCCTGGAGAGGCTGTAGGTGCAGGCGGACCGGAGGCGGAGTCTCCATCAGCCTGGGGAAGGATCTTTGAGACGCACCAGGCACCCTTTCCCAGACAGTAGTCACCCCTTCCCCTCGGGGGACCGGTAGGTGTCGCCTCTTGAAGGATCGATCTGGGATTGTCCTCTAAAGTGGCCTTAGGCACCCTTAGTCTAGGGCACGATGGCCCGAGTCCTCAGAAGGTGGTGTCTGGGCCACTGAGTTGTCCACGGGCACGTGGTGCATCATTTTCACGTCGTGATTGTGCCCGGGGCTGAGGCATGGGCGGGAGCTAATGTCCACAGGAGTGTCATCAACGTGCAAATGCTCCAAGCACCAAGGCAAAGCCACAAGGCTGCAGCTGACTTCCTTCAGGCAACCCAGTTTTGTGCTAAATCTCAGTAGGCTTTCTTTTGTCAGAACCACGCAAAGAGCAGAGCACTAGCCATTCAAGGATGGAGATGAAAGCAGCTCCCCCAGCTGAGAGTGGTGTGAATTATATGTAGTCCCCGCCCCCAAGGGTTTATTAGGATAACTTAAAATGCCTTTGAGATGACAGAAGTTAAGACTCATCATTTCACTTAGCTTGGCCATTATAATTTTAGGCTCCCTCATACGTCCCATTAACATTTTACTATCTCTGTATTATTTTTTAGTTCATTAACCCATTTTCTTTTTCCCTGGCCAGGTTCTCTCCTCACTTTCTTTCCAGCATGCAATTGGACCTGCTTAGACTCCAGTCCCTTCAGTACCACAACAGGACTCCTTAGTCCTTAGAGGATATGCAGCCAAACAAGGTGACTAGCTGCCTGCCAGGAGGGCCTTTTGGAAGATTTCATTTCTTGGGCATCCAGGTAACTTACCCATAAAAATTTCTTCTTTCTTTTTATTTTAATTTTACCTATACTGGTGTTTTGACTCATATATGTCTGTCTGAACCTTTGGAATCTTGGAATCCTTGAAACACTAGTTACAGACATGAGCTGCCCTGTGGGTGCTGGGAATTGAACCCGGGTCCTCTGGAAGAACAGACAGTGCTCTTGAGTCATCTCTCCAGCTCCTGGATTATTTTTCAAGACATTTCTCATCTATTCCTTAAGGACTAATAGAACTGTATCTTATAAGTATATCTTAAAAGACATTTTTTTCCTAGAAGCAATGCTTATCACATAAGGAAATTAATAATCTAAAGGTTATCATGATCTTGCAAGTAGTTTTTAATACAAAATGAGTATAATTTGCCTTATTATCTGAATAGGGTTACCTATTGCATGAGAAAAGTTAATCTAAAGGTAATTAAAATATTTTAATGTATGCAGAAGAGACTCATGTGTATGAAAGTTTTCATTTGCTGCATCATTGTATTCCAGAAGTTCTGGAGAATTTCAGTTTTCAAGATTAGGGACATCTTTTTGGTTTTCTACTTTTTTCTTTGGAGGTTTTTGGTAGGTTTACTTTCTGTTACTTACAGATCTGGGAGTGCGGTGGGTCTGTGTCTCAATATACTGTCTGTACCTCTCTCTAACTGCAAGGCACAAGTAATTCTAGTGCCACAAGGATCCCATATGCTGGAATTACAGGATTGTGACTTCATACCTTCTACCTATATTTGATAAAGCATAGGATTTAGAATTTGTCAGTGACATGAAATAAGAATTTGGGAGCTGTCAAAACACACACACACACACACACACACACACACACACACACACAAATATATATATCATATATATGAGAACATAGAAGTCCAGCAAGTAGAGTGTTATGGATTGAATTAGGTTCCGTTTGAACTCAGGTTAGCTTGCTACAGTGTCACATATCTGTAATCTCAGTACTTGGGAGATAGAGGTAGGAAAATTATAAATTCAAGGTCATTCTTGGTTATATATAGAGAGAGTTTGAGAACAGGCTTGGCTAGAAGCAAACTTGTTTCTAAATATATACATAAATAGAAACATACATACATACATAAGCAAAAAAACCTTGTTTTTATTTTCTATATTCTTTGTTTATATGCCAAAGGCTTTCCCCTTTCCCAGTTCCCCCCTCACCATATGTCCCATAAGTCCTCTTACCCCTGCCCATTCCCAAATCACCCCCCCCACCATTTCTCTGTTCTGGTTCTCCTATAAAACTGGATCCAGGCTTTTTGGGACCAGGGTCCTCTCCTTCCTTTTTCTTGGGAATCTTTTGATTTGCTAATTGTGCCTTGAGTATTCAGAGCTTCTAGGCTCATTAATATCCACTTATCAGTGATTGCATTTCATGTGCATTCCTTTGTGATTGGGTTAGCTCACTTAGGATGATATTTTCCAGATCCAACCATCTGCCTACAAAATGCATGAATTCATTATTTTTAATTGCTGAGTAGTATTCCATTGTATAAATATACCACATTTTCTGTATCCATTCCTCCTTTGAGCGACATCTGGGCTCCATCCAACTTTTATAAATAAGACTGCTATGAACATAGTGAAGCATGTGTCTTTGTTGCATGCATGGGCATCCTCTGGGTAGATGCCCAGGAGTGGTATGACAGGGTCCTCTGGAAGTGTCATGCCCAATTTTCTGAGGAACCGCCAAACTGATTTCCAGAGTGGCTGTACGATCTTGCAATCCCACCAACAGTGGAGGAGTGTTCCTCTTTCTCCACATCGTCGCCAGCACCTGTTGTCTCTTGAGTTTTTAATCTTAGCCATTCTGACTGGTGTGAGGTGGAATCTCAGAGTTGTTTTGATTTGCATTTTTCCTGATGACTAATGATGTTGAACATCTCTTAAGGTGCTTCTCAGCCATCTGAATTTCTTCTGGTGAAAATTCTTGTTTAGCTATGTGCTCCATTTTTAATAGGATTATTTGGTTCTTTGGGGTCTAACTTCTTGAGTTGTATATATTGGATACTGGCCCTCTGTCGGATGTGCGGTTGGTGAAGATCTTTCCCAATTTGGTGGTTGCCCTTTCGTCCTTCTGACAGTGTCTTTTGCCTTACAGAAACTTTGTAATTTTATGTGGTCCCATTTGTCAATTCTTGATCTTAGAGCATAACCTCTTGGTGTTCTGTTCAGGAACTTTCCCTTTATGGCCATGTCCTCCAAGGTCTTCCTCAGTTTCTTTTCTATTAGTTTTAGTGTGTCTGGTTTTATGTGGAGGTCCTTGATCCACTTGGAGTTGAGCTTAGTACAAGGTGATAAGAGTGGGTCAATTTGCATTCTTCTGCATGTTGACCTCCAGTTGAACCAGCAGCATTTTTGGAAAAAACTATCTTTTTTCCCCTGGATGTTTCTAGCTCCTTTGTTAAAGATCAAGTGACCATATCTCTGTGGGTTCATTTCTGGGTCTTCAATTCTATTCCATTGATCTACTTGCCTGTCTCTGTACCAATACCATGCAGTTTTTAACAGAATTGCTCTGTAGTATTGCTTGAGGTCAGGGATATTGATTCTCCCAGAAGTCCTTTTATTGCTGAGAATAGTTTTAGCTATCCTGGGTTTTTTGTTACTACAGATGAATTTGAAAATTGCTCGTTCTAGATCTATGAAGAATTAATTTGGGATTTTGATGGGGATTGCATTGAGTCTGTAGATTGCTTTTGTCAAGATGGCCATTTTTACTATATTGATCCTGCCAATCTAAGAGCATGAAATATTTTTCCTTCTTCTGAGTTCTTCGATTTCTTTCTTCAAGGACTTGAAGTTCCTGTCATACAGATCTTTCACTTATTTGGTTAGAGACACGCCAAGATACTTTAAATTTTTTGCGGCTATTTTGAAGGTTGTTATTTCCCTAACTTCTTTCTCAGCCTGTTTGTCCTTTGAGTACTGGAAGGCTACTCATTTGCTTGAGTTGATTTGATAACCAGCCACTTTGCTGAAGTTTTTTATCAGTTGTAGGAGTTCTCTGGTGGAGTTTTTTGGGTCGCTTATGTATACTATCATATCATCTGCAAATAGTGATAGTTTGACTTCTTCCTTCCAGTTTGTATCCCTTTGACTTCCTTATGTTGTCTAATTGCTCCTGCTAGAACTTCAAGTACTATATTGAAAAGATATGGAGAGAGAAGGCAGCCTTGCCTAGTCCCTGATTTTAGTGGGATTGCTTCAACTCATTCTACAAAGCCACAACTACGCTGATACCAGAACCACACAAAGATCCAACAAAGAAAGAGAACTACAGGCCAGTTTCCCTTATTTTGATGCAAAAATAATAAATAAAATTCTTGCCAACTGAATCCAAGAGCACATCAAAACAATCATTCACCACGATCAAGTAGTCTTCATCCCAGTGATGCAGGGATGGCTCAATATATGGAAGTCCATCAAGGAATAATGTTTCTTAATTTCAATGCTAACTGCTAACTTTTCTTATGTGTTTATATAAGGTAAATATTTAAAAGGTAGACATGAAAGCCTTTTTGAAGTGTGTAATTTATTTATTTCTTTTCTGCTCCCTTTTTGGTTTAAATTTGAAAACAATTGAATCATTTCCCTCTTCACTCTCCTCCTTCCCACACTTTCCTTGTACTACAACATTGCTTTTTTCTCACTCATAACTCTGCCTTAGTTGTTATTCTTTCATATATACGTAGATTTATAACTACAACTTGCAGAGTCTGTTTAGGCTTTCCTTTGTAGTTTTATGATTCCAGAGATAACCTCTTGAAATTGAATAATTAATTAGGAAACTGATCTCCTCGGACAACAAATTCTCTCTTTCATAAAATTTCTTAATTTCTGTTATTAATTACCTAGGTGTGGAGACCCCTGAGTATTACCTATTCCATGATAGCATGTCCGGTCCCTTGGTCTTGTCCTTAAACATATCACAAATGGAAATAATCACTAGTTCTTGAAAGGTGCAATGGAAACAACATATTACCTGCTTTACTTAGAGTAACACACTATCAATTTAATATAATTTTATAATTGGACACAGAAAGAATAAAGGCTAAATATTCTGGCCACCATCAGGTTCTGAGATTGATTCCTCAAAGAGAAATAGTGAGCATTAACTTAGGGAACAGTGCTCATCTCAGTGACCAGGAATAGGTCTTGGAAGTATGAACATGAAAGGTCTTCACTGCTGTCAGCCTCTGCCACTGACTGGCTTATTGTAATCAGAGATCGAAAAGAAAATGCTATGGTTAATACTGTCCACTTGGCAGGAGATAGAATCACCTTGAAAACATGCCTGGGGAGGATAATCTAAATTAGGATGACTGAGGTGATGCTATATTTCACCCAAAGTTGGTACCACCATGCTTTGGGGCCAAGATCCTGAAATGATTGAAAGGTGATATTGAGGTGACACCAGCTGTCTGTTCTATTTTACTTCTATTTAACAGAGAATACATTATACAATTTTTATTTAATGCAAAACCCCTACAAATATACAGAAATCCCTTTGTGTTCCAGCATTGAGCCTACACATGTAAACAGCAGGAGTGGTAATACAAATTGAGCAATCATTAGGTAATGGTAACTGATCGCATCTGTTTTCCACTTGTTCTGCACAAGTTCATTACCTCACTGACTATAATAACATTTATTTCTTTTTTTCTAATTATTTCATCCTTTTTCCTTTCTATAATTCATTTCCTTCCCAATCGGCCCCTCCCTCACCTCTCTCAATCCCATAACTCCTCCTGCCAATCCTTGAATTCAAGTAGATGACACCACTCCAGCAGGCCTCCCCACTCCATGGGGCCACCTGTATCTTGAGGCTTAAATGCATCTTCTCTCACTGAGGCCAGACCAGGCAGTACTCTGCTGTATGTGAGTCTGGGGTGTCATGGAGTATGCTGCATGGTTG
Source organism: Apodemus agrarius (assembly GCA_964023405.1). NCBI lineage: Eukaryota > Metazoa > Chordata > Mammalia > Rodentia > Muridae > Apodemus > Apodemus agrarius. The sequence goes on along the minus strand of OZ030005.1, from coordinate 9,514,217 downwards.
GTGGCACAGTGTCTGAGCGATCTCAGAGGTTCAGTTCAGTTGAGACTTATAGTCTTCCCATGAGTCCACACTCCTCTTCGGCTTCTATCAGCTTTTTCCCAAGTCAATTAGAAGGGTCCCCAGCTTCTGTCCATTGGTTGGGTGCTATTATCTGCATCTTTCAGCTGATTGTAGAGCCTCTTCATAGATCTAGAATGAGCAATTCTCAAATTCATTTTGAGTAACAAAAAACCCAGGATGGCTAAAACTATTCTCAACAATAAAAGAACTTCTGGGGGAATCAATATCCCTGACCTTAAGCAGTACTACAGAGCAATTGTGTTAAAAACTGCATGGTATTGGTATAGCAACAGGCAAGCAGATCAATGGAACAGGATTGAAGACCCAGAAATTAACCCACAGACTTATGGTTACTTGATCTTTGATAAAGGAGCCACAACCATCCGGTGGAATAAAGATAGCCTTTTCAACAAATGGTGCTGGCTCAACTGGAGGTCAACATACAGAAGAATGAGAATTGATCCACTCTTATCTCCTTGCACTAAGCTCAACTCCAAGTGGATCAAGGACCTCCACATAAAACCAGACACACTAAAACTAATAGAAAAGAAACTGGGGAAGACCCTTGAGGACATTGGCTCGGGGGGAAAATTCCTGAACAGAACACCAATTGCTTATGCTCTAAAAGCAAGAATAGACAAATGGGACCTCATAAAATTACAAGGTTTCTGTAAGGCAAAAGATACTGTCAAAAGGACAAATCGGCAACCAACAAATTGGGAGAAATCTTCACCAACCCCACATCTGACAGAGGGCTAATATCCAATGTATACAATGTATCCAATGTATACAAAGAACTCTAGAAAGTAGACCCCAGAAAACCAAATTACCCTATCCAAAAATGGGGTACAGAGCTAAAAAAGACTTTTCACCTGAAGAAATCCGGATGGCTGAGAAACACCTTAAAAAATGTTCAACATTATTAGTCATTAGAGAAATGCAAATCAAAACAACCCTGAGATTTCACCTCACACCAGTCAAAATGGTTAAGATTAAAAACTCAGGAGACATCAGGTGTTGGCGAGGATGTGGAGAAAGAGGAACACTCCTCCACTGCTGGTGAAAATGCAAGCTGGTACAACCACTCTGAAAATCAGTCTGGCAGTTCCTCAGAAAAATGGACATGATACTTCCGGAGGACCCAGCCATACCACTCCTGAGCATACAGCCTGAAGATTCCCCTGCATGCAATGAGGATACATGCGCCACTATGTTCATAGCAGCCTTATTTATAATAGCCAGAAGCTGGAAAGAACCCAGATGTCCCCCAACAGAGGAATGGCTACAAAAAATGTGGTATATATACACAATGAAATACTATTCATCCATTAGAAACAATGAATTCATGAAATCCTTATGCAAATGGGTGGAGCTGGAGAGCATCATACTAACTGAGGTAACCCAGTCTCAAAAGAATAGCCCTGGTATGCACTCACTGATAAGTGGATATTAGCCTAGATTCTTGGGACACCAAAGACACAATCCACATATTAATTGATATCCAACAATAAGGAAGGAATGGACAATGGTGCTGGAAAGGAGCAAAACATCAGTGTAGGGGTATACCAGAACATGGATGTGGGAAGGGGTGGATGGGGAACAGGGGGAAGCAAAAGGGCATGTGTGACCTTTGGGGGATGGGGAACCAGAAAAAGGGAAATGAAATGTAAATATAGTATATATCTAATAAATGAAACTAATTAAAAAAAGAAATTCAGAGCCTCACGCATGATACTCTCACACTCTGATCCTGAAGTACACACAATTCTTACTTCCTTAATCTTGTCCTGATTTTATTAGAACCCTAGATATCAGGTTTAAAGGACAGGAAGTAATAGCAATTAAGAGACAATGAATGACAAGACTTCAAATATGAGAAAACTTATGTCCACTGATAACTGCATCCTAGATATTTGGTTATTATATATTTTTAAGAAGAGGGTGATGAACATCACCTACGTGGAGGGTAAGGAAAAAGTGATAAAAACCAATCAGCAGTGTGTCCTGCCTGAAAACATGGCCTTGATTACTTCTACAAAGATACATACACAGAAGAGAGCTGTGTCCTGTCTGTGGGCATGAAACTGTCTCAGTGGACAACGGGCTATTTTGTTTAGTCCAGTAGGTGTCAGTGTGAAAATTCCAATTCTGAAATGAGAAAAGGCAGAGTTACTGTCACACCTATTTGCCTTCAAAGTCAAAGTTTCCACTGTCTATCTTCTCCAACTTTCTCTCTACCTTTTCATTTGTTTCACTTTGCTTTTACTCATTCCTCTTCTCTTTTTTCTTACATGTCTTTTTTCTTATATGTCTGTCCCTTGTGCTCTTTCCCCATCTCATCTCACTCATCGCCTCCCATCTCTCTTCTAATCTTCTCTGCACAGTGTTTCCCTTCTCTTTTAGAAACTGTGGACTATCTCCTCCTATTGTAATTGATGATGGTCCATGCTGTCCTCCTCCTAGACCTTGTCACCCATGTCCTAGTTTGAAGTATCCTCTAGTTTCTTAGTTATTGCACTTTCTGTTTTTTCTTTGATGTCTTCTCCCTACTTTTCCATCTAGACTTTCTAATTTATTTGCTTATTTATTTATTCATTCATTTTCTTTCCTTATCTCATACTCCTCTTTATTATTCTCCCTTATTTCTTTGTCTTCTCTCCTCTCCCCTGTGCCCTCCTCCTCTTGCATCTTTATCTATATAAACATATCTGTCTCATTGTCTCTGGGTCCCTTTTTTCCACAATAATCTAAGTGGGCAGATGAAATCAACAGTACAAATATGTAGGAAGAACAATCTAGCAATGAACTAGGTCTCTTTAAACCAATAAATGTGAGGAAGAAGGGACGAAATTCTAAAACGGAGTCATCTTCTTCCTGTTGCACATCAAGTATACAAAAATTATTATAAAAGAAAGCAGGATGATTTGTTGCTTACCCAACTCAGAATTCAGAATAACACAGCATTGGAAAGGAAAAGACGTGAAACTCATACTGTGTTTTCTGTGGAATTTCTTCAATCTCTGCCTCATGAGGTCATTACTTGAGAGGTTGTCTTAGAAAACCAGCAGTGGCGCCATCTAATCTTTTAAGACTGGCTGGTGATCATTAGAATATTCACCTTAAAGGAAGGCTTTCATAGTAATCACTTAAGACACTCTGTACATAGATTATTTTTAAATACTTTTGAGCCATTGACAATTTTGTAATTCTAAATTCCAGACTTGAATCTCACATACTTACTGTTTATACTTGGGAGCACACACCACAGCTATGGATTCAGGGAGCATCATCTGGTAACCAAAATGTGTGTGTAGATCTACACTTGACAAGAAGGCTGTCTGGGTTGGATGGGTCTGAGAAAAAAGAAGTGAAGAATTTTAAGTTAGCCCAGTCAACTGTGCTTGATCCACAAAGGAAGGGAGGCACATGGATCCTTAGCAATCAGTTCTCTCCTGTGATTTCCAAAATCTGTCCATGCAGACACACATCTGTCATGTGGAAAAGGAAAATGGAACCATCTGCCTTGTCCTGCTAATCATAACGTTCAAAATGCAGTGAGGAAAGGGAAAATCAATTGAAATGTAAATAAAGAATATATATATATACATATATATATTATATATACATATATTATATATGTGTGTATATATATATGTGTGTGTGTTTATATATATATATATATATATATATATATATATATATATATATATATTGTCCGGGCGGTGGTTGCACACACCTGTAATCCCAACACTTGGGAGGCAGAGGCAGGCAGATTTCTGAGTTTGAGGCCAGTCTGGTCTACAAAGTGAGTTCAGGACAGCCAGGGCTACACAGAGAAACCCTGTCTCGAAAAACAAAAAAACAAAACAAAACAACAACAACAACAAAAATATATATATAATAAAAAAGCACTGTAAAGGCGCTATGGGCATGGTCTTGTGCCTGCGTAGCAGGCATAATAAAACATCAAAAAATGTTCTCATTTGCTGTCTTATTGCTTTCAATTTTGTGAATTAGTACCATAACCAATGCACCATTTATAAAGGACAACATTTAATCCTGGCTCGCTTACAGGTCCAGAACTTCAGTCCATTATCATCATAGTAAAAAGCTTGGAATCACCCTAGAAAACATGGTGCCAGGTGATCAGAGTTTTACATCTTTTTTGAAAAGAAAACAGGAGCATAAAATATCACTGGAAGGAGGAAGGCTTTCAGAGTTCATGCCCCAAATGAACACATTTCTTCCAAGAATGAGTCTCCTACTCCAACAAGGCCATACCATCTAATAGTGTCACTGCCTGGGCCAGGAGTATTCCAGCCGTTACACTTACTTTTAGCTTGTCCCTTATTTAGGACATGACCCTTTTGATCATCCATGCCTAGTTAAAACTAATGTCTACACAGAAACTATTTCAAGTTTTGTCCTTCACCTCTAACCCATCTCTGCTTCCTTCCTGCCAACAGCAGACTGATTTCTTCATGATTTTTTTCTGATGACTACTTCAACAATCTCTCTTGAAATGCAGCTGTTGACATTGAATCCTGCCCCTGAGACCCATGGGATTCTCCCTATGTGAAGAGGAGCTACTGCAATCCTTCTGACATGGTACTGTACTACTCCCATGGTCATACAATGTCTCTTTCCTTTACTTTCCTTCCATTCTCACTGGGTCACCAGATGTGAGTACCCATCAGCATGAGTGCTACAACAGCATGCATGAATCCCCTCTAACAGATAGTAATCTTACAGATAGTAATGGTTGCAACCCAGTTAAGAAGTTACATTTCTGCCCAATGCACTTGAAGTACTGATAGAATGGAGGAGGTTCACATATAAAATGAGGAAGATATGGTCAGAGCGAGAGAGGTTTTGATTTCAGAGGAAGGAAGGGCGAAGTTTGGAGCAGGCTTTTAGCAGATTCTCATTTCTAACTCTAAGTTGTGTATGCATGTAAATGCTTCCCCCAAAAGCCATTTAACAACTTTATGTATGTACACTCACAACTATGCTATAATTTCAAATATCAAGCCTTTGAAAAACTAAAGTGAAATCAAAGAAAAAGTGAAGAAAACAAGAAACAAGAAACCATGTCCAAACCATCTCACAAGTACTACATATCAGTAATCTGCTAACCCATTCCCTAAGATCAGTCTCCTCACTCCAAATTCCCCTAGATTCAAGGTCCTAGATGTCAGCTTCAGTATGATCTTTGTGACAGAATCCACACTGGCCAATTCCTCATCAAGTGACTTTTTGTTTTGAGGCTCTGTATTACTGTTCACTCAATTTGGCACCAGATTCACTAACTAGAATTCTTATCCTCCTCAATGCTGGGGGTCTAGGAAAGTGTCATCATAAGTCACATTAAGTGTGACAGTTCTTCCTCTGCATTCCTCACTATCCTATGTTTCTCTCCTGAAGTATATTGTGCACTTTGTCTCATGTGACTTGGTGTTCTTTTTCTGTGTGATTTCCCTTCTGAGTCCCAAGAAACAAAAGGCCAATTTCAATTGGGCATAATATATTATTGAATTAGACACAGCAGGAAGAATTTATACAATTGGAATGAAGAGCATCAGCCCTTCCCAAGGTCTGACTACAAGTGTTTGATCTCACAAAACCCACAAGTAATCTAATTCTTGTGATTATATTTTTTGTTACAAGAAATCCAAGTTTTGTGAGATTCAGTCTTTGAAATGGAAGGATCATCCAAGGGACTCTCTAAACAAGTTAATGTGTTTTCTTGAAAATCAAAAGATGTATGCTGTGCATGTTCAAACACTTGAAAATCTTGAATGTAGGATCTCTTTGGTGTACACAAAGGAAATACTTCTTCATAATTAAAAAACACAATCATTAGAAAGGACTCTCTCGGCTTACTTAAATTTTATTTCTACTCCTTTTAGGTATATGGTCTGTGTACATTTTTTCTCATATATCCTGGCAAGCTACCATTCTCCATGCAGATTCATATTATGTTGAAACTTTGAAGAATTATTCCTAGCAAGACATAAAATACAAAAAAAAACTGTAAAAGTACAAGGAAATGCTCCTTTCACTTGAACTGTACACTATTGCTTCTACATGCTCAGAGCCAAAGATCTGGAATGGATTGACTCTGTGCACAGCAAGTTTTAGGTAGGCTGTTTCAAAGAGACAGAAAAGGAACTCTCATTCACAGAGGCCCATTTGCTTACATGTACCCATCCTAAGGTAAGAAGCTCCAGTCCTTCTTGATTAAAGAAGAGCTCCTCCTCCTGTTTTGCCCAGCAAAAATCTGGGCCTCCTTCCTGGACAGGAATGAGTATATGTGTAATGATACTCCTCTTCAACCTGCCAGGAGAAAACAACTTGTCACACCTTTTGGAGGTCTCAGACCCATTCTCTCACACACACACAATAGGCCCCAGACCACACCAGTGCATGAATCTCATTTTTTTCTCCCTTTGGTGTTTCAAAAATTGGGTGCTCTTGTGCTTTGCTGAGATACAGTTAAAAAGGAACAGATGTTGAATAGAAATGTAGATGTCCAGCTGATGCCTCCTGGGCTAGAGTCTTTCCAGTAACAGCCAGCAGGATTGCTCAGGAGTTCTGAGATGCCTAGGTAACATACTCCAAATCTTACCAGAATAGGTAGTCAGACAAGGACCTAAAAGCCACTGGTTTTCTGGTTACAGCTAGGCAACTTGTCTGTTTTCCTGACTTATGCCTGGCTAGCTGCATTTCTTTTTTCAGTCTGTGTTCTTTTTCCTTTATGTAATATACATCTCTGACTGTGGGGCTGATTTGAACTTGTAAGAAGACTCCAGCCTCAGTTTGCCAGTTCCTGGAATTTTGGCCACTAGACCCCAACTTGAATGAAAATTTCTATCTATTGCATTGAACCACATTGTTGATTTCAGAGCACTCAGAAAAGCAAAGAAATACAAAGTAATCCAATTCAAGATGGCCAGGCCTTGTTACCCATAATTCCTTCTGGAGGGTGATGTGTATGGATACAGACCCTAGATATGTTCCCTGAGAGTCATGGGAAGGCAAGGAGAAAGCAACAGTCTGAGGTCAGAAGAAGTGTTTATATCTTTACCAGGGCTCCACATAATACACGTCTCAATTTTTTTTCTTGGTATTCATTCTTGCTGCGCTGAGGAATTTATCACATATATCATGAGGGAGGACCACTGTGCACAGGCTTCTGCCCTTCTCAACTGTAATGGAAAAGAGAGAAAAGTAAGAGGCGACAGGGCCTGGTATCCCTGAGGAGAACTTAGTCTAACAGTCTGAGAATGTAATGTAAAGTCAATAGGATTCTTTTCTTCATCCCCCTCCTCATAACAGGCAGGGAGTTTTACTCCAAGCTCTGGTTAGTGGTGTGGGGGGGAAGGGGGCATGGACTTTACTGTCAGCTTCAGGGGATAGAGCAATATTTCTGGATGTGACTCTGAGCTAATTATAAAATTTCTCTGTGTGTGAAGGGACTCATTGGACAAACTTGTCTCCTAACTGAGTAGAGCCACCATAAGCCTCCAGGGAGCTACAGTGTCAGAGAGAAACAAAACATTTGCTATGTTTTTCCTAGCAGTGACATGTCTCCTTTGTTGTTCATTCATATACCCAGATTTTTTGGCATTTAGGCTCTAAGTCTGGACTTGCATTTTCCTGTGTCTATCTGGATGTTGCTTTATACCTTGACTCACACAAATGTCTTACAAATGTGTGATTTCCTGACATGCATTCTGTCAAAATATAACTATTCCATAGAATCCACCTTGAAGAATTCAGCTGTGGCTATTCTCAATCATATGGAACATTTACACTAGAGCTGTGAGCCTGTGAAAAAGTCCATCAGGTAATAAGAGGTTGCAGAGAGCACAAATACGTACAGTTTCTTATCTCAAGGTCAGAGTACCACAGTCTGTCCACAATCTTGCAATGTTGTAAGCGTGAGGGAGACCCATGTGGTCTCAGAGCTGCAGGGCAAGCTCAGAATTGTTTTTACCATCATCTGATACACACACACACACACACACACACACACACACACATATGTATACAGATATATTGCTCTGTCTCCACGTAATGACAAGACAGTAAGGTTGTCAAGACAGAGAAAAGCAGCACACATCACATGAGGTTCAGTTACCACAGCATAGTAAGTAGATCCATAGATCCAGAAGACTGATCACATGGCAGGAGATTCAGGATTCTCTGTGGGGCCCAGTGCTCCAGACATGAGGCACCTGTCCAGCACCTCTGCTTTACCTTACTTGTGAGCTTCAGTCTCACTCCTGATTTCCTGACCCAGATGCAATCTGAAGGACTTCTACACAAGGCGTGTCCAAGTGAGAAACCTGTGCTGACTCACCTGGACTTTCCAAGGTACCAGTTTCTGCAGCCTCCTTGGCAGCTGGTGATGTTGTTGGAGCTGCTTCATCACAGGCTTCCTTTCGTGAAGGCACCACTGTTGGGCTGAAGGTTCTTGTTGTTACTGAATAAAACTGAGCTTCCTTTGATGTAATTGGTGCTCCAGGGCCCACCTCCCCACCTTTGAATTTTTTCCTTGAGAACCATACCGTTTTAGAAAAGGAAAGGAAGCCCATTTTGTAAATCGTGTTCTTTTCATAATGATGCCTTCTTGGCCAGTTCTTCATCTTCTTTCTTTTTCTGCAGGATGGGAAAAGAATTTAGGCAACTGCATCAAATTTTTGAAAGAAAAGTCATGTGAGCCCAGTTATGAACAAAGTTAGTTCTGTTAAAGTCTGAGATTTCAGCCTAGGGTCTATATCCCTGTTGAGTTGGAAAGTTTATTCTTCTACCTTATTCATGATCTGTTTTTAATGAAGCTATGTCTCTGTCTTCTTAGTATGCCACAACATTGTGTATGTGTGTGTGTGTATTCATGTGTGTTGATCAGATTACAGAGGGCACGTGGGGCCCTTACATTGAATCACTCACTCTAAGGACACTGTACAAGACAGTCCTCCTGCATCCAGGCTTCTCCTCACACTAACCTTTTCTGTTAAGTAAATAAGATATTCTTCAGAGTATTTCTTTATCAGTTCTGTCTTCAACTCCTCAGCTCTCCCAAAAATCTGTTTTATGGTCTGCAATATGAAAACAAAATGGATAATTAGAACAGCTCTAATGTCAGAAAAGAGAGAAAGAAAATAATTTAGCAGGGGCATCAGTGTCTCATGCATAACTTTAACCCAATTCCCAGCTATCTCCTCCTCTGTACTGAATTCCTGAAGCAGCATTTCCCTCAATTCAATCTAGTGTCATCATCTGTATCTTTTCTGTGATCAGCCATATACTGCTCTTGAGAATTTTGGTCAGCAACATTGAGAATGAAACCTACTTTGAAGATATTTGATCTTTCAAAAATCTCCACAACCTCTTGGTCCTTGTTTGTTGTGGGGAGCTTTTCCACATAGAGCCTAAAGGAATAGAGCAGAGAGACTAAGCTGTGCAGAGAAATTCAAATGTCTAAATGAGTCCCTCGGGAAATTTGGACTTTGCAGTCACTGCATCAGAAGTTACTGGTGTTTAATAAGGCACAGCCTTAAATCCCACATCCACTTCCCTTACTTAGACTGGAGAAAGAATATCAAAATTCTTCCACTAAACTGGCACATTCATCAAACATTAGCTGTCAATAAGCATAGTTAAAGTGACACACACTGCCATTTTGTCATTTTAACACTCAGGGGGCACCAGATAGACCTGATCCTTGAGGCAACAGGTTGTACTCCTGGACTTCAAAATAGGAAATAAACACATTGGTCTCAGTCTATCATTCCAATATTAATCTTTGCTCACATAGCACTTTTGTTTATTGCTTACTGGGAGTTTACCACTTCACCTCAGAGATCATTGGGTAATGACAGGAGATACTGAGGGTCCTCAGTTCTAGGTAGTGATGTGCCTTGGGGACCTAGACTCATGGTGCAGTATAAGATGCTAGTAAACTGCTTCATCCCTCAGTTCTGTCCAAGACTCAAGATCCACTGCCTTGTCAGAAACTGTGCTTGAGACGAGGATGTGACCAGAATCTCAGTCTGGGAAGCTGATGTATGGGAGAACATGTGATTCCTCGGAAAGATAGATTTATTTTTGGAAAAGGGAGGAAATGAGAGGAGATTTAGTATGATCTCAAGAGGATCCCTTTATTTTACTGGAAACACCACTGGAAAACCAAGAGAACCCCTGTTGTAGGATTTGCTCACCAAAGGGAATGCTAATTGTTGTACCTCAACTCATCTGAAACCTAAGCTTTCTCTTTTGTAGAACAGGAATTCATATACCTACTAAACATTCAGTTTTCTGAAGATCAATGAAATCATGTCCACAAACCCCTCCCTAGTAGCTGATCTCCTGTATATCTCCTTATATTCTGTTTTACAAAATTTATGGCCATTCAGTTTTGGTACAACTTTTCTCCCTCCTCCTCACTAAAGTCAAAGCACCCTTGTCACTGAGGCTGTAAGAACTATTTTATGGTGACAGCTTTGCAATCTATTTTGCAGTCTGCCTATGCAATACAATGAACAGTTTGGAGAAGTCCCTAATGATGGTTAACCACACTGAAGCCAGGTTTTCAGCAATCTTCAGGTGACTGTGGAGTTACAGGGAGGCCTACCTCTCTCTCATAGAACTCAATAAGCTTAGCCACCCATCAGAGATAAGATGTGACTGTTTACATCAGGGGAGATTTGGAAATCAAAATAGCTGTCACTTCAGATACGTCCTGCTTTTCAGCCCGCTTGTCTTCCATTATGAGCTGGACCTTGTGTGCCATTAAAATTCCTTATTTATGTTACCACCACCATTGGTCCTCCTCTCTTTGAATCACAAGAAAAATCTGTGTGGGAAGTGCCAGAAATCTGATAGAAAACATCCTCAAGTTCCATAGCTGTCAGCAAAGGAGAACACCCTGAATAGAATAGCAGGTTGAGCAAGAGAAGAGTTCCAGGAAAGGAGTAGAAACTGCAGGTTCTCAGGTGAGGAAATTGTGGTAGAGCACAAAGGCTGCTTCCTTTTGTCCACATTGATCGAGGTCGGCTGCCATTCTGTAGAAGTTTTTGCTCAGGCTCATGTAAATTGCCAGCGGAAAAATTCTTGTTGATTTCAGTGTTCTGCCCAAGAGCACTTAAGAGTTGGATCCACTCTTGGGGGGTGGGGTGGAGAGTGACATTATCATGCCTGGGGATGTTCTAAGACAGAAAAGAGAGGACAGGAAACAAACATCAAAACACTTTGTGTGGCATGATGCCATTCCAGCTCTCTAGTGCTTTAACACAGGCATGCACACACAGAGAGGTGCGTGTGCGCAATAACACACAGAGAGACACACACTCAAACACACAGAGACACATGCACACACACACTTTTGTGTATGTATGTCTGTGTCAGATTCACACACCACTCCCTACAGTAAGTAGATTGCATAGAATATCCCATGTGGCAATTCAACTTCATACATTTAGTGAATAACCCCACCTTCGGATCTATTATTATGCTAGTAATCTGGAAGATTTGGTATGAGGGATGTCTGTTCCCACTAAAAATACAATGCAGAGGAGTTCTGAGGGAATGTTCAACTTAAGGAGCTGTGTTACAAATAGGCTCTTTATTAAAATCAGGACCAGAAGATTTCACATAGCTGTGAGTAGTTGTGAACAGATAGCAAGGTTATGCATTTGCGTGATCATGAGGAATGAAAACTAAGTTCCTGGTGTTTAAGAAGTTCAGAAAGTAAGTCTAAGAATCTTCAGTAGGCCATAAAGGCTTTGAGAACTCTGAGCACCTTGGACTACAGCATTGTACAAGGCTGTTTGGGTTAGAGTGTTTGAAAGCAGTATGCAATGTAGTCTAAACACTAACTGGTCAGAGCATTGACCTGTTTTCTCTGATCCCAGTGGCAATAAAAAGAAAAAAATGAGATATGACAAGTTGGTTGAAAATATTTGAGCATCACTAATACAGAAAGACATTGAGATTTTAATTTTTCCTCAAATAATTTCATGCAAATTACCTTTATTTGTAACTGTGTTGAGAACACATTTGCTATTCCAGTACACAAAGGTTCTTCATTGCCTAGACTCTGTTGGTCTGAGTGCCAAGGGTTCAGGAGGTTCCCACCTGTCACAAGATTAAGAATAAGTTAGGAAAGGAGATACTTTGACTTCTCAGTAAATTAGTTATATTAATATGTGCATGGCTAAATAAACCACTGTGCCATAGTAAATTAATCGCTATTGAAAATACCTGGTAATCCCCTACAATGCTACATCAAGCCTTTCCAGGACCAGGGCCCTCTCCTTCCTTCTTCTTGGGAATGATTTGATATGTGACAGGACAGAGAAGTGGGAGAGGGTTGACTGGGGAACGGTTGGGGGGAAGAGGGCTTATGGTATTTATGGGGAGGGGGAATGGGGAAAGGGAAAAATCATATGTAATGTAAACAAAGAATATAGAAAATTAAAAAAATCCTATAGATGATAAGTGTTAAGTCCATATTTCTATTAAAATTGTAAATGTATTACTCTGCAGTGTAGGTTGTGTCTACCATCCTGCTTCAGTCACTGAACTATAGCAACTATAGTCACATTTTCTGTCCTGAATTTTCCATTTAAACCATAAGACCTGGTTCATTAGGGTCCCAGTAGGATTCCCCAGTAGGACACAGCTGCCAATCCAGGCAGGTCAGCCAGGACAACCCTGTCCATAGAGGGTTGGAAGATGTGGCAGCCAGTCTCCCTCCCATCACAACACTGCTACTGAAGAGCACTGCAGTTCAAATGTTAATGTGGAAACTGAGTGGAGGATGGTTACCACTGTGAGGCATCTTGGCTTTGAGGGTTCCTGTGTACACCCCAGCTCTCTGTTTGCATCTATGGAAAACCTCTCCTGAACTACCTTGGTGCTTTCTTTACACTGTACTCTCCTAAGCACTCTACCTCTAGGTATGCTCAGAGGCCAACCTGTTAGTTTTGCTACTATGAAATATGAAGATCCTTATAGCGGAAGAAGGTATGCTCTGTACAAAATCATAAGCTCAGATATATCATAGCTAAAACTGACACTAGGGCACCAGATTCTAGTTCAGTACTATCCCTATGCTTCCACACTATCCAACTGCTCAAAATATATGGAGATATCAGCTAAAGAAATGTTTAGATTTCTTTCCATACCAGACATTGTAAGGATTCTAATATGAACAGTTTGGGAAAATAGGTTGGTCCTTATCATAAGGACCCTAAGATGATTCAGGTGTTGATGGGCTAGTAGATAGAATAGTATCGTGGAAATGTACTGGTAGCTCTAGCCCAAGAATTCCAGGTTGGGGTGACACAGCCATATTAGTGATATAAAACTGAGTCTTTATGGATACCTGTCTTTGTAGCATGCCTGGGGATGTTCTAAGACAGAAAAGAGAAGACAGGAAACATCAAAACATATTGTCTGGCATGATGCCATTCTAGCTCTCTAGCACATTTACACACACACACACACACACACACACACACACACACACATTCACACACTTTTTTGTATATATGTCTGTGTCAGATTCACAAACTTCTCTCCCTAAAGAAATTAGAGTGGATAGAACATCATATGCGGCAATTCAGCTTCATATATTTAGTGAATAATCCTACCATGGGATCCCTTATTATGCTAGTAAAATTGTAGATTTGAGATTAGGGATATCTGTTCCCATTAAAAACATAATCCATATCAGCCAAGAGGGAATGTTCAATTTAAGGAGCTGGATTACAAATAGGCTCTTTATTGAAATCAGGACCAGAAAACCCCACATAGCTGTGAGTAGTTGTGTACATATAGCAGGGTTATGCATTTACATGGTCATGAAGAATGAAAACTAAGTTCCTGATGTTTAAGAAGTTTAGAAACTAAGGCTGAGAATCTTCAGTAGGCCATAAAGGCTTTGAGAACTCTGAGCACCTTGGACCGCAGCATTGTACAAGGCTGTCTTGGGTTAGAGTGTTTGAAAGCAGTGTGCAATGTAGTCTAAAGACTAACTTGCCGGAGCATTGAACTGTTTTCTCTGACCCCAGTGGCAATATAAAGAAAAAATGACATATGTCCAGTTGGGTGAAAACATTTGAGGATCACTGGACTAAACACAGAAAGAACACATTTGCTATTCCAGTACACAAAGGTTCTTCATTGCCTAGACTCTGTTGGTCTGAGTGCCAAGGGTTCAGGAGGTTCCCACCTGTCACAAGTAAATTAATCGCTATTGAAAATACCTGGTAATCCCCTACAATGCTACATCAAGCCTTTCCAGGACCAGGGCCCTCTCCTTCCTTCTTCTTGGGAATGATTTGATATGTGACAGGACAGAGAAGTGGGAGAGGGTTGACTGGGGAACGGTTGGGGGGAAGAGGGCTTATGGTATTTATGAGGAGGGGGAATGGGGAAAGGGAAAAATCATATGTAATGTAAACAAAGAATATAGAAAATTAAAAAAAATCCTATAGATGATAAGTGTTAAGTCCATATTTCTATTAAAATTGTAAATGTATTACTCTGCAGTGTAGGTTGTGTCTACCATCCTGCTTCAGTCACTGAACTATAGCAACTATAGTCACATTTTCTGTCCTGAATTTTCCATTTAAACCATAAAGACCTGGTCCATTAGGGTCCCAGCATAAGCTCAGATATATCATAGCTAAAACTGACACTAGGGCACCAGATTCTAGTTCAGTACTATCCCTATGCTTCCACACTAAGACATTGAGATTTTAAATTTGCCTCAAACAATTCCATGCAAATTACCTTTATTTGTAACTGTGTTGAGACCACATTTGTTGTTCTAGTATACAAAAGTCCTTTATTGCCTAGACTCTGTTGGTGTGAGTGCCTAGGGTTCCTACCTATCACAAAATGAACAATAATTTAGGAAAGGAGATACTTTTAGCTATCTCTATTAATTAATGCTATATTATATTAATATATGCATTGCTAAATAAACCACTGTGCCATCTTACATCAATTCCTATAGATGTAAAGAAAATTTCTATAGTTGAGATGATATGTGTTGATTTAATTTCAGTTAAAATTGTAAGTGAATTACTATGCAATGTTGGTCGTGTCTACCATCCTGCTTCAATTCCTGAACTGTAGGTTAAAAGCCTGTATCTCCATGGCCCCCAAGTGCTCAGGTGGCATATCTTCACAAGTATTGCTGGCACTCACACTTCTTTTAAAGATCTTTCCTGGAGGACCACAGCAGGTACTATAGTTTCTCTGTGTACTAGACATGACACACAGTCAAATTTCTCTGTCCTGAAGGTTCCATTAAAACATAAAGGCCAGGTCAATTAGGGTTATACTCTGATACCCCAGTAGGACACATCTGCCAATCCAGGCAGGTCAGGCAGGAGAACCCTGTCCTTAGAAGGTTGGCAGTTGTGGCAGACAGTTTCCCTCCCATCACAACACTGCTACTGAAGAGCTCTGCAGTTCAAATGTTAATGTGGAAACAGTGGAGGATGGTTACTAGAGTGAGCCATCTTACTTTGACTGTTCCTGTGTACATCCCCGGTCTCTCTCTGCTTCTCTGCAAAAACTCCCTTGAACTCCCAGGGTGCTTTCTCTACACTGTGCTCTTCTAAGCACTCTACATCTAGGTGCGCTCAGAGGCCAGCCTGTTAGTTTTGCTACTATGAAATGTGAAGATCCTTATAGTGGAAGAGGGAATGCTTTGTCCAAAACCATAAGCTCAGATATATAAGGGTCAAAACTGACCCTGGGTCATGAGATTCTAGTTCAGTACATTCCCTATGCTTCCACACGATCTGGACTTCTCAAAATATATGAGAATATCAGCCAAAGAAAAGTTTATGTTTCCTTCCATATAAGATATTTTAAGGTTTGTAATGTGAAAACGGTTTGGGAAAATAAGTTTGTCCTTATCATAGGGACTGCAAGATGATTCAGGTTTTGATGGGCTAGTAGGTAGAATAGTATGAATCTGCACTGGTAGCTCTAGCCCAAGAATTCCTGGATGGGGAGACAGACATATTAGTGATATACAACTGAGTCTTTATGGAATCCTGTCTTATCTTCATAGCTTTATAATTCCTTGTGGTTACAAAGATTATACTGTGTGTAGTGAGGTAAATGACTAGAAAGCTGATAAATTAGAATTGCTTTAGCTTGATCCCTAAGACTAATGATAATCTAGATCACCATGATTTCTCTAGTTCCTGTGTATGCTCAAGGTCAGTGTAAAACAAAATCCCTAGCACAGTCTCACCCATTTGGCACCTGTCAACCACAAGTGCTCAGAAAGTATTCTATTTCTTTTTAGTAATAATTTGACTTCATGGCCAGAGTTTGCCTATAGTTCATCATTCTTCCTAGAATGGCCATAAACTAGCATCAATCCCTCTGCCTCTGCCACCTGGGTGCTAGAATTTTACACTTGAGCCCAGACGTGGCACCGAGAATTGGTTCTACAATATACGCATAGAATGCTCATTTTCTTAATTATAAAACATTGTCAGTGTTTAGGGACTCAGAAGACAAAAACTAAACATGAAAGGTGTTTTTCCTGATAAGCTGGTCCTCCTAGTCACATCTTGTCCCAGCCTCAGGATCCTTCCCCATCTCTTGATCTATATGTTCATTAAATCCTTCAATGTTTGCCATGTACTCAATAATTTATAGCCAGAGTTACTTTTAAAATATATTGTTAATATAGTTTGGCTGCCTTGAGCATTCAGAGCTAAGCCTCCGGTATTACATGGTTAACACCTCTATGTTCTGTCCTCTCCTTTCATCTATTCATTCATATTCTCTTCTCTTCAAATCTTGCCCCATTTTTTTATTTTCTTCATCATCTCTAGGTAAAGGTGGTGTGATATTTTTATAAATGGTCCCTAGCTTGCGTTCTCAAGAGTATCAGGATCCTTAGTGCCCTGTGATCCACCCTCCTATCTTAGTGGTCTTCAGATGTAAGATTCCTAATATTGGGAATGCTAATTTTTAAAATTCATTTCATTTTATTTCTTGAATAACGGTCTTACAGCCCAGATTGGCTCTTTTGAAGTTATTGACCAACAGACACTCTCATGTTCTCCCTGGTTCTCAGGCCTCTGGCCCCCAAGTGCTGACATTTAAGGTGTATGCCACCATACTCTCACTACTCACATTAGGAGTTTGTTTGTAATGACCATCAAGTATATGTACTTATCTGAAACCATTTACAAAAATTGAGTGGCAACCTCCTCCATTAGTAAGGTAGCCATCTTTAACCCAGTGTGCAGCACCAGGATAGCACAGCTTTTCCTGTGCCCGTGAATGTAACAAGCTGTACTTTTGTCAGGGAAAGACTTTTTCCCCCATGACAGCTTCAGAGAACACAAATGTGCAATGATGGAGGATGAAAATACATTTACCCAGTTGTCAAAAACTAGTCAATCTAAGTTGCTAATTGAACAGTGGCAGATGTTTTATTGAATCTCCTCTTCTCAACATTACTGTTGAACAGCCGAACTTTGATGGCGAATTGTGGAAAACTGTGTAGTCTGTCACGAAAGGGAAGCATCTTGGCCCTCAGTTCTCCTGTGTCTATACACAGTTCTCCCTCTCTGCTTCTGTTGAAAGATTCCCAAAAACTATCTGGATTCCTTCTGTATCTTCTCCTCCTAAAGACTCAATTCCCTAGAGAACCTTAGAATCTGCCAGCAAGTAGATAAGTAAAAGTTCAGTCCAAAGTTACAATCCTAGGAAATGTCAGAGCCAAGACCTTAGTTAGGGCAGAGTCCTGTCCTTCAATACTTTCTTCTCCATCTGACCTTATTTTGATGATTCCCTATTTGAGGGACTGTCAATTAAATAAACATGTTAGTTTCTTTTCCTACCTGACATTGTGGAGGCAGGAAGACAAGTAGAGTTATAGGATCTGGATAAAGGGATGATAAACGGGATATTGGGTTTCACAAGCAAAAATCACGTGTGCCCGTTGAAGCAGTTCAACTGAACACTGAGCCAGAATTGTTTACTCAGCTCCATGGTAACCTCAAAATTCTATTAGGTGCTGATTGGCTGAGAGAGAATCTGATGTCAAAAGGGGGATGAAAACCAACAGTAATCACAGAAGCCATGTTTTAAAAGGGAGAGACTTGATACCATGCTAGAAAGGATGGCTAGGTCAGCCAGACATGGCTGCAATGAAGGCAACTATAAGCACAAAACCCACAGATGGTAATTACTATTTCCAGGGCTCTTAGGGAAGAAAGAGTGTCACACATTTTTTGCAAGTATTAATAAGACACTTATCATTGAAAAGTGATCATTGAAAAGTGATTATACGCCCGAACAGATAATATTAGTATATATTATATTCACAGATAGATCCTCAGTAGGTGTTTAGTTGTTTAATTGCTGTGAAGTACCACCATGACTGGGGCATTTCTTTGAACAGGGAGCATTTAATTGGGCCTTCCTTATAGTTTTACAGATAGAATCACTGATGTCATGTCAGAGTTTTTCATAGTAATGAAAAGGATACAGAGAGGAGAGAGAGAGAGAGAGAGAGAGAGAGAAAGAGACCGACACACAGAGACAGACACATAGAGACAGACAGACAGAGACAGAGAGAGGTGGACAGAGACAGACAGAGAAAGGGATACTGATAAAGAACAAAAGGAGATACAGAGAGACACAGACAGGTAGAGTGAGGAGAGAGAAGCAGAGACAGACAGAGAGATAAACAGAGACAGAGATGGAGAAGGAGACAAACAGAACTAGAGACAGAGTTAGATTCAGGTCCTGTCACTGGTATCTTAAACCTCCAAACCCACTCCTAGTGAACCATTTCCTCCAAGAGTCTCCCTTAGTGCTTTACCTCCTCTAATATATACTCCCAGACTCCCATTGACACATCTCATCCTACAGTCCCCCCAGTTTCATTATTCTCACAATAGACACCATAATCTCAACAGGACCATACCATCTGACCTTTTCCAAAGAGCTACTGGGGACTAATGATGCAAATGTATAAGTCTGTGGGACATTTCTCATTCAAATCATCAGGAAGTGGAAGAAGAAGGGAGACCTCTTGATTGAACAAAGATATAAGGGTTGCAATTTGTTTTTCAGTCTCAATGGGCAATTTCCAAGAGGCAAAGCATGGTCCTTGATTGAAAAGCTCCTTCAGGGCAAATGTGGTACACTTACATAGTGGCAGATTAGGTGTTTAAAAAACAATGACTACATGTCATTTGTAGACAAATGGATGGAAATAAAAAAGTCATCCTGAGTGACTTAACCAAGACCCAGAAATATACATACTATATGTATTCACTCACATCTGGATAGTAGTCACGAATTGTTACAAACCAACCTATAATCCATATACCCAGAGATAGGATATAAAGAAATGAACTATAATGCACACATGGATCTCCATGGAAGTTAGAGATTGAATAGAACTTACAGGTGAATTATGCGAAAGAGAATAGGAGGAGAATCAGTGAGGAATGGGAAGGGAGATAGGGGAGAGGAAGAGAATCCTGGGAGATATAGATTCAGTTTCAGGGGCATTTGAGGTATAACATGGAAACCTAGTGTACTGGAAATCCTAAATTATAGGAAGGCAATCTTAGTGATTTCCACTGTTGGGGGATACAGAGTCTCAACAGGCCAATTTTTGCCACCAAAACAGCTTCCATAAAACGGGACTGCATTACATTCATTTGAGTTGAACCACAAGGCCATTCCATGGAAATATACAAACAACCAGGGCTGTTGGTAGGACAACTGTTTACTCTCTGCTAACCAGGAGTGGAGTTCAATTGCTTAGGACAACACCTACACAATACACTGAAATTGAATTTGAGCTGATGCATGCTTGAAAACTTTACCCTTATGTTCTAGTTTCTTTGTTGTAAGAGCATACTCTGATGCTACTGAAAGAGAAACAAATACCAACTCAGCCACAAAACCCTTGACTTACAATATTTTCTGCTGAAAATCCGTTACTCAGTCTCATTGGGCAGTTTTATGCCCAAAATGCTAGATATGATAGGGCAGTGGTGTCAGAGATCCTCTAGGAATAATATACAAATGTCTAATTTGACTTAAGGCCCAATAAATAAGATAGAATCTATACAAGACACTGCTTATAATCCCAGCAAGACCAAAATATAGAGTCCAGATGCCCAAGAAACATGGTTTAAACCAAATCTCTAACTGGTCTAAAAAAATTAAATAAATGGAACAATCTAACAGTGCCTTATCCAATTCTACTAATCCCACTAATCAATGTCCCATTGAGACATTATAAGAGAGGCTTCCTCCTGCAGCTGATGGCAATATATAGAGAGACCAATACCTAGATATTATGGAGAGAGAGAGAGAGAGAGAGAGAGAGAGAGAGAGAGAGCGAGCGAGCTAGAGAGAAAGAGAAACAGACAGACAGACAGGACGAGGCAGAGAGACAGAGACAGACAGAGAGAGACAGCAAGAGCTAGATAGAGAGACACAGAGATAGACATAGAGACAGAGAGAGAGAGAGAAAGAAAAGAGAGAGATAGAGACAGCCTGACAGAGAGAATCAAACACAGAGCCGTTTATGATATGTCTCCATCAATCCCACCTACTTCAGATTCCACCCATTCAGATATCAAGGAACCATGTAGAATAGGAGGCCAAATTAATGTCAAAGCAGAAAGAAGCAAGAAAAGGAGAAGAGAGCCCTCCAATTCATCTGAGCAAAACTAGCATGAACTGGAAGAGAGAAGCAGAAAGCACTGGGCCTACACAGGTCATTTGCAGGACATCTAGAACATATGGATTTTTCATTTTGGTTATTGTTTTTCCAAGACTTGGTTTCTCTGTGTAGCCCTGGCTATCCTGAAACTAACTCTGTAGATCAGGCTGGCCTCGAACTCAGAAATGCACCTGTATTTGCCTCTCGCGTGCTGGGATTAAAAGCTTGCGCCACCACTGCCCAGTGATATGTAGCTTTCAAAGTTAGTATTTTGATGGACTTCTGAATGCATTAAAAGATTTCCTAAAACTTTCTGAGATGGAAACTAACTTAGGACATCATCAAAGGACCAGACAAACTTCATGTAGTGATTTCTCACTGCTTCTTTACATTAGAAGGCTATTGTGCTGAGAAAAAGGTATAGTCTTTTGCTTTAGGATGAAATGTTCTATATAAATCTGTTAAATCCAATTGGTCCAACGTTTCAATGACTTTCCCCCTGTTCCTGTTTAGTTTCTGTTTTCCTGATCGGTCCATTGAGGATAGTGGAATGTTGAGGTCCCCCACAATTATTGTGTTAGGTGCAATGAGTGCTTTGAGCTTTAGTAAAGTTTCTTTTACAAATGAAGGTGTTCTTGCATTTGGAGCATATAAGTTTAGAATTGTGAACTCTTCTTGGTGGATTCTTCCTTTGACTAGCAAGAAGTGACATTCTGTGTCTCTTTTGATGACTTTGGGTTGAAAGTCAATTTTATCTGATATTAGAATGGCTATTCCAGCTTGCTTCCTGCGACCATTTGCTTGCAAAATTGTCTTCCAGCCTTTTACTCTAAGGTAGTGTTTGTCTTTGACTCTAAGGTGTGTTTCCTGTATGCAGCAAAATGTAGGGTCCTGTTTCCATATCCAGTCTGTTAGTCTATGTCTTTTAGTGGGGAATTTAGTCCATTGATGTTAAGAGATATTAAGGAATAGTGATTATTTCTTCCTGTCATTTTTGATGTTATTTTTGTTTTTGAGTAGTTATCTTCCTTTGAGTTTGATGGAAGAAGGTTACTATCTTGAATTGTAAATATAGAATATATCCAATAAAAAAATAAAAACAAATAATGAATTCATGCAATTTGTGGGCAAATGGTTGGATCTGGAAAATATTATCCTCTGTGAGCTAACCCAATCACAAATGAATACACATGAAATTCAATCACTGATAAGTGGATATTAATGAGCCCAGAAGCTCTGAATACTCAAGGTATAATTAGCTAATCAAAAGATTTCCAAGAAGGAAGGAAGGAGAGGACCCTGGTCCTGAAAAATCTGGATCCAGTTTTGTAGGAGAATATCAGAACAGAAAATGGTGGTGGGGGTGATTGGGAATGGGCAGAGGGAAGAAGACTTATGGGACATATGATGAGGGGGAACTGGGAAAGAGGATAGCCTTTGCAATGCAAACAAAGAATATAGAAAATAAAAAGAAAGAAAAGAAAACTCAAGAGACAACAGGTGCTGGCGAGGATGTGGAGAAAGAGGATCACTCCTCCACTGTTGGTGGGAGTACAAGATGGTAAAACCGCTCTGGAAATCAGTCTGGCGGTTCCTCAGAAAGCTGGGTGTGACACTTCCAGAGGACACTGTCATAGCACTCCTAGGCATATACCCAGAGTATTCCCCTGCATGCAATAAAGACTCATGCTTCACTACGTTCATAGCAGCCTTATTTATAATAGCCAGAATTTGGAAAGAGAACAGATGTCCCCCAAAGGAGGAATGGATACAGAAAATGTGGTATATTTATACAACGGAATACTACTCAGCAATTAAAAATAATGAATTCATGCAATTGTAGGCAAATGGTTGGATATGGAAAATATTATCCTAAGTGAGCTAACCCAATCACAAAGGAATACACATGAAATGCAATCACTGATAAGTGGATATTAATGAGCCCAGAAGCTCTGAATACTCAAGGCACAATTAGCAAATCAAAAGATTCCCAAGAAGAAGGAAGGAGAGGACCCTGGTCCCGAAAAGATTGGATCCAGTTTTGTAGGAGAGTATCAGAACAAAGAAATGGGGTGGGTGTGATTGGGGAATGGGCTGAGGGAAGAGGATTTATGGGACATATGGTGAGGGGGGAACTGTGAAAGCAGAAAGCCTTTGGAATGTAAACAAAGAATATAGAAAATTAAAAAATTAAAAAAAGAAGGCTATTGTGTTGGAATTTTATATTACTCAGAGTTCTTTCATTTACCTGTCTCTTCTTGTATTCCTCATTTGTCCCCAACTTTCCTCCACTTCTCTACTTGTTCCTCCATTTCCAGATCCCCTCATTCCCCATAATTATTGTAAATCCTTTGCTAAACTAGATCTATATTGACAACAATTCCCAAATTCCCTTACTATATATCTAAGCTCTGTTGTTATATGTAATGTATCTTTCTTATGCTTGGCACAATAGGTAATGTCCACATATAAGCTAATGCATAGTATATTTGCCTTTCTGAGACTGTGATTACTCACAAAGGATGATCATTTTTCTAGTTCCATTTAGCTTTGAATTTCATAATTTTTTTCATGTAAATGTCTAAGTATTGCTCTATTGTATAAATGTACCACATTTATTTTATTTTATTTTATTTTCTATATTCTATGTTTACATTCCAAAGGCTTTCCCCTTTCCCAGTTCCCACCCACCATAGTTCCCATAGTTCCTCTCCCCCCCCATCTGTTCCCCAATAATTCCCCCTCCCCCCCTCGGTTTCTTTACTAAACTGGATGCAATCTTTACAGGCCCAGGGTCCTCTCCTTTCTTCTTCTTGGGAATCATTTGACCTGCTATTTGTGTCTTGAGTATTTAGGGCTTCTGGGCTCATTAATATCCACTTATCAGTGATTGCATTTCATGTGCATTCTTTTGTGATTGGGTTAATACACTCAGGATGATATTTTCCAGGTCTAACCATTTACCTACAAATTGCATGAATTCATTATTTTTAATTGCTGAGTAGTATTCCATTGTATAAATATACCACATTTTCTGTATCCATTCCTCCTTTGAGGGATATTTGGGCTCTTTCCAATTTCTGGCTATTATAAACAAGGCTGCTATAAACATAGTGGAGCATGTGTCTTTATTGCATGCAGGGGAATCCTCTGGGTATATGCCCAGGAGTGGTATGCCAGAGTCCTCTGGAAGTGACATGCCCAATTTTCTGAGGAACTGCCAAACTGATTTCCAGAGCAGTTTTACCATTTTGCAATCCCACCAACAGTGGAGGAGTGTTCCTCTTTCTCCACATCCTCGCCAGCACTTGTTGTCTCTTGAGTTTTTAATCTTAGCCATTCTGACTGGTGTGAGGTGGAATCTCAGGGTTGTTTTGATTTGCATTTCCCTGATGACTAATGATGTTGAACATCTCTTAAGGTGTTTCTCGGCCATCCGAATTTCTTCTGGTGAAAATTCTTTGTTTAGCTCTGTGCCCCATTTTTTGATAGGGTTATTTGTTTCTTTGCAGTCTAACTTCTTGAGTTCTTTGTATATATTGGATATTAGCCCTCTGTCGGATGTGGAGTTGGTGAAGATCTTTTCCCACTTTGTTGGTTGCCGTTTTGTCCTTCTGACAGTGTCCTTTGCTTTGCAGAAACTTTGTAATTTTATGAGGTCCCATTTATCGATTCTTGATCTTAGAGCATAAGCTATTGGTGTTCTGTTCAGGAACTTTTCCCCTGTGCCCATGTCCTCCAGGGTCTTCCCAAGTTTCTTTTCTAATAGTTTCAGTGTGTCTGGTTTTATGTGGAGGTCCTTGATCCACTTGGAGTTGATCTTAGTGCAAAGAGATAATATTGGATCAATTCGCATTCTTCTGCATGTTGACTTCCAGTTGAACCAGCACCATTTGTTGAAAAGGCTATCTTTATTCCAGCGGATGGTTGTGGCTCCTTTATCAAAGATCAAGTGACCATAAGTCTGTGGGTTAATTTCTGGGTCTTCAATCCTGTTCCATTGATCTGCTTGCCTGTTGCTATACCAATACCATGCAGTTTTTAACACAATTGCTCTGTAGTACTGCTTGAGGTCAGGGATATTGATTCCCCCAGAAGTCCTTTTATTGTTGAGAATAGTTTTAGCTATCCTGGGTTTTTTGTTGCTCCAGATGAATTTGAGAATTGCTCTTTCTAGATCTATGAAGAATTGAGTTGGGATTTTGATGGGGATTGCATTGAACCTGTATATTGCTTTTGGCAAGATGGCCATTTTTACTATATTGATCCTGCCAATCCAGGAGCAAGAAATATTTTTCCATCTTCTGAGGACTTCTTCAATTTCTTTCTTCAAGGACTTGAAGTTCCTGTCGTACAGAATTTTCGCTTGTTTGGTTAGAGTTACGCCAAGATACTTTATGTTGTTTGTGGCTATTGTGAAGGGTGTTATTTCCCTAATTTCTTTCTCAGCCTGCTTGTCCTTTGAGTACAAGAAGGCCACTGACTTGCTTGAGTTAATTTTATAACCTGCCACTTTGCAGAAGTTGTTTATCAGCTGTAGAAGTTCTCTGGTGGAGTTATTTGGGTCTCTTAGTTAAACTATCATATCGTCTGCAAATAATGATAGTTTGACTTCTTCCTTTCCAATTTGTATCCCTTTAACTTCCTTATGTTGTCTAATTGCTCTCGCTAGAACTTCAAGTACTATATTGAAAAGATATGGAATATTGCTTGAGGTCCGGGATATTGATTCCCCCAGAAGTTCTTTTGCTGTTGATGATAGTTTTAGCTATCCTGGTTTTTTTGTTATTCCAGATGAATTTGAGAATTGCTCTTTCTAACTCTATGAAGAACTGAGTTGGGATTTTGATGGGAATTGCATTGAATCTGTATATTGCTTTGGGCAAGATTGCCATTTTGACTATATTAATCCTGCCAACCCACGAGCATGGAAGATTTTCCCATTTTCTGATGTCTTCTTCAATTTCCCTCTTCAGAGACCTGAAGTTTTTGTCATATAAATCTTTCACATGTTTGGTTAGCGTCACTCCAAGATACTTTATAACATTTGTGGCTATTGTGAAGGGTGTCATTTCCCTAATTTCTTTCTTGGCCTGCTTATCCTTCGCATATAGGAAGGCTACTGATTTACTTGAGTTGATTTTATAGCCAGGCACTTTGCTGAAGTTGTTTATCAGTTGCAGGAGTTCTCTGGTGGAGGTTTTTGGGTCACTTAAGTAAACTATCATATCATCTGCAAATAGTGATAGTTTGACTTCTTCCTTTCCGATTTGTATCCCTTTGACTTCCCTCTGTTGTCGAATTGCTCTAGCTAGTACTTCAAGTACTATATTGAAGAGATATGGCGAGAGGGGACAGCCTTGTCTAGTCCCTGATTTTAGAGGGATTGCTTCGAGTTTTTCTCCGTTTACCTTGATGTTGGCTACTGGTCTGCTGTATATTGCTTTTACTATGTTTAGATATGGGCCTTGAATTCCTGTTCTTTCTAGGACCTTTAGCATGAAAGGATGCTGAATTTTGTCAAATGCTTTTTCAGCATCCAATGAGATGACCATGTGGTTTTTTTCTTTGAGTTTGTTTATGTAGTGGATTACGTTGATGGATTTCTGTATATTGAACCATCCCTGCATCCCTGGGATGAAGCCAACTTGATCATGGTGAATGATCGTTTTGATGTGTTCTTGGATTCTGTTGGCAAGTATTTTGTTTAGTATTTTTGCATCGATATTCATAAGAGAAATTGGCCCGTAGTTCACTGCATGGTATTGGTTCAGTGACAGGGAAGCGGATGAATGGAATAGGATCGAAGACCCAGAATTGAACCCACACATCTATGGCCAATTGATCTTCGACAAAGGAGCTGAAAACATCCAGTGGAAAAAAGATAGCCTTTTCAACAGATGGTGCTGGCTTAACTGGAGGTCAACATGCAGAAGAATGAGAATTGATCCACTCTTATCTCCTTGCACTAAGCTCAACTCCAAGTGGATCAAAGACCTCCACATAAAACCAGACACACTAAAACTAATAGAAAAGAAACTGGGGAAGACCCTTGAGGACATTGGCTCAGGGGAAAAATTCCTGAACAGAACACCAATTGCTTATGCTCTAAGAGCAAGAATAGACAAATGGGACCTCATAAAACTACAAAGTTTCTGTAAGGCAAAAGACACTGTCAAAAGGATAAATCGGCAACCAACAAATTGGGAAAAAATCTTCACCAACCCCACATATGACAGAGGGCTAATCTCCAATGTATACAAAGAACTCAAGAGGTTAGACCCCAGAAAACCAAATAACCCTATCCAAAAATGGGTACAGAGCTAAACAGAGACTTTTCACCTGAAGAAATTCGGATGGCTGAGAAACACCTTAAAAAATGTTCAACATCACTAGTCATTAGGGAAATGCAAATTAAAACAACCCTGAGATTTCACCTCACACCAGTCAGAATGGCTAAGATTAAAAACTCAGAAGACATCAGGTGTTGGCGAGGATGTGGAGAAAGAGGAACACTCCTCCACTGCTGGTGGGAATGCAAGCTGGTACAACCACTCTGGAAATCAGTATGGCGGTTCCTCAGAAAACTGGGCGTGATACTTCTGGAGGACCCAGCCATACCACTCCTGGGAATATACCCAGAAGATTCACCAACATGCAATAAGGATACATGCTCCACTATGTTCATAGCAGCCTTATATATAATAGCCAGAAGCTGGAAAGAACCCAGATGTCCCTCAACAGAGGAATGGATACAAAAAATGTGGTATATATACACAATGGAGTACTATTCAGCCATTAGAAACAATGAATTCATGAAATTCTTAGAGAAATGGATGGAGCTGGAGAATGTCATACTAAGTGAGGTGACCCAGTCTCAAAAGAATACCCATGGTATACAGTCACTGATAAGTGGATATTAGCCTAGAAGCTTGGAACACCAAAGATACAAATCACATATCAAGTGATGCCTCACAAGAAGAAAGGAGTGGACACTGGTGCTAGAATGGACCAAAACATCATTGTGGGAGAGTACAAGAACAGTAAAGTGGGAGGGGGTGAATGCGGGAGCAGGGGGAGGGAAAAGGACATGTGGGAACTTTGGGGGTGGGGAACCAGAAAAAGGGAAATGAATTGTAAATATAGAATATATACAATAAAAAAATCAAAAAAAAAAAAGAAAAGAAAAGATATGGAGAGAGAGGGCAGCCTTGTCTAGTCCCTGATTTTAGTGGGAATGCTTCAAGTTTCTCTCCATTTATTTTGATGTTGGCTACTGGTTTGCTGTAGATTGTTTTTACTATGTTTAGGTATGGGCCTTGAATTCCTGCTCTTTCCAAGACTTTTAGCATGAAAGGATTCTGAATTTTGTCAAATGCGTTTTCAGCATCTAATGAGATGACCATGTGGTTTTTTTCTTTCAGTTTGTTTATGTAGTGGATTACATTGATGGATTTTTATATATTGAACCATCCCTGCATCCCTGGGATGAAGCCTACTTGATCATGGTGGATGATCATTTTGATGTGCTCTTGGATTCGCTTACCAAGAATTTTATTTAGTATTTTTGCATCTATATTCATAAGAGAAATTGGCCTGTAGTTCTCTTTCTTTGTTGGATCTTTTTGTGGTTTAGGTATTAGCATAATTGTGGCTTCGAAGAATGAGTTGGGCAGTGTCCCTTCTGTCTCTATTTTGTGGAATAGTTTGAAAAGTATTGGTGTTAAGTCTTCTTTGAAGGTCTGGTAGAATTGTGCACTAAAACCATCTGGTCCCGTACTTTTTTTGGTTGGGAGGCTTTCTATAACCCCTTCTATTTCTTTAGGGGTTATGGGACTATTTATCTGATCTACTTGATGCTGATTTAATTTTGGTATTTGATATCTGTCTAGGAAATTGTCCATTTCCTCCAGATTCTCCAGTTGTTTTGAGTATAGACCTTTGTAGTAGGATCTGATGATCTTTTGAATTTCCTAGGTTTCTGTTGTTATGTCTCCCTTTTCATTTCTAATTTTGTTAATTTGTATACTGTCTCTGTGTCCTTTGGTTAGTCTGCCTAAGGGTTTATCTATCTTGTTAATTTTCTCAAAGTCCCAGCTCCTAGTCTTGTTGATTCTTTGTATGGTTCTCTTTGTTTCTACTTGATTGATTTCAGCCCTGAGTTTGGTGATTTCTTGTCTTCTACTCCTGCTGGGTGAATTAACTTCTTTTTCTTCCAGGGCTTTTAGGTGTGCCGTTAAGTTGCTAGTATATGCTCTCTCCAGTTTCTTTTTGGATGCACTTAGGGCTATGAGTTTTCCTCTTAGCACTGCTTTAATTGTGTCCCATAGATTTGGGTAGGTTGTACCTTCATTTTCATTGAATTCTAAAAAGTCTTTGATTTCTTTTTTATTTCTTCCTTGACCAAGGTGTCATTGAGTAGAGTATTGTTCAGTTTCCATGTGTATGTGGGCTTTCTGTTGTTTTTGTTGTTATTGAAGACCACTCTTACTCCACGGTGGTCTGATAGGAAGCATGGGATTAGCTCGATCTTCTTGTATTTGTTGACATCTGTCTTGTGACCAATTATATGATCAATTTTGGAGAAGGTACCATGCGGTGCTGAGAAAAAGGTATATTCTTTAGCTTTAGGATGAAATGTTCTATATATATATCTGTTAAATCCAATTGGTACAAAGTTTTAATTAGTTTCACTGTGTCCCTGTTTAGTTTCTGCTTTCCTGATCGGTCCATTGAGGAGTGTGGAGTGTTGAGGTCCCCCACAATTATTGTGTTAGGTGTAATGTGTGCTTTTAGCTTTAGTAAGGTTTCTTTTACAAAGGAGGGTGCACTTGTATTTGGAGCATAAATGTTCAGTATTGAGAGCTCTTCTTGGTGGATTTTCCCTTTGACAAGCAAGAAGTGACCTTCTGAGTCTCTTTTGATGACTTTAGGTTGGAAGTCTATTTTATCTGATATTAGAATGGCTACCCCCGCTTGTTTCCTGAGACCATTTGCTTGTAAAATTGTCTTCCATCCTTTTACTCTAAGGCAGTGTTTGTCTTTAACACTGAGGTGTGTTTCCTTTATGCAGCAAAATGTAGGGTCCTGTTTCTGTATCCAGTCTGTTAATCTATGTCTTTTTATTGGGGAATAGAGTCCATTGATGTTAAGAGATATTAAGGAATGGTAATTATTTCCTCCAGACATTCTTATTTATTTATTTATTTTTATTTATTTATTTATTTATTTATTCATTTATTTATATTTGAGAGGTTATCTTCTTTTGGGTTTGATGAGAGGAGGTTTCTATCTTGCTTCTTCCCGGGTGTAGTTTCTGTCCTTGTCTTGGTGTTTTCCCCCTATTATCCTTTGTAGGGCTGGATTTGTGGAAAGATATCTTGCAAATTTGGTTTTGTCATGGAATACCTTGATGTCTCCATCAATGGTGATTGAGAGTTTTGCTGGGTAAAGTAGTTTTGGCTGAAGTTTGTGTTCTCTTAGAGTTTGCATGCTATCTGCCCAGGATCTTCTAGCTTTCATTGTCTAAGGTGAGAAGTCTGGTGTTATTCTGATAGGTCTTCCTTTATATGTTACTTGGCCTTTTTCTCTTGCTGCCTTTAGTATTCTTTCTTTGTTTATTACATTTGGAGTTTTGATTATTATGTGACGGGATGTATTTCTGTTCTGGTCCAGTCTGTTTGGGGTTCTATAGGCTTCTTGTATATTCATGGGCATCTCTCTCCTTAGGTTGGGGAAGTTTTCTTCCATAATTTTATAGAAGATATTAGCTGGCCCTTTAACTTGTAAATCTTCACTCTCGTCTATACCTATAATCCTTAGGTTTGGTCTTCTCATAGTGTCTTGGATTTCCTGGATGTTTTGGGTTACCACCTTTTTGCATTTAGTATTTTCTTTGACTGTTGAATCAATGGTTCCTATGGTATCTTCGGTTTCTGAGATTCTGTCTTCTATCTCTTGTATTCTATTGTTGATACTTGCATCTATGGCCCCTGATTTCTTCCCAAGGTTTTCTATCTCCAATGTTGTCTCTCTCTGTGATTTCTTAGTTGTTTCTACTTCTGTTTTTAGTATCTGGATGGATGTGCTCAGATCTTTCGCTTGCTTGATTGTGTTTTCATGAATTTCTTTAATAGATTTTTGTGCTTCCTCTTTCATAGCTTCTACTTGTTGGCCCACGTTCTTCTGTAGTTCTTTAAGTGACTTTTGTCTTTCTTCCTTATTGTCTTCTTCTTTTTGATCCATCTTCTCCTGAATTTCTTGAAGTGATTTTTGTATTTGCCTCGTAAAGGCTTCTAACTTTTGATCCATTTTCTCCTCTATTTCTTTACGAGATTTTTCTATGTGTTCAGCTACCAGCATCCTGACCAGTGATTTTATATCCAAGTCTTGTTTTTCTGGTGTTTTGGGGTATCCAGGGCTTCCTGTTGTTGGAGAACTGGGTTCAGATGCTGTCATGTTGCCTTGATTTTTGTTAGTAACGTTCCTTCGTTTTCCTTTTGCCATCTGGTTATTTCTGGTGTTAGTTGGCCTTGTTGTCAGTGGCTGGTGTTTGAATCTCCTGTGAGGCTGGGCTCACCTGTTGTTTCTCTACTGGTGAATATGTGTGACTGCTGCTTTAAGGGATCATAAGCTGGCTGCCACCCATGCGATTGTAGCCCCTGTTGGAGTCTGTCTACCTCGGCTTCTCCATCTGTGTCCTGGTTGCAAGGAACTCGGCCTGCTTTGCTCCGAGAGCCTAGCAGATCCCCCCCCCGTAAGGGTAGCCCTGGAAGGGGTGTCTACCTGGGCCTTTCCAGCTGTGTCCTGGTTGCAATATGGAGGCCCGCCGCTATCGCTGGTCCAGGGGCGGGCGAGCTGGTTGCAGAACGCAGCCTCGGTGCAAGGCCAGAGGGCGCGGGAATGTCCCACAGAGCCAGCTTGCCTGTTGCTATACCAATACCATGCATTTTTTAACACAATTGCTCTGAAGTACTGCTTGAGGTCAGGGATATTGATTCCCCCAGAAGTCCTTTTACTGTTGAGAATAGTTTTAGCTAACCTGGGTTTTTTGTTACTCCAGATGAATTTGAGAATTGCTCTTTCTAGATCTATGAAGAATTGAGTTGGGATTTTGATGGGGATTGCATTGAATCTGTAGATTGCTTTTTGCATGTTGGCCATTTTTGCTATATTGATCCTGCCAATCCAACAGCAAGAAATATTTTTCCATCTTCTGAGGTCTTTTTCGATTTCTTTCTTCAACTACTTGAAGTTCCTGTCATACAGATCTTTCGCTTTTTTGGTTAAAGTCACGCCAAGATACTTTATATTATTTGTGGCTATTGTGAAGGATGTTATTTCCCTAACTTCTTTCTCAGCCTGCTTGTCCTTTGAGTACAGGAAGGCTACTGATTTGCTTGAGTTGATTTTATAACCAGCCACGATGCTGAAGTTGTGTATCAGCTGTAGAAGTTCTCTGGTGGTTTTTTGGGTCACTTAAGTATTGCTACCAGGACACAGTTTCTTATATTAAGGTCAGACTACACAATCTGTCCACAATCTAGCAATGTTGTAAGGATAAGGGAGACCCATGTGGTCTCAGAATCGCAGGTCAAGCTCAGGATTTTTTTTAACATCATCTGACATATTCAAACAGAAATATTGCTCTGTCTCCACAAATTGACAAAAAATTCAGGGTGTGAAGACAGAAAAAGGCAGCGCTCATCAAAAGTGGTTCTGTTACCACAGCATAGTTAGTAGATCCATGGAAGAAGAAGACTGAGCACATGGCAGGAGATTCAGGATTCTCTGTGGGGCCCAGTGCTCCAGACTTGAGGCACCTGTCCAGCACCTCTGCCTTACCTTACTTGTGAGCTTCAGTCTCACTCCTGATTTCCTGACCCACCTGCAATTTGAATGACTTCTACACAAGGCGTGTCCAAGTAAGAAACCTGTGCTGACTCACCTGGCCTTTCCAAGGTACCAGTTTCTGCAGCCTCCTTGGCAGCTGGTGATGTTGGAGCTGCTTTATCACAGGCTTTCTTTCCTAAAGGCACCTCTGTTGTGCTAAAAGTTCTTGTTACTGAGTAAGGCTGAGCTTCCTTTGTCGTTATAGGTACTCTGGAGCCCACCTCCCCACCTTTTTTTTTCTTTGAGAACCATACTCTTTTAGAAAAGGAAGGAAGCCCATTTTGAAAATCGTCTTCTGATCTTGTCAGAAACTCTGCTTGAAAAGAGGATGTGACCAGAGTCTCAATCTGGGAAGGAGATGTATGGGAGAACATATGACTGCTTGGTAAGAGAGATTTGTTTTTGGAAAAATGAAGAAATGAGAGGAGATTTAGTACAACCTCAAGAGGATGCCTTCATTTTACTGGAAACCACAAGTGGAAAACCAAGAGAACCCCTGTTGTATGAGTTGTACAACAAAGGGAATGCAAACTGAGGTACCTCAACTCATCTGTAAATCTAAGTGTTGTCTTTGTGGAACAGGAATTGATGTACCTACTAAATATTCAGTCTTCTGAAGATAAATGTAATCATGTCCATAAAACCCCTGCCTAGTAACTGAACTCCTGTATGTCTCCTTATATGTTGTTTCACAAAATTAAAGGCCAATCAGGATTGGTGATACTTTTCTATCTTCCCCGTACTAAAGTCAAAGCACCCTTGTCACTGAGGCTGTAAGAACTATTTCATGGTGACAGCTTTGCAATCTATTTTCCACTCTGCCTATGCATTACAATGATTAGTTTAGAGCAATCCCTAATGGATGTTAACCACACTGAAGCCAGGTATTCAACAATCCTCTGGTGACTGTGGAGCTACATGAAGGCATACCTCTCTCCCATAGAACTCAATAAGCTTGGCCACCCTTCAGAGACAAGCCTGTGATTATCTACCTCAGGGGAGATTTAGTAAGCACAATACTTATCAGTTCAGATTCACCCTGATTTTCTGCCCCCATTTCTTCCACTATGACCTGGATCTTATGTTCCATTAAAATTCCTTATTTATGATACCACCATCTTTGGTCCTCATATCTTTGTATCACAAGAAAAAAATCTGTGTAGGAAGTGCCAGAAATCTGATAAAAAGTTCCTCAAGTTCCTTAGCTTTGAACAAAGGAGAAAAACCTTGAATAGAACAGCATGTTGATCAAGGGAAGAGATCCAGGAAAGGAGTAGAAAGTACAGGTTCTCACGTGAGGAATTTGTGGTAGAGCACAAAAGCTGCTTCCTTTTGCCCACATTGATCAAGGTCGGCTGCCATTTTGCAAAAGTTTTTCTTAGGCTCATGTAAAATGCCAGCGGAAAAATTCTTGTTGATTTCAATGTTCTGCCCAAGAGCACTTAAAAGTTGGAACTGCTCTTGGGGAAGAAGAGTGACATCATCATTCCTGGGGATGTTCTAAGTTTGAAAAGAGAAGATAGAAAACATCTAAACACTTTGTCTGGAATGCTGCCATTCCAGATTTCTAGCACCTCCTCGCATGGACACACACACACACACACACACACACACACACACTTTTGTGTATATATGTCTGTGTTAGATTCACAGACCTCTCTCCCTAACAAAATTAGAGTGGATAGAACACCTCATGTGGAAATTCAGCTTCATACATTTAGTGAATAAACCCACCATGGGATCTCTTATTATGCCAGTAAAGTGGTAGATTTGAGATTAGGGATGTTTATTCCCATTCAAAACATAATTCAAAAGAGCTCTGAGTGAATGTTCAGCCTAAGGAGCTGGGTTACAAATAGGCTATTTATTGAAATCAGGACAAGAAGACTTCACATAGCTGTGAGTGGCAGTGTACACATAGCAGGGTTATGTATTACCATGGTCATGACATATGAAAACTAAATTCCTGATGTTTAAGAAGTTCAGAAACTCAGGCTGAGAATCTTCAGTAGGCCATAAAGGCTGTGAGAACTGAGAGCACCTTGGACCATAGCACTGTTCAAGGCTCTCTTTCATTAGAGTCTACATTGCTACAGTGTGCAATGTACACTAAAGACTAACTGGCCAGAGCATTGATGTTTTCTCTGATCCCACTGGCAATATAAAGAAAAAATGATATATGACCAGTTGGGTGAAAACATTTGAGGATCACTAGTCTAAACACAGGAAAAGACATTGGTATTTTAAATTTGCCTCAAAGGGTTCTATTCAAATTACCTTTATTTATAACTGTGTTGAGACCACATTTGTTGTTCCAGTACACAAAGGACCTTTATTGCCTAGACTCTGTTGGTGTGAGTGCCTAGGGTTCAGGAGGTTCCCACCTGTCACAAGATAAACAATAATTTAGGAAAGGAGATACTTTGCTTCTCTGTGTTTCAATTGAAATTATAAGTGAATTACTCTGCAATTTACATCGTGTCTACCATCCTGCTTCAATTCCTGAACTGTAGGTTAAAAGCCTGTATCTCCATGGTCCCCAAGTGCATAGGTGGCATATCTTCACAAGTAGTGCTAGCACTGGCACTTCTTTTAAAGATTTTGCCTGGAGGACCACAGCAGGTACTATAGTTTTTCTGTGTCGTAGACATGACACACTGTCACATTTCTCTGTCCTGAAGGTTCCATTCAAAGCACAAAGCCCAGTTCCATGAAGGTTATACTGTGATTCCCCAGTAAGACACATCTGCCAATCCAGGCAGGTCACACAGGACAACCCGGTCCATAGAAGTTTGGCAGATGTGGCAGCCAGTTCCATGCTCCCATCACAACACTGCTACTGAAGAGCACTGCAGTTCAAATGTTAATGTGGAAACTGAGTGGAGATTGGTTACCATAGTGAGGCATCTTGGCTTTGAGTATTCCTGTGTATACCCCACCTGTCTCTCTGATTCTCTGAAAAACCTCTCATGAACTCCCTGGGTGCTTTCTCTACACTCTGCTCTCTTAAGCACTCTACATCTAGGTGCGCTCAGAGGCCAGCCTGTTAGTTTTGCTACAATGGAATGTGTAGATACTTATAGTGGAAGAGTGAATGCTCTGTCCAAAATCATAAGCTCAGATATATCAGGGCCAAAACTGACCCTATGGCAACAGATTCTAGTTCATTACATACCCTGTGCTTCCACACTGTCTGGGCTTCTCAAAATATATGGGGATATCAGCTAAAGAAATGTATAGATTTCTTTCCATACCAGACATTGTAAGGCTTGTAATGTGAACACAGTTTGGGAAAACAGGTTTGCCCTTATCATAAGGACGGCAAGATGATTCAGGTTCTCATTGGCTAGCAGGTAGAATAGTATCATAAAACTGTACGGGTAGCTCTTGCCCAAGAATTCCTGCTTAGGGAGACACAGAGTTATCAATGATATACAAATGAGTCTTTATGGATTCCTGTCTTATCTTTGTAGCTTTCTAATTCCTCATGGTTACAAAGATTATACAGTGCCTAGTGAGATAAATGATTATAAAGCTGTGAAATTCACTTCATCCTGATCCCTAATACTAATGAGAATCTAGATAACCATGATTTCTCTAGTCCCTGTGTATTGGGAGGGTCAGAATAAAACAAAATTCTTAGCACAGTCTCACCCTTTAGGCACCTTTCAACCACAAGTGCTCAGAAAGAATTCTATATCTTTTTAGTGATAATTTGACTTCATGGCCAGAGTTTGCCTATAGTTCATCATTCTTCCTAGAATGGCCATAAACTAGCATCAATCACTCTCTCTATGCCACCTGGGTGGTAGAATTTTAAGCTTGAGCCCAGACATTGCACTAAGAATTGGTTCTACAATATATGCATGGAATGCTCATTTTCTTAATTATAAAGCATCATCAGTCTTTAGGGACTCAAGACAAAAAACTAAACGTGAAAAGAGATTTTGCTGATGAGTTGTTCCTCCTAGTCACTTCCTGTACCAGCCTCATGATCATTCCTGATCTCTTGACCTATATGTTCATTAAATCCTTCAATATTTGCCATGTACTCAATATTTTTTAGGCAGTATACCTTTTAAAATGTATTTGTTTATGATCATTTGGCTGCCTTGAGCATTCAGCGCTGAGCTTACTGTTACATGGTTAACACCTCTATGTTCCGTCCTCTCCTTTCATCTATTCTTTCATATTCTCTTCTACTACAGTCTTGCCCCATTTTTTATTCTCTTCACTACCTCTAGGTAAAGGTGGTGTGATCTTTTAAATAAATGGTCCCTAGCTTGCCTTATCTAGAGTATCAGGTTCCTTAGTGCCCTGTGATCCACCCTTGTATCCTCCTAAAGTCACAATTCCATAGAGAGCTCTAGAATCTGCCAGCAAATAGATAAGTAAAAGTTCAGTCCAAAATTTCAACCCTAGGAAATGTCAGAGCCAAGCCTTAGTTAGGGCACAGTCTTGTCCTTCAATACGTTATTCTCAATCCCACCTTATTTTGATGATTCCCTATTTGAGGGACTGTCAATTAAATAAACATGTTGGTTTCTTTTCCTACCTGACATTGTGGAGGCAGGAAGACAAGTAGAGGTATAAGATCTGGATAAGGGGATGAAAAATGGATTAATGGGGTTCCCAGGCAAAATTCACGTGTGCACGCTGAAGCAGTTCAACTGAACACTGAGCCAGACTTGTTTACTCAGCTCCATGGTAACCTCAAGATTCTATTAGTTGCTGATTGGATGAGAGGGAATCTGATGTCACAAGGCAGATGAAACCCAACAGTCATTTCAGAAGCCATGTTTTAAAAAGGAAAGACATGACACCATGCTAGAAAGGAAGGCTAGGACTTTTCTTAAGAAAGAGTGTCACACATTTCTTGCAAGTGTTAGTAAGACACTTATCATTGAAATGTGATTATACATCCAACCATATAATATTAGTGTATGTTATATTCACAAATATGTCCTCAGTAGGTGTTTAGTTATTGTTTAATTGCTGTGAAGTACCACCATGACTGTAGTATTTCTTTGAACAGGAAGCATTTAATTGGGGTGTCCTTATGGTTTTACAGTCAGAATCACTGATGTCATGTCAGAGTTTTTCATAGTAAACCAAAGGATGGAGAGAGAGAGAGAGAGAGAGAGAGAGAGAGAGAGAGAGAGAGAGAGAGAGAGAGAGAGAGGCAGAGAGAGACAGACAGAGGCAGAGAAAGAGACAGAAATAGACAGAAAGATAGAGACAGACACACAGAGACACACAGACAGACAGAGATAGACAGAGGTAGACAGAGAGACAGAGAGACACAGAAAGAGAACAGGATACAGAAACAGGACAGAAAGAGATACAGAGAGACACAGACAGAGTGAGAAGAGAGAGAGAGAGACAGAGAGACAAACAGAGACAGACAGAGAGATGGAGACAGAGAGAGACATAACTAGAGACAGAGATAGATTCAGATCCTGTCACTGGCATCTTAAAACTTCAAACCCACCCCACAGTGAAACATTTCCTCCAACAGTCTCCCCTAGTGACTAACCCCCTCTACTATATACTGCCAGACTCCCATTGACACATCTTATCCTACAGTCCCTCAGTTTCATTATTCTCACAATAGACACCATAATCTCAACAGGACCATAACTTCTGATCTTTTCGAAACAGTTACTGGGGACTAATGATACAAATTTATAACTCTGTGGTGCTCTTCCCATTCAACTCACCAAGAAACGGAAGAAGAAGAAGGGAGACTTCTAGGCTGAAAAAAGATATTACTGATGAAAATTTGTAATTCAGTCTCACAGGGCAATTTCCAAGAACCAATGCATGGTCCTTCATTGAAAAGCTCCTTTAGGATAAATGTGTTTCATTCGCACATTGGCAGATTAGGTGTTTTCAAAAAAAGAATGACAGCATGGCATTTGTAGACAAGTGGATGGAAATAAAAACTTCATCTTAAGTGACATAACAAAAACCAAGAAATATAAATACTAAATGTATTCACTTATATCTGGATTGTAGTCACGAACAAACTTCTAATTGATATACCGAGAGATAGGGTATAAAGAAAAGAACTATGATGGACACATGCATCTCCATGGAAGGGGGAGATTGAATAGAGCTTACAGGTGACCTACACTGAAAGAGAATGGACACATTCAGTGAGGAATGGGAAGGGAGATAGGGGAGAGGAAGAGAATCCTGGGAGATATAGATTCAGTTGCTGGGCCATTTGAGGCATAACATGGAAACCTAGTGTGGTGGACATGCTAAATTATAGGGAGGCAACCATCGTGATTTCTACTGATGGGGATACAGGGTCTCCACTGGCTTTTTTGTCATGAAAAAGGCTTCCATGAAAACAGACTTCATTGCATTCATTTGAGTTGTTCTGCAAGGCCATCCCATGGAAATATACAAACAACCTAGGCTGTTGCTAAGTCAACTCTTTACTCTCAGATAACTGAGAGTGGAGTTCAATTGCTTAGGACAACACCTACACAGCACAGTGAAATTGAATTTGAGCTGAGGCATGCTTGAAACCTTTCCCCTTATGTTCTAGTTTCTTTGTTGTAGGAGCATACTCTGTTGACTACTGAAAGAGAATCAAATACCACCTCAGCCACAAAACCTTTGACCTACAATATTTTCTGTTGCTTGTCTGTTATTCAGTCTCATTGTACACTTCTACCTGCTAGATATGCTAGGGCAGTGTTGTCAGAGAACCTCTAAGAACAATATAGAAATAGAAATGTCTGATTTGATATAAGGCCCAATTAATGAGATACAATCTATACAAGTCACTGCTCAGGTAACCAAAATATAGAGTCTAGATGCACCAGAAACCTACTTTAAAATCGAATTCTACTAGTATAAAGAATTAAATAAATGAAACAATTTAGTAGTGCCTTATCCAATTCTTTTAATCCCACTGATCAATGCCCTTTCAGCCATTATAAGAAAGCCTTCCTCTTGCAGTAGAAGGGAACATGTATAGAGACCCATACCTAGATATTATAAAGAGAGAGAGAGAGAGAGAGAGAGAGAGAGAGAGAGAGAGAGAGACTGAGTCACACACACACACACACACACAGAGAGAGAGAGAGAGAGAGAGAGAGAGAGAGAGAGAGAGAGAGGAGACTTGTTTTCATTAAAATGTATTACATTGAAGACTCCTGGGCTAGGAAGGAGGAATTGCTGCATGGCAAGGAGAGCAGAGTTGCATGCTGGGAAGAGATGACACTGCTGCCTGCGACACGTGCAGCCTCAGCACCAAGAAGAGCCCCTGTTTTCTGGCACTGCTGCCTACAAGCAGTATGGCACCATGCAATTGCCTTACTCCACCAGCCCAGGGTGATGCACATACAGCTGACCTCATGAACTTTAGGGAGTCATCCTGGAGAGGAAGCAGCATAACAGAGAAAGTTCCACATGCAGCATCCTGGACCACATCTGTATTGATGCTGTCGAAGCTCTTGTTTGCATGAGTTCTTGGGGACAAAGTTCTCAAATGAGACCCCACTCTCCTGTCCCTGATTCTGGTTATGTCACCACTGCTGTACAGCACACCAGAAGAACTACTTCAAAATTTCCCACCTTTAAGATCATCTTTGCATACATACTTACCTTTTAGCTGCAATTGTGATGGGATGGCTGGGACAACAATATTGCAAGGTCAGATGAACTGTCTTGCCACCACAGAACTCATATTGGAGGGAAGAAGCTGGTGTGTCCTCTGTGTGACTGGCACTACATACAGTGTGACCAACTGACAATGCATGATCATCCACACATGACAACCAAGAAGATCCCAGCCTGGCGGGTGGAGGTGGGCAAGCTTAACAGAATCGCCTTGGCCGAAAGGCCCGGGGGGGGCATCCTCGAACCCTTGTTGGTCTTTGGCTGTGGCATCCAGGGAATCCATCACCTTCAGGCTTCTTAGAAAGCCTCTTCAGGAATGGTATCTATGTTCCTCCCCACAAATAAACATGGTCTCTGGGCTTTTGAATCGGGGGGGGAGGGGGGAGGAATGTTTCTGATGGAAGTATATTAATTTACTATTCTGATTGGAACTCTGTTCAATACCTTTTTTAGTTTTAGAACTTTGTCTCTGTCTCTCTGTGTATCTCTGTCTCTGTCTCTCTCTGTCTCTCTCTCTCTCTCTTTCTCTCTCTCTCTCTATCACTCTCTTTCTCTCATTCTTGTAAGGAAATGGAAGAAAATTTGCTCTAAATCATCAGCATTCAAACAAATATTTCTGCAATAAAACTTACAAAATCTGGAATATTTTTGTACCTTTCTTTTCAAGTTTTGTAGATATCTGACAGTATACATATATTTATAGTTTTATAAAAATATTTATATTGTACTCAAACCACAAATTTGTAGATAGACAATTTCACAGCCTTCTTTTCCATTTTTTAACAAAGTTTTGTACTCACCCTACTTGATACTAACCCAGATAGTTAGTCAGAAAGAAACAAACTAACAATTTTGATACCAGCCTTGTCTAGTGATTGTTGTAGATCAGAACTGGTTTTTGTTGAGAATAGTTTTAGATATCCTGGGTTATTTTGTTGTTCCAGATGAATTTGAGAATTGCTCTTTCTAGATCTATGAAGAATTGAGTTGGGGTTTTGATGGGGATCGCAATGAATCTGTATATTGCTTTTGGCAAGATGGCCATTTTTACTATATTGATTCTGCCAATCCAGGAGCAAGAAATATTTTTCCATCTTCTGAGGTCTTCTTCGATTTCTTTCTTCAAGGAGTTGAAGTTCCTGTCATACAGATCTTTCGCTTGTTTGGTTAGAGTTACGCCAAGGTACTTTATGTTGTTTGTGGCTATTGTGAAGGGTGTTATTTCCCTAACTTCTTTCTCAGCCTGCTTGTCCTCTGAGTACAAGAAGGCTACTGATTTGCTTGAGTTAATTTTATAACCAGCCACTTTGCTGAAGTTGTTTATCAGCTGTAGAAGTTCTGTGGAGAGTTTTTTGGGTAACTAAAGTAAACTATCATATCATCTGCAAATAATGATAGTTTGACTTCTTCCTTTCCAATTTGTATCCCTTTGACTTCCTTATGTTGTCTAATTGCTCTCGCTAGAACTTCAAGTACTATATTGAAAAGATATGGAGAGAGAGGGCAGCCTTGTCTAGTCCCTGATTTTAGTGGGATTGCTTCAAGTTTCTCTCCATTTATTTTGATGTTGGCTACTGGTTTGCTGTAGATTGTTTTTACTATGTTTAGGTATGGGCCTTGAATTCCTGCTCTTTCCAAGACTTTTAGCATGAAAGGATGCTGAATTTTGTCAAATGCTTTTTCAGCATCTAATGAGATGACCATGTGGTTTTTTTCTTTTAGTTTGTTTATGTAGTGGATTACATTGATGGATTCCCGTATGTTGAACCATCCCTGCATCCCTGGGATGAAGCCTACTTGATCATGGTGAATGATCGTTTTGATGTGCTCTTGGATTCGGTTGGCAAGAATTTTATTTAGTATTTTTGCATTGATATTCATAAGAGAAATTGGCCTGTGGTTCTCTTTCTTTGTTGGATCTTTTTGTGGTTTAGGTATTATCGTGGCTTCAAAGAATGAGTTGGGCAGTATCCCTTCTGTCTCTATTTTGTGGAATAGTTTGAAAAGTATTGGTGTTAAGTCTTCTTTGAAGGTCTGGTAGAATTCTGCACTAAAACCATCTGGTCCTGTACTTTTCTTGGTTGGGAGGCTTAAATCCGAACTCAATTATTTATAGATCTAGAAAGAGCAATTCTCAAATTCATCTGGAGCAACAAAAAAACCAGGATAGCTAAAACTATTCTCAACAATAAAAGGACTTCTGGGGGAATCAATATCCCTGTCCTTAAACAGTACTACAGAGCAATTGTGTTAAAAACTGCATGGTATTGGTACAGCAACAGGCAAGTGGATCAATGGAATAGGATTGAAAACCCAGAAATTAACCCACAGACTTATGGTCACTTGATCTTTGATAAAGGAGCCACAACCATCCAGTGGAAAAAAGATAGTCTTTTCAACAAATGGTGCTGGTTCAACTGGAGGTCAACATGCAGAAGAATGCGAATTGACCCACTCTTATCTCCTTGCACTAAGATCAACTCCAAGTGGATCAAGGACCTCCACATAAAACCAGACACACTGAAACTATTAGAAAAGAAACTTGGGAAGATCCTGGAGGACATAGGCACAGGGGGAAAGTTCCTGAACAGAACACCAATAGCTTATGCACTAAGATCAAGAATTGAGAAATGGGACCTCATAAAATTACAAAGTTTCTGCAAGTCAAAGGACACTGTCAGAAGGACAAAACGACAACCAACAACGTGGGAAAAGATCTTCCCCAATCCCACATCCGACAGAGGGCTAATATCCAATATATACAAAGAACTCAAGAAGTTAGACCACAAAGACCCAAATAACCCTTTCAAAAAATGGGGTACAGAGCTAAACAAAGAATTTTCACCAGAAGAAATTCGGATGGCTGAGAAACAACTTAAGGGATGTTCAACATCATTAGTCATCAGAGAAATGCAAATCAAAACAACCCTGAGATTCCACCTCACACCAGTCAGAATGGCTAAGATTAAAAACTCAAGAGACAACAAGTGCTGGCGAGGATGTGGAGAAAGAGGAACACTCCTCCACTGTTGGTGGGATTGCAAAATGGTAAAACCACTCTGGAAATCAGTGTGGCGGTTCCTCAGAAAATTGGGCATGTCCCTTCCAGAGGACCCTGGCATACCACTCCTGGGCATATACCCAGAGGATTCCCCTGCATACAATAAAGACACATGCTCCACTATGTTTATAGCAGCCTTGTTTATAATAGCCAGAAATTGGAAGGAGCCCAAATATCCCTCAAAGGAGGAATGAATACAGAGAAGGTGGTATATTTATACAATCGAATACTACTCAGCAATTAAAAATAATGAATTCATGCAATTTGTAGGTAAATGGTTAGACCTGGAAAATATCATCCTGAGTGAGCTAACCCAATCACAAAAGAATACACATGAAATGCAATCACTGATAAGTGGATATTAATGAGCCCAGAAGCCCTAAATACTCAAGGCACAATTAGCAAGTCAAATGATTCCCAAGAAGAAAGGAGAGGACCCTGGGCCTGGAAAGATTGGATCCAGTTTTGTAGAGAAACTGTGGGGGGAGGGGGAATGACTGGGGAATAGTTGGGGGGGAGAGGAACTATGGGACATAGGGAGGGGGAACTGGGAAAGCGGAAAGCCTTTGGAATGTAAACATTGAATATAGAAAATAAAAATTAAAAAAAAATAAAAGTGACGTGAAGACATTTATAAAAAAATTAATAAAACAAACCTAGTCCTCCACCAACAATGAAGGGCACAATATATGATACAGGTATACAGATGGAGCCTGGATAATCCAGTAGAAGGAACTAGCAACTTCCAGGAATGCGGGTGAGGGAATACTGAAAGCAGAACAAAATGTTAGTCTGAAGAGTTTCAGCAGCTGCAAATTTTATTTCCTTTTCTACGACTGCATTTTACATGTATAGAAAGCTGTCAGGGAGGTTTTCAACCTTCAAAATATGCATATTCACTTGACTACATGATCAAGATATTTTGTTTATAAACATTAATATTAGAATAGCCAATTTCTTAGTTGTTTATTTGGACAGGAACCCCTGTAGCACTGGGTGGTATAATAAGTAATATAAGATGATATAGGATTTATGTTTTTCTTTCCACTGGATCTGTATACTGAGATTGCAAGCTTGCACCACCAAGCAAGTCTTATGCAGTGCTGAGGACAGAGTTCAAGGCTTTGTGCTTGCTAACCAAGTAATTTAACAACTGAGCTATACTACCTTACTTCATCTCATAAGAACAAAATGCTTCTCATTGTTTACAAATGTAGGTCACAGCAGAACTGAGAAAATTGGAATACCATAGATCCAAAGTTTTGCTGAGTCTTCTAGTAAGGACCTGTGCTCAAGACTAAAAAAAGCGAGAGAAGCAGAGAGATAAAGCCACCAAGAAAGAGAGTGGGTAACATTTACTCTTGACATTTCCTGTTGTTCACCCCTGTCAGAAATTCTTGGTAGGAGGAGAATTCCAGATTCGGGAAAATAAGCTTGGAGGGCCAAAGTCCCAAAGAACAGAGTCTCTGTCTTCTGTCCCAGTAGTTCTGATCCTGCAAAGTTA
Source organism: Apodemus agrarius (assembly GCA_964023405.1). Taxonomy (NCBI): domain Eukaryota; kingdom Metazoa; phylum Chordata; class Mammalia; order Rodentia; family Muridae; genus Apodemus; species Apodemus agrarius. The sequence continues at coordinate 9,469,313 of OZ030005.1, read as the reverse complement.
TACCTACTGCAGACTCCACTCTCTTTGACCCTGTCTTTCTACTGGAGGTTTTATTCTTTCAGACACCAGCGACTGTTTACCATTCTTACTGCTTTTTTTTTATTCCTAGGTAAAAATGAAAAAAAGGAAAAAAAAATCCAACTAAGTCTCTATCATTGTCCCTGCACATTTCACAGGCAGGACACATTATATTTGTCCAGTTTTTGGCTATTAATAAAGCTGCTATGAACATATTTGTGCATGTGTCCTTGTGGGATGATGGAGCATCTTTTAAGTATATGCCAAGGAATGCTACACCTCTGTTTTGAGGTGAGACTATTCCCAATCTTCTGACAAACTAACCCATTGATTTCCAGTAAAATATGTATACTGTATATGAAACTTGGGTTCAACTCTTGTCCAAAAGCAGATTTCTAAAAAAAAAAAAAAAAAAAAAAAAAAAATAGATGTATTAAGTAGTAAGAACATGGTTGGCAGCAATTTTTACTATGTTTAAATGGTACATTTTATTTGATTTCAAAACCATTTTAAGATGACCCTATACTCTAAGCCAAATAAGGCAATCCGATCTTGAATATACGAACAAAAGCAAGTATTGGAATTATATTGGAGGGAATTTTTGTATTGTGATAAGTTCCTAAATGTATAAAGATATACTCAGGCTAACACAAAAAGACTTAGGGATATCTTTTCAAATTCCTTTTAACTTTGCTAATGATATTAAATATCAGACTTCTAAATTTATATGAGGAACAATATATATTTGATAATTAAGGTTTTTTAATACCCAAGATCTACTTGGTTAGGACTTAAAGATAGACGTCTGCATGCTTTGTTTGCTAACTTTACTGAGCTTTAGCTGTTTGGGTAAACTGAGGTATACAAGAAATTATGATAGTTTATTATGTTGCACTGTAAAGAGAATCAAGAAAATTTTCCAGGCCCTCTATGCAGTGTCTTTATAGTTAAACATTATATTTTCATGCCAAAGATCTCCAGTTTAAATCTTCGACTCAAAATTATAATGCTCAAGTTCAACAAGGATAAAATTATCAACTCGTACTCTTATGAATGCCACTAATTTTTAAACTCTTATATCATTCCTATGAATGACAAACTTTATTTAGCTTAAAACACTATATGTGTTTTAAGGTTAATACTAAAACTAGTAGCTAAAACAAGTAAAGTTTATTTAAAATCATGTTTACTTAATAAATGCTCATCATCAATCTCTTCAAGAGATTTAATTGACAAAGGGGCATAACAGTGCACCTGGGGAGGTAGGTCAGGGGCTGGGCTCGAGGCCAGGCCATGCTGGAGTGTGGTAACTACTAGAATGAACTGTGCACATGCCTCTCTCTCCAGCAGGACTTTGAAGAGACTGTGGATATTTGTTGACTCTGCCTTTTCAAAAAGGTTATGTTTCCTAAGTACATTCTCTACAGGAAACCCTCTTAGAGCTTCTGGTTCTGGGATTGGAAAGTCCATGCTGCCTTGAACAGCAACAGAAGACTTAATGCTTTCCTGTAGGACAGCCAAAGTCTGGCCAAGAAGTCATCTTGTTGACCAGGGAAACTAGGACAACGATCTAGGTAGCTTGCAAGTCTTTGTAATTTTAGTGGAAGTAGAGATAATACGGTTTATACTTCCTGCTACAATTTATTCTTTTCAGAATTTTGAGCATATGGACTTACGAACTGTAGCTCTAACTGGGAAAACACATAAGCTTATTTACCAAGACAGTAGCTGCCTTGTTAAGTCATATAACTGGGACTTCTACCTACAGTTTTCTAGAACTTGTAGGCTTCTTGCTGAGAAAGGCAAACCCAGTCTACCTTGCTGACCTACGTCCCTCTTAAACAGGCAAACTCACAAAATAAGTTTCAAAGTATTTTTTTCCTATTTATTTATTTAAAGATGTTGCTTTGCAATGACTGCTTTCAGTTATCAGACATTTAGGTTTCCTGATAAATGATTGGATGAAATGTGTTCAACCTCAAGTAAGTTGTGAGGGTCTGAATAGTAGCTTATGATGTGTAAATACAAATTGTATAGTTCTAAGGAAGTAAAAGTTTAAATAATTAGTGATGATCTAAAACATGTTCTTAAGATGTGTAAATGAAAGTTATATAAGTATAAGAAAGTGACTTAAGGTAATAATGTTTTAGAGTTCCTCTCCTATCTATGCATTTGTCAGATGAAAACTTCTAAAATTAACAATTTTATTTTGAATGAATGGAGTTCTAATAAGCTATTAATGTAGCCCTGGTAAAGAATTCTTCAGGATTTTAAAATATTGAAGCTATTGGCCTGGAGTAGTGGTAGGTACTTTTAATCCTCAAAGTGGAAGCAGAGGCAGGGAAATCACTTAGAGGGAGGCCAGCCTGATCTACACTGTGAATTACTATGTAGGGCTACAAAGTTAGATACATACATACACACACACACACACACACACACACACACACATGATTTATTATTTGTACTGTCAACAAGTTGTAACTTTTAAAATTTTTAGAATGTCTTCTAAATATACACTTAAACATTATTCTATTAAAACTTAATTAAAATTTCAGAGTTGACATTAATCTATCTAAGGTCAATCGACTCCATTTAACTATTCTTGTTATTTAATAAAATATGTTTCCCTGCCTACTGCCTATGCTAGAGGGTAGAATTCCTATGTCCTCCTCCTTTCTGTCCCCTCCCTCCCTGTTTTATAGCCCAGCAGTTTTTATCTGAAGAAGTCTGTATTATAATTGTTATTGAGAGTCTGTGAACAGAATGTGGTTTCGCTCTTTATGGACATGGATTATGCCATTCACTTAGAACCATAACAATGGAATGCATACTGTGTAATTGTTCACCAAGCAGACCCACACTCCTGAAAACAATCACACTCAATTATAACCAGGGTAAAGTACTTATGAAGTTGTTGCTTCGTGGTTGGCAGCTGATATTCTGGATCCTACACATAGTTAAAGTTGTTATCTTTGTTACATTAGGAAAGCCATAAACTGTGAAACCAAGGGAAGGAAACATCTACAATCATCATTTTGGAGCCAATCATAGCTTGATTATAGTTGCATTCTGAAACTATTTTCTAACGGTAGTAAATATCTTTCAAATACATCTGAATATGTTATATTTCTCTTTCTCCTGAACAGTAAAAGTTAGCAAATCTTCATGGAGTGAATAATTCAGTGAAATCAATCAGTGATATACACCAGACAGTAAAAAGAGCAACCATAATATATCTAAATTTCATTTTCTCCTATGCATGTTATCTTGGCTCCCCATTTTAGGCAACCTGTATGGTCATGTTTTTCTATCTGTAAGGTCCAACATAAGAAAGCATCGATAATCTGTTTTATTTTAATATCATTTCTTCTGCATCAAGTATCTTTCAGTTGATTCAGAAGGAAAACAGAGACAGGGTGGGAGGTTGGCTCAGTGATTGATAGCGTTGGCTGTTTGTCTGGAAGACCTAGGTTTGATCTCCAGCTCTGATAGGATGGCTCAGAACTGCCTCTAACTTCCTGAATTTTTACTGGACTTGGATAGGATCTTCTGACATCTGTAGCTAATAGATATACACTGCACACATAGACACACACATTCATGCAAAAACACTTTTGCTTATATAACCAAGAAAAGTATAAATATTTTTAATATCCTGACTGAAAATATGGTACAGCAATAGTGACAGAAAAGATGAGGTAGTAACCAAACAATCTGAGGTCAGGCCATGTCATATGAGATGGAGCCCCCTGTACATGTTACAACAGTGATAGAAAAGTAACCTGGCAACCAGAAGGCAAGGAATTCTTCAGAGTCACTCAGCCCAAAAATCTCACACAAAAGTTTTATTAGGAAGGAAAAACCCAGAAGGCTGTGTGGAGAGAATATTTTCTATTTGTATGGATGAGGCACCTGTCAATTAAAATCTGATGGCCTATAGCTTAGGCACAATGTAGAAGGCGGGGCATACAGGAGGCAGAAAGGATTCTGGGAGAGTGCCCAGTGGAAGATTCCACCCAGAACATTTGAGAAAACAGGCACATGGTAGCTGAGCAAGGGTAAACATACACCCAGCTGAATATGAATTAGAAAAACATGGGTTAATTTTTGTTATGATCAAGTCAGAAATGAGCGTAACTATATGACAAGTGTATTTTTAAATACATTTTGAGTTCCAGTCTTCTTCCTGGAAGGATGGTTCTAGGAGGAAGGTCCAAATTTAACTTCCTCTGGGGTGGCTGCCTCCGCTCAAATGAAAAGCAGCAGAGAACTTAATACAAGACAGGGATATATACCTCTTCTTCGGGTTGGGGCACAAGGATTTCCAGGATAGGGATTGCTGCGATTTAGACTTTTGTGCTTGGGCTACTGTGTAAGGATGGAGTGTGGATGGGGAAGCCTGAGGCTGGCCTGTAGGGCAGTCAGTGTGTTGTCTCTGTGGAACTTGGCAGTTGGAGGTTTTCAGGGGAGGGGCTTAGCCACTCTTTGGCCACAAGGGATTTACACACATCAGACACTGCTTAAGTGACCAAGAAAAGGAAACTAGATATTCAAAATACTTTACATACTGAGGGGCCTGTGCTCAGGAAAATAAACTATAGGAAGATTGGCAAGGTTTCCTATCTCGTATTTTCTTCTTCAGGTGCTCACTTGCAGCTCCAAAATTTCTCTAGAAATCTCATTCAGTGCTGTCAACTTGAAGGCTATTATGCTTTCTCTGGTGGAAATCAGCGAGAGCTAATGGCTGAGAAAAAATTCCGTATGAACCTGGTTAAAATTTTCCATGTTCTCCATCTCTTTGTGTCTTGGGGTTTTCAGTCACAATAAGCTTCCACCAGAACTCTAAAGTCTCTGCTTCCCCATGTTTCTCTGTCCAAGTCCCCAGCTCGCATTCCCTTGAGGGACCTGCCTCAAGTCTCAGCAAACCTAGGGTATCACATTAGCAGGTACAAGGTTATAAAGTCCCATGATTATATATTTCTATTTTTCTTGCTTGTATACAAGACTTTCTTGTGTTAATATCTCATCAACATTTAGGTGTATGCTTTCCTGATGAGAGCCGAGGTTACCACAGGAAATTATAGTGTATAAACACTTGTGAGGCAACATATGGGTGCTGAGATCAAATAAGATCTACAGATTTAGTGGTATTCGTTTAGTACTGAGCCTTGTTTGGAGCTCCATTTATCATCTTTAAAGTAAGTGGTGCTCTGGAGAGTATTGGAGATCAGAATGTGTTGTTTACTCCTCATCCTTTCATCTAGGAACATTTAAAAGTGATGATCTGGACCCTTAGCCTCATCTTTTCCTGATAGTACCACCTCACTTAAAACTCTGCACTGGTCCTCAATAATTTGGATTCGGTGTTGAGTTGTATCCATGTCTACAGGATCAACTGTGATATGACAAGACATAATGTCTGTCTTCACTTACACCAACAACAAGAAGTATAGGTGAGCATAACAGAGAAGGATATAATAGGAGATGTGAAGGAAAAGAGCTTGTCTAGGACAGATGTGGAATGGAATATAAGCATTGCAAGAAAGACACAGATTCACTTCCTGTACTCATCTAGCCTTAGACATCCAAGGGGCCACTGGTAAGAAAGCCTTCCACTGTAGAGATGGAACGGCCATCACTGTGGCTTCCATGTATGATCCATTTGCTGACTGTTGACTTGTGGAAATAATTGAGATCTCATTATTCTCAGATAGCTGCTGGTGATTATGACTGAAAAATTCAGTCCCAGGTGTGAGAAATACACTATGTACATTTATGCAGGGAGGCCTGAGGCTACATAAACAATATAAGCTAGTACTACTTCTCATGGTTACATACCAGAATTAGATGGTAAGACCCTACATTTGAAGACACCACAGTTCGTTCTTGGCACATAGCATGATCTGTGTCTAGAAAACTTCCTCCCTGCTGCCTAGCATTCTCTGTGCCGTGTGGTGCTACGCATAGTGCTGTGAGAAAAGTTATTTTCTGACCAGTAGTGGCTTCTATTTGCTGTAGGAAGGATATTCCTACAGAAGCAATCATGGCACTATTTCTATAACACTAAGAAACAATTTGTAGATGAATTTTTTACTACTTCACAGGATGGAATCCAGGCCTGAAGCTCCAAATCTCATCCTAATCACACATTGGACATGAGGAAGCATAGGACTGACATTTTGGACATATCAAACTCATTCCTGAATGTGCTTATGTCCATAGATTAGTGCTGCTTTTCCTATTGGTCAGAGATATTCCTTTGGCATGTGTTAATTCATAGACGTATTTATTCCTTAAGTTGTTGAAAGTAAATGTTGAGTGTTTGGTCCCAAATCAGATATTTATATCACACAGATAAACACCAAACCTCACCACTCAGGGGGCATGGTGTAACATAACCCAGAAATAGTATAATAGGTGGAGGCTTGGGAGGACTGCTGTGAAAACCTCTGTTCTGGACAGTACACGCCATTGCACTCATAAAACCCCTGCAGCTGTGTTTACTTCCACCGCAGCTTTAAAAAGTGAAGCTTTTTCAGTATTACATCGTACATATGAAAGAAGCTCCTCCTTCAGCCTTAGCAGAAGAGCTAATAATAGCAACAATTTGGGGGGTATGAGGTAGGAATTGTCCAAAGATCTACAGAATCTCAGAAGAAAACATGCAAGACACTCTCATTAAACACAGCAGATTATTTTTAATGTTGCAGGCCACTTGACTTCCAGGAAGACAGTCCTTGCCACCATGCCTGACAATTAGAGTTTGATCCTGGGATCCTACATGGTAGTAGGAAATACCTGATGCCTGCAAGTGCTCCTTAACTCCAGAGAAACTCTAGCATATGTACTCTCAGAAACAAACAATAAACAAATATACAGAAACACAGAGAGCAAGCAAGCTAGTGAGAGCAAGAGAGACAGACAGAGAGAGGGTGGGGAATAAATGTACACTTAAACAAGACATAATAATAGGAGAGATTTTTCTCTTCCTAGAATTGGCATTTCAGATGCACTTGGGGAAGCATATAAGAGGGGAGTGAGGAGTATATGTGATCAAGATAATTATAAATTACTCTCAGGTGGAAATCTGTTAATGCATAGGCTTATTTACTCTTTCACTGGTTGAGAGCCATTATTGAGTCCATGTCAAAGAATAAATGTTAAGTTTTCCACCCATAGTAACCACAAGACTTTATTTTATTATATTTTATTCATTTATTTATTTTGTTTTTTTTTTTTTTTTTTTTTCGAGGCAGGGTTTCTGTGTGTAGTCGTGGTTGTCCTGGATCTCAATCTGTAGACCAGGCTGGCCTAGAATTCAGAAATTTGCCTGCCTCTGCCTTCCAAGGGCTGGGATTAAAGTCATGCACCCCCCCCAGCACCTAGTAGGTAGGATCAATGTTTTTTTCTAAGTTCCATCTAAGCCTGCACTTCATAGGGACTTTCAGGACTTCAGGCAGACACATGTTCACACAGAAATCCAGTCATAAGGAAAGGAAGGGAGAAGGAAAAGGTAGAAAGGAGAGAAAAGAGAAATAACCGGGACAAGGTTGTCCACCATCACCTGCCAATCCTATTTGAGGACAGTCAGGCCTCTCATTTAACATGCTCATGGGAAACATGAACAGACACAAGACTCAAGAGTTTGAATCAAGAGTTAACTTTTACTATAGAATTAAAACAGTCTTTTAAATAAACTAGGAATCTGTTTGAGCATTCACTTATGGAAATAAAATAAGGCATTCTGTGAAATTTGAGGGAAACATCAATGTGTTGTGAGTAGTGTCAGTTGTGCACAGGGCCAAAGTCAGAGGCATTGAAGAGAATAGTTGTCCACACTCAGATCATAGTGAGCTTCTTTTTGCCAGTCGGTCACCAACAGTGAGTTTGTTGTGTCATCCCTTGTTATGACAGTAACTTTGTGTGAGTTTGATGCCAACTCTAGCCTTAATGGTCAGGTCATTTTCAATTCAGGGAAATCACATGCTGTAGAAACCATGTTCATGGCAAGCACTTTTCTGCCTCTAGGCCAGACAGATTTTCCTCCCGTAGTATGTTGTGTTCTGTGGCGAGACTGGTCAGTCAGGAGTATTGCCCTCAGCATAACTTAGTTGCAGGACTGGACAAACTGGAGCAGGTGACATGGTGTATGAGGAGTGGAGAAAGTCTTCCTTGTCCTATTTATGTTATATTTCTTTCACAGCTTCCAGAGGGCTGTAGTCATCTTCTCTGGTCTTCCAGGGTTTGACAGGTGGTCACTTTGTTACCAAAGTTCTTTTCACATCTATGATGAACTGCAGATTCAATATGCAGTGAACATCAAAGTACAACTGTCACTACATTAATGGTATAAACCTCAATTGGCATCCTCAAAGGGTCTTCTGGGAGTCTAGCAGGAACACTAGGATATTTTCCTGGAAATAGATCTTTTTCAGTTTCCCATGATGAGGTACCAGACTATAATAAACAATCTCATGTAGAGAAACATCATATTAAGTGCTTTGTATTAGAAACTGAATATTAGTGGTAGACTCATTTCAACTTAAGGTCAACCCAAAAGCAAGTAAGTTTCTCTTGAGTCAGAAAATTCTCTTAGTTGTTCAAAAATCACTTTATATGTCAGGGTAACATTTTGAGTAGAAGAACAATGTAGGCCAATGACTGGGACCTTTCACGTGTTTCTCGTCTGCAGTTGGTTAGTTAGTGTTGGAATTACTATCTGTCCCATATCAACCTGCAGCAGGTGAGGCAGATCAGCTTTGGGTGTACTGGTGCCTTACACAAATATTGGTGAATGACAAAATGGTTTGTCTTAACTTCTTAATAAATACACTATATAGAACAATGTATTTAGATCCAGGTGTGGTGGTGCATGCCTGTAATCCCAGCACTTGGTAGGCAGAGACAGGTGGATTTCTGAGTTCGAGGCCAGCCTGGACTACATAGTGAGTTCCAGGAGAGACAGGGCTACACAGAGAAACCCTGTCTAAAAAAAAAAACAATGAATTTAGAATTGCTATGATCTCCTCATATACTATTTTATGTTTAACTAAACTTTATATAGACTATATATATAGTCATATATATACATATATATATACATTATACACATATATATGTATATATTTATATATATATATAGTAGTCATATATATACATATGCATATATATCTTTTACTAAGCAAGGCCATACCCCATAATATCCTGCCTGGGCCAGGAGTATTCCAACCACTACACTTACTTTCAGCTTCTCCCTTATTTAAGACAAGACCATTTTGGTCATCAATGCCTGGTTTAACCTAATGTCTAGACAGTAACTATTCCAAGTTTTGTCTTCACTTCTAACCCATCTCTGCTTCTTTCCTGACAACAGCAGACTGATTTCTTCATCAATATTTCTGATGACTTCTTCAACAACCTCTTTGGGAATGCAGCAGTTTATATTGAATCCTGTGCCTGAGACCCATGGGATTTCTCCATATTTGACAAAGAGCTAATTCTGTCCTTCTGATATGGTATTGTACTACTGTCTTATGATCATACTATGTCGTTTCCTTTTCTACCCTACCCTCCTTCACTGAGTCATCATATATAATAACCCATCAAACAACTGCATGCAGGCATGGGGATAAATCTTGCAGATGTTAAGCCCTGCATGCCAGTAGTAAAAGTTACTTTTCTACTCATTGCAATTCAGTCACTGTTAGAATGGAAGAGGTGCAAATATAAAATTGAGGAAGACATGTTGAGAACAAGAGGGGTTTTAGTTTTAGATGGAGGAAGTGAAAAATTTGGAGCAGGCTTCCAGCAGATTCTCATTTCTTTCACTAAGTTGCATATGAACATAGATGCTTCCCCCATGAGCCATTAAACAACTGTGTTTATGCATGTACACTCATGCCTAAGCTATGATTTAAAACATCAAGCCTTTGAAAAACTAAAGTCAAAGAAAATGTAAACAATAAACAAGAAGAAACCATGTCCAAATGATTTCACAGGTCTTACATGATAGTAATCTGCTAACCCATTCCCAAAGGGCAGCCCCTTCATTTCAAATTCCCCTAGATTCTAGGGCCTAGATGCCAGCTTCAGTATGACAGGTATAACAGAATCTACAGGGACCAATTCCTCAAGTGAATTTGTTTTGAGGCACAGTATTACTGTTCACTCAACATGGCACCACAGCCAGTTTTTTGTGACTTAATTGAACATTGCAGACTCTGTCTACCATGGTTTAAACACATTAAGTCAATATTCCCAGAACTCCAGCAGGTTCCATCCTGAGTTCCTGCTTCCTGTGTCCCCATACTGTGGCTTCTGCTAACCTCATATCCAGTTCTTCTTCAGCCTTGATGCTCCTTCAACCCCACTGTGTTCCCCGCTTTCCTCATTAGATATTCTCCTAAGCTGCCAGGGAATCTTTCTCTTGCAGCCAGTTCTTCCTATTTACCAGGTTCATGAGCCACCTGTTTGTTGACGTGTCTCAAGTCCTTCCTCTGGCTTCTTACTACATCCTCCCAATACTGATGCAGTTGTAATATCTCACATGTGCCTCCAAACGTTATAAGTGTATCTCACTTTCAAGTTCTGTCCTCTTCTACAAACCCTACTCATGTTTATGAGAGGAACACTGCCCCCTCCATGATACCATCTGAAATCCTGTCCGATCTCAGACACCTCAACCTCTATCCCCATTCCCTGGATATCTGAATTCCACTGCTCAGTCCTACACATACACAAGACTATAACCCCCTTATCAACATTCCATAGTATCAGCTCCCAAACCTCACCTGACTTTCCCAAACCAAGAAGATTTGCATCACCTTCATTTTAACATCTAGAGAATGGCTTTGATCTCACCATAGTTTTGCTCAGAATAACTCACAGTGTACTCCCTCTACACAAAATCGCCACTATTTTTCCAGTCCATCCAAGACAAGGGATGCCATGGTTCTGATGGGTGTTATCAACACATATCAGGCATTCTTTTCCAATACAAACCATAAATCCCAGCCAACAGAAATGCTCACTGATTCAGGAGGTCAGTGTATGCTATGACCAATGCTATCCCTGTCCCCTATAAACTACTTTGGTCTCCTCTTCCCAAGTCATCATAAGTTATGATAAGTGAGACCTTTCTTGTCTGCAACCCACACTGCCATATATTTCTCTCCTCAAGTATATTGTGCATTTTGCCTCATGTGACTTGCTCATTTTCTCTGTAATCTCCCTTCTGAGTCCCAAGGCACAAAAGGCTGAATTTCTATTGAGCCTAATGTATTATTGAAGTAGGCACAGCAGTAAGAATATATGCAGTGGGATTGAAGAACATGAAGTCACATGAGACTGCCTCATACATCAGCACTTCCCAAGGTCTGACTCCAAGATCTTATAAAACCTAAAAGCAAACCACCTTAATTTGGGTAATATTTGTCAAGTTACAAGAATTTCAATTTTTTTGTGAGCAGCAGTCTTTAAGAACGAGAGACTTATCCAAAGGACTCTCTAGGCAAGTTAGTGTGTTTCCTTGAAAATCAAGAAATGTATGTTATGCACGTTCAAATACTTGAAAACCTAGAATTTAGGATCTCTTTTGTTGGACACAAATTAAGTACTACTTCATAAATAAAAAAGACAATCATTAAAACGGACACTCTTGGCTTACTTAAGTTTCATTTCTACATCTTTAAGGTATATGACCTGTACAGACTGTTTTAATATATCCTGGCAATCAGCCATTCTCCATGCAGACTCATATCAGGTTGGAACTTTAAAGAATTACTCCGAATAAGACTTAAAATACAAGGAGCTGAGTACTAGGAAGTGCTCCTTTGACATGAACTACACACTATTGGCTATATATGGTCACAGATGAAGATCTCAAATGGCTTGACTCTGTGCAGAGTAATATTTAGGCATGCTCTTTCTAAGAGACTGAAAAGAGGTCCCCTCAGTTTTCGAGCTCCATTTGCTTACATGTATCCATCCTAATGTAAGCAGCCCCAGTTCTTATATGAGTAATTTCTACTCCTCATTTTGTGCATAGCAAAAATCTTGGCCTCCTTCCTGGAAAGGAGTGATGATATGAGTAACATGATATTCCTCTCCAGCCTGCCAGGAGGAAACAACTTGTCACAGCTCTTGGAGGACTCAGACCCATTCTCTCACACACACATGAGGCCCCAGACCATACCAGTGCATGAATCTCATTGTTCTTAATCTCTTTGGTGTTTCAAAACTTTGGGGTGCTATTGTGCTTTGTTGAGATACAGTAAAAAGGAAAAGATGTTGAGTAGAACCAGAGATATTCTTCTTGATACCTCCTGGTCCTAGGCTCATTCCTGTAGCAGTCATCAGGTCTGCTCAGGTGTCCTGAGATGTCTTGATAATTTATACTCCAAATCTTACAAGAGTAGGTACTAAGTCAAGGACCCTTAAGCAATTTGTTTTTTCTTTTCTCTTTGCAACTAGGCACCATGTCTCAATTCCTGCTTCATGCCTCCCTTGCTGCCTTTCTGCTTCTGGTCTGCCTTCTTTATCTTTTAGGTAATTTAGGTAATATAGCACTCTGACTTTGCATCTGATTTGAACTTGTAGGAAGCCTTCAGCCTCCTTTTGAGAGTGACTACAATTACTGGCTCTAGCCCCCAACTAGAATGAAAATTTCTAATTATAGTGTTGAACCACATTGTTCATTGCTACAGAGCAACCAAATACAAAGTCATCCAATTCAAGATGGCCAGTCCTTGTCACCCATAGTTCCTTCTGGAGATTGATGTGTATGGATATATATCCTAGATATGTTCCCCGACATTCATGGAACAGCAAGAGGAATGAAACAGCCTCAGATCATAAGTTTTTATATCTTTACCAAGTCTCCATATAACACCCCACACACCTCAATACCATATTTAGTGTTCTACCTTCCTGAGGTGAGGAATTTCTCACATAAATCCTGACGGAGGACCAGCCAGTGCAGGCTTTCTGAACTGTTATGAAAAATTTAGAAATGTCTGAGGTGACAGGGCCTGGTATGTCTGAGCAGTACTCAGTCTGTCAGCCTGGGAGAGAAATTCAAAGTCGTTGGGATTCTTTCCTTCCTCTGCTCCTCCTTATGGGCAGGAAGATTTACTCCAAGTTCTGGCTATTGGTGTCTGGGAGATGGGGCCTTCGACATTACTGTCAGCTTAAGTAGATAGAGCAATATTTCTGGATGTGAATCTGAGCTGATTGTAAAATTCCTATATTTGTGGAGGAATTCATTGGACAAAGTCTTCTCCTAACTGAGGTGTGGATCATATGCCTCCAGGGATCTCAACAGAGAAAAATGAAAACTTCTGCTGTTTTCCCCAGGAAGAGGTGTGTCTCCTGTATTCTTAGTTGATATCTCCAGATTTTTTGGCCTCTGGATTCTAAGATCTGGACCTGTGTTCACCTGTGTCCTGAGTTCAGCTGGGATTTTACTTAGACATAGTCTCACACAAGTCACTTAAAAGCTCTGTGACTTCCAGATATAGATGGATTCAAAATAGAAGTATTTCATAGAATCCACCTTGAAGAAGATAGCTGTGGACATGCTCAATCATAGGGAGCATTTACACTAGAGCTGTGAGGCTGTGAGAAACATCATCAGGAATGAAGAGGTTGCAGACAGCAGAAAGACATTCTATTTTAAAGATCAGACCATCAGGGTATGTCCACAATAGTGCAGTATTGGAGGAAAAAGAGAGAGACACTTGTGGCCTCAGAACTGAAAGGCAAGCTCAGACTTTTGCCTTTTTTTTAAATTTTGATTTTCTATATTCTACATTTACATTCCAAAGGCTTTCCCCTTTCCCAGTTCCCCCCACCATACATCCCATAATTCCTCTCCCCTCAACTATTCCCCAATCATCCCCCCCACAATTTCTCTGTTTTGGGTCTACAAAACTGGATCTAATTCTTACAGGCCCAGGGTCCTCTCCTTTCTTCTTCTTGGGAATCATTTGACTTGCTAATTTTGCCTTGAGTATTTAGGGCTTCTGGGTTCATTAATATCCACTTATCAGTGATTGCATTTCATGTGTATTCTTTTGTGATTGGGTTAACTCACTTAGGATGATATTTTCCAGATCTAACCATTTACCTACAAATTGCATGAATTCATTATTTTTAATTGCTGAGTAGTATTCCATTGTATAAATATACCACATTTTCTCTATCCATTCCTCCTTTGAGGGATTTTTGTGCTCCTTCCAATTTCTGGCTATTATAAACAAGGTTGCTATAAACATAGTGGAGCATGTGTCTTTATTGTATTCAGGGGAATCCTCTGGGTATATGCCCAGGAGTGGTATGCCAGGGTCCTCTGGAAGTGGCATGCCCAGTTTTCTGAGGAACCACCAAAATGATTTCAAGAGTGGTTTTACCATTTTGCAATCCCACCAACAGTGGAGGACTGTTCCTCTTTCTCCACATCCTCACCAGCACTTGTTGTCTCTTGAATTTTTAATCTTAGCCATTCTGACTGGTGTGAGGTGCAATCTCAGGGTTGTTTTGATTTGCATTTCCCTGATGACTAATGATGTTGATCATCTCTTAAGGTGTTTCTCGGCCATCTGAATTTCTTCTGGTGAGAATTCTTTGTTTAGCTCTGTACCCCATTTTTTGATAGGGTTATTTGGTTCTTTGCAGTCTAACTTCTTGAGTTCTTTGTATATGTTGGATATTAGCCCTCTGTCGGATGTAGGGTTGGTGAAGATCTTTTCCCACTTTGTTGGTTGCCATTTTCTCCTTCTGACACTGTCTTTTGCCTTACATAAACTTTGTAATTTTATGAGGTCCCATTTGTCAATTCTTGATGTTAGAGCATAAGCTATTGGTGTCCTGTTCAGAAAATTTCCCCCTGTGCCCATGTCCTCCAGGGTCTTCCCAAGTTTCTTTTCTCATGTTTCCAGTGTGTCTCGTTTTATGTGGAGGTCCTTGATCCACTTGGATTTGAACTTAGTACAAGGAGATAAGAGTGGGTCAATTCGCATTCTTCTGCATGTTGACCTCCTGTTGAATGAGCACCATTTGTTGAACAGGCTATCTTTATTCCAATGGATGGTTGTGGCTCCTTTTTCAAAGATCAAGTGACCATAAGTCTGTGCTTCATTTCTGGGTCTTCAATCCTATTCCGTTGATCTACTTGCCTGTTGCTATACCAATACCATGCAGTTTTTAACACAATTGCTCTGAAGTACTGCTTGAGGTCAGGGATATTGATTCCCCCAGAAGTCCTTTTTTTGTTGAGAATAGTTTTAGATATCCTGGGTTATTTTGTTGTTCCAGATGAATTTGAGAATTGCTCTTTCTAGATCTATGAAGAATTGAGTTGGGGTTTTGATGGGGATCGCAATGAATCTGTATATTGCTTTTGGCAAGATGGCCATTTTTACTATATTGATTCTGCCAATCCAGGAGCAAGAAATATTTTTCCATCTTCTGAGGTCTTCTTCGATTTCTTTCTTCAAGGACTTGATTTTCCTGTCATACAGATCATTCGCTTGTTTGGTTAGAGTTAGGCCAAGGTACTTTAGGTTGTTTGTGGCTATTGTGAAGGGTGTTATATCCCTAACTTCTTTCTCAGCCTGCTTGTCCTCTGAGTACAAGAAGGCTACTGATTTGCTTGAGTTAATTCTATAACCAGCCCCTTTGCTGAAGTTGTTTATCAGCTGTAGAAGTTCTCTGGTGGAGTTTTTTGGGTCGCTTAAGTAAACTATCATATCGTCTGCAAATAATGATAGTTTGACTTCTTCCTTTCCAATTTGTATCCCTTTGACTTCCTTATGTTGTCTAATTGCTCTAGCTAGAACTTCAAGTACTATGTTGAAAAGATATGGAGAGAGAGGGCAGCCTTGTCTAGTCCCTGATTTTAGTGGGATTGCTTCAAGTTTCTCTCCATTTATTTTGATGTTGGCTACTTGTTTGCTGTAGATTGCTTTTACTATGTTTAGGTATGGGCCTTGAATTCCTCCTCTTTCCAAGACTTTTAGCATGAAAGGATGCTGAATTTTGTCGAATGCTTTTTCAGAATCTAATGAGATGATATGTTTTTTTTTTCTTTTAGTTTATGTAGTGGATTACATTGTTGGATTTCTGTATATTGAACCATCCCGGCATCCCTGGGATGAAGCCTATTTGATCATGGCGAATGATCATTTTGATGTGCTCTTGGATTCGGTTGGCAAGAATTTTATTAAGTATTTTTGCATCGATATTCATAAGGAAATTGGCCTGTAGTTTTCTTTCTCTGTTGGATCTCTTTGTGGTTTAGGTATGAGCGTAATTGTGGCTTCGAAGAATGAGTTGGGCAGTGTCCCTTCTGTCTCTATTTTGTGGAATAGTTTGAAGAGTATTGGTGTTAAGTCTTCTTTGACGTTCTGGTCGAATTCTGCACTAAAACCATCTGGTCCCGTACTAATTTGGTTGGGAGGCTTTCTATAACCCCTTCTACTTCTTTTGGCATTATGGGACTATTTAGCTGATCTAATTGATGCTGATTTAATTTTGGTATTTCGTATCTGTGTAGAAAATTGTCAATTTCCTCCAGATTCTCCAGTTTGTTGAGTATAGACCTTTGTAGTAGGATCTTATGATCTTTTGAATTTCCTCAGTTTCTGTTGTTATGTCCCACTTTTCATTTCTAATTTTGTTAAATTGGATACTGTCTCTGTGTCCTTTGGTTAGTCTGCCTAAGGGTTTATCTGTCTTGTTTTTCTCAAAGAACCAGCTCCTGTTTTTGTTGATTCTTTGTATGGTTCGATGTGTTTCTACTTGATTTATTTCAGCCCTGAGTTTGATGATTTCCTGTATTCTACTCCTCCTGGGTGAATTAAATTCTTTTTCTTCCAGGGCTTTAAGGTGCGCCCTTAAGCTGCTAGTGTATGCTCTGTCCAGTTTCTTTTTCAGAATTTTTCTTTTTTTACTATTGCTCTGTCTACACAAGCTGACAAGACAGTTAGGTTGTCAGGACTGAAAAAGGCAACACTCATGACAGGAGGTTCTGTTACCACAGCATACTAAGTTGTTTCCTGGTAGCAAAATACTGAAGACATGGCAGGAGATTCAATATTCTCTGTGGGGCCCAGTGCTCCAGACTTGAGACACTTGCCCAGCATCTCTGCCTTGCCTTACATGTGAACTTCAGTTGCACTCCTGTGTGTCTGACCCAGAAGAAGTTGGAAACACTTCTACACAAGGCTTGTCCAAGTCAGAAACCTGTGGTGACTCCCCTGGCCTTCCCAAGGTGCTAGTTTCAGCAGCTACTTTGGAAGCTGGTGGTGTGGTTGGGGCTGCTTCTTCACAGGCTTCCTTTCCTGAAGAAACCACTTGTGCTGAAGGTTCTTGTTTCTGAAGAAGGCTGAGTTTCCTTTATGCTAATGGCGCTCCAGGGCCTACCTCCCCAAAGTTGTTTGCTTCAGAACCATACATTTTTCCAAATATCTAGGTAGCCCATTTGAAATGTCCTGATGTTACTAGAATGTTTCTTATCTCCTCCCAGAAGGCTGCCTTTTTGGCAAGTTCATCTTTGTTCTTTGTCTGTAGGAAGGGAAATTATTTAGGCCACTACTTCAAATCTTGGAAGCAAATTCTTGTTACCCAGATATTAACAAAATGTAGTTCTGTTAAAGTCTGAAATCTCAGTCTAGGGCCTGTTTCCCTGGTGTGTTTTAAAATCCATTCTTCTACCTTACTCATTTACTGATTTCAGTAAAGCTAGGACTGAGTCTTCTTAGTTTGCCACTCCAGTGTGTGTGTGTGTGTGTGTGTGTGTGTGTGTGTGTGTGTGTTTGGTTCATGTGCACATTGCATGTGGAGCCCTTTTACTGAATAACACACTCCACTAAGACAGCACAGGACAGTCCTGAGAACACACTGCGGTGTCTCCTGTCTCCATGCTTCTCCTCTCATTGATCTTCTCTGCCATATAAATTTGATATTCTTCTGAGTATTCCTTTAGCAATCTTCTCTTCAGCTCCTCAGCCCGCCTAGAGGCTTGTGTTGTTGTCTACAATACCAAACCAAAATGGATAATTAGAACAGTTCTAATGTCTGGAAAGAGACAAAGGATATAAGTTAGCAGGAGCAGCAGTATCTCACATATGACTTGAACCCCATTCCCTGCCATGCCTTCCTCTGTACTGAATTCCTGAAGGAGCATATTCCTTTATTCCATCTAATGTCATCATCTGTGATTTTTCTGTGAGTAGCTGTATCCTGCTCTGTAGATTTATGGTCTGCTACATTGAGAATGAAAGCCTATCTTGAGGATACTTGACCTTCTAAATTTGTCTACAACCACTTAGTACTTTTTTCTGTGGGGATGTTTTCCACATAGAGTCTAATAGAATAGAGCTCCCAAGGACTAAAACACTGAACAAAGAGTACCCATAGCTCCAGCTACTTGTATAGCAGAGGATGTCCCTTTCAGACATCAGTGAGAGGAGAGGCCGTTGCTCCTATGAAGGCTTGATGCCCCAGTGTAGGGGAATGCCAGGTCAGGAAAATTGTGGGGGGATTATTGTTAAATGGAAAGTGGAGATGTATTAGGTGATTGGGGGATAACAAGGAAAGGGAATACCCTTTGAAATAAAGGAAATAGCTAATAAAAAATAAACAAACAAAAAAGAAGTTCAGAACCTAACCCTGATAATCCTCAGTAGGCAATAAAACTTTTGAGTAATCTGAGCACCTTGGACCACACCATTGTAGATGGCTTTCTTGGGACACAGTGTTTGAGCACAGAGCGCAATGCAGTCTAAAGATTAACTGATAAGGATATTGACCTGTTTTCTCTAATCCCAATGGCAATATAAGAAAAAGAGGTATATGACCCCTTGGGTGAAAACATTTGAGGATCATTACTATAAACACAGAAATAATATTTACATTTTAAATTTGTCTCATATAATTCTATGTAAATTACCTGCATTTGTAACTGCATTGAGATTTATGGTATTTGTTGTTCCAGTAGAGAAAGATCCTTTATGACCTAGACTCTATTGGTCTGAGTGCCTAGGTATCACTAGGTTCCCACCTCTAACAAGATAAACAAGAATCCAGGAAAGGAGATCCTTTTCTTCCCTGGGAAGTAATGTTATATTACACTAATGTATGCATTGCTAAATAAACCACTATGCCATCTTGAATCAATCTCCACTGAAAAGTCCTATAGACTATTAGTAGTGACTTATGTCCATTTTTCATTTAAATTGTGCATTACACTGCAATGTATGTTGTGTCTACCATCCTGCTTCAGTCACTTCACTGTAGGATTAAAAGCTTGTATATCCATGGCCTTCAAATGATCAGGTGGTTGTGTGGTAGAACACCTACCTCTCTGCCCTCTGAAACAGCTATCACTGCAGTCATTATGTAGCACCTGGGCTGAGAAGATATTATTGATATTTACTAAACCCTGAGTGGTTCTATAATGTAGAACATAGAAGAAGAAAGCAATTGAGACTTCTTCCTTCTGGCTGCTACCAGTACACACTCTAAGAGATTTGATAAATCTTGGAATTAATATTCAAGAATTATAATTCAATATGAACATGAGGAATTGGCTCATCAGTTAGAGTTGCTGACAAGCTAGATAACCTGAGTTTCTTCTCCAGGATCCACATAGTGGAAAGAACTGATCTTTAACTGCATATGCATGCTGTGATGCCTGTTTACATGTATACACACAGACTCAAAATAAGTACAATTCAAATAAGGTGATTTAGTCGATTTTTAATAAGTTATATTAAATATGATAAGATATATAAATTTCCTAAGAGTTTCACATATTTTGATATTTGTAATATATGATGATTCAGTGTCTGTCACCTTGGACATTTATTTTTGAAAATGAGTCAACTTACTGCTTTAAGTCAAAAAGATACACACTCCTGACCCCTTTTCTCAGTTGTTTATTACAATGTAATTCAGAAATTGTCTGAGTCTTGGCCCTATATTATGTTCCTCGCACATCATATGATTTAGGCAGAGGTGCCTGTGTACACTGTGGACACAGTTTTCAGGAAGGATGTGGATGTGACAGGTGAAGGGAGGATCAAGATTAATCTTTCAGTCATTTTTATCTCAGATAAATCCTTGTGCAGGATTGGATGTAAAAGGACTTAAACCTGATTGTTCAGAAAGTCTCCAGCCTTCACTGTCTACACTGCTGTTGCCATCGGCCTCTGAGATCTCACTAGATCACCCATTTAGTTGTGCTTATAGGATCCTAGGCTCTTTCAGTGCATCCCTCCAATGATTTCTAAATTTGGCTTATATTTTGGTACCAAAAATAATCTGTCATAGGAAATGATGTATTACTGAGAAAACAGATATTCTGGTTTATTGAACTGTTGAGTAACTGTGGTTTAAAATGTCTCATACATTTATTATAAAATACTTAGAACTTTTAAGTGTCTTAACACAGATCAGTGACAAATGGTTGAAGTGATTGATTTGTTAATTAAGCTGATTTCAAGATTTCATAATGTTTAAATTTCTTTTAGAGAAAAATGAAGGATGGCTCCTTAGCAACAAAGTAAAGGCTACTGGACACACAGGAAGTCTCTCCCTTGCTTCTTGTATATCCTTCTTCCTCCCTAACACACAGAGATAGAGATAGACACACAGAAAAGAGACACATACGCATACAGACTCAAGTTGGGTTGGTGAGGTAAATATCTTAACACAACATTTTAAAGGTGAAGCTTACCATGGTTAACTCCTTGGGACATAGGGATACATTTCCTCATGATATAATTAATATTACTTGTATTTTCATAGTGTCAATGAATTTATGATAATGATTAATAATGGAGTTAAGATAGCTTGGTTTTAAGAGAACCATTTAATCTTCTAAGAGACCTGGATTCAAATTCTAGTCCTCACATGGAATATTTACATCCATCTTGAAATCCAAATCTTGTCTGAAAAAAATCCAACACTTTCTGACATCTAGCACAGATATGTATGTAGGTAAATTCTGATACAACTAACATAAAAAGTATTGGGAAAAATTTAAGTGATTATTTGGTAGGCATTAAGTCCAATTGTTACTATATGTGTTACATTAGTCTGTATGTGAGTGTATGCGTGTGTGTGTGTGTGTGTGTGTGTGAGAGAGAGAGAGAGAGAGAGAGAGAGAGAGAGAGAAATTGCTTAAATGAGAGCTTGCAGTATTCACTCTATAGAACTTGAATATTCAAAATATTTTCTTCATTTCTTATTTTGTTTGGGTGGAGGAAAGGGTTTATTTAACTTACACATCCTCATTGTAGCCGATTATTGAATGGAACCAGGACATTAACTCATTGCAGAAACTTAGAAACAGGAGCTGTTGCAGAGACTGGTGGAAGATGCTGTTTATAGATTCCTCATCATGGTATGCTCAGCCTGTTTCCTTTAGCAAAAAAAAAAAAGAAAGAAAAAGAAAAAAACCAACAAGTAAAAACATTTATTCATTTTATATCCCAATATCAACCCTTCCTATCCATCTAGTACACCTTCATGCAAGTCCTCTGCCTATTCAATCTCTGTCACCCCCAAATAGCAGACCTCCAGTTTCCAAGAATCAATCCCCTACCCTTCAAGTCACTGAGGGATTGGGCACATATTCTTACACTGAAGCCAGAAAAGGTGATCCATTTAGGAGCATGGCATCCAGAGGCAGAGAGGAAACAGGCTCAGGGAAAGACCCTACTCCAGTTGTTGGAGGACCTGCATGAAGACCAAGCTGCTCATCTGCTACATATATGTATGGGGCCTAGGGCCAGTTCATGTTGTCCCATTGGTGGGTGGTTCACTCCTTGGGAGACACCAAGGTCCAAGATACTTAACACTGTTGGTCTCCCAGTGTAATCCCTGTCCTCGTTGTGTCCACCAATCCTTCTCCCAGCTTTACAATGAAACACCTCAAACTCTCTAATGTTTGGGAGTAAGTCTGCTCCTATTTCCACTGGGTGATAAGTGGAGCCCCTCAGAGGACAGTTACAGTTACTTCCTCTCTGTAAGCATAATACTGTTAGGAATTGGTCCTTGAACATGGGTGGGGCTTCAATTTTGGCCAAACATAGGTTGGCAATTCCCTCAGTCTCTATTATTGTCCCTGCACATCTTGTAGGCAGGACATATGTTTCCAGTTTCTGGCTATTATAAATAAAGTTGCTATGAACATTGTTGGGCTAGTGTCCTGGTGGGATGGTGGGGCATCTTTTGGGTATGTGCTGTCTGTATGTTTTGTTTGCTCACTTTACTGAGATTTAGCTGTTTGGGTAAACTGCGTTGTCCATGAAGCTATCATATTCTATAATGTTACACTGTATGAAGTATCAAGAAAATTTTCCAGGCTCCCTATGGTGTATATTTATGGTTAAATATTTTCTTTTCATGCCAAAAGATATTCATTTTAAATCCTCAACTCAAAATTGTAAGGCTCAAATTTAACAGGAATAAAACTCTCAACTCTTACTTTTATGAATGCCAGTAATGTGAAAACTGTTACTGCAAACCTATGAGTCACAAATTTTATTTAGCTTCGTGTATATGTCTTCAAGGTTAATCCTAAAACTAGTAACTAAAACAAGTAAAGTTTATTTAAAACCACGTTTACCTAATAAATGATCCTCAAACTATTCAGAGATTTAGTTGACAAATGGGCATGATATCCACTGCAACTGGATTGTGGTTAACACTAGACAGAACTGTGCCCATGCCTTTCCCTCTAACAGAGTTCTGTTCATGCTGTGGACACTTGATGACTCTGCCTTGTCAAATGAGGTCAGTTTTCCCAAGTACATTCTCTACAGGAAATTTCTCAAACCTGGTTCTGGTAGCTGAAAGCCCATGTGATCTTGAACAGCAACAGAAGACTTAAAGCTTTCCTGTAGAACAGGCAAAGACTGACCATACAAGCCACCTTGTTGACTGTGGAAGCCAGGACACATATCTAGATAGCCTTCAAACCTTTGCAATTTTAGAGGAAACAGAGATAATTCGGTTTATACTTCCTGCTACAATTGATTCTTTTCAGAGTTTTGAGGAAGTGGACTTATGGACTGTAGCTTTAATAGGGCAAACCACCTAAGCCTATTTACCAAGACAATAGCTGCTTTGCTAATTCAGTTAACTGGGGCCCCAGGCTATAGTTTTCTAAAACTTGTAGGCCTCTTGCTGAGAAAGACAAACACCTTGCTGACCTACTTCTCTCTCTTTTTTTTTCCTGTGTCAGAGACATCTTTTTTTTCTATATTCTTTGTTTACATTCCAAAGGCTTTCCCCTTTCCCAGTTACCCCCCACCATATGTCCCATAATTCCTCTCTCCCCCCCATGCTATTCCCCACTCTTCCCCCCCCACGGTTTCTCTGTTCTGGGTCTACAATACTGGATCCAATCTTTACAGGCCCAGGGTCCTCTCCTTTTTTTCTTCTTGAGAGTCATTTGACTTGCTAATTGTGCCTTGAGTATTTAGGGCTTCTGGGCTCATTAATATCCACTTATCAGTGATTGCATTTCATGTGTATTCTTTTGTGATTGGGTTAGCTCACTTAGGATGATAGTTTCCAGATCTAACCATTTACCTACAAATTGCATGAATTCATTATTTTTAATTGCTGAGTAGTACTCCATTGTATAAATATACCACATTTTCTGTATCCATTCCTCTTTTGAGGGATATCTGGGCTCCTTCCAATTTCTGGCTATTATAAACAAGGCTGCTATAAACATAGTGGAGCATGTGTCTTTGTTGTATGCAGAGGAATCCTCTGGGTATATGCCCAGGAGTGGTATGCCAGGGTCCTCTGGGAGTGGCATGCCCAATTTTCTGAGGAACCGCCACACTGATTTCCAGAGTGGTTTTACCATTTTGCAATCCCACCAACAGTGGAGGAGTGTGCCTCTTTCTCCACATCCTCGCCAGCACTTGTTGTCTCTCGAGTTTTTAATCTTAGCCATTCTGACTGGAGTGAGGTGGAATCTCAGGGTTGTTTTGATTTGCATTTCCCTGATGACTAATGATGTTGAACATCTCTTAAGGTGTTTCTCGGTCATCTGAATTTCTTCTGGTGAAAATTCTTTGTTTAGCTCTGTACCCCATTTTTTGATAGGGTTATTTGGTTCTTTGGGGTCTAACTTCTTGAGTTCTTTGTATATATTGGATATTAGCCCTCTGTCGGATGTGGGGTTGGTGAAGATCATTTCCCACGTTGTTGGTTGCCGTTTTGTGACCCTGGAGGACATGGGCACAGGGGTAAAGTTCCTGAACAGAACACCAATAGCTTATGCTCTAAGATCAAGAATTGACAAATGGGACCTCATAAAATTACAAAGTTTCTGTAAGGCAAAGGACACTGTCAGAAGGACAAAACGGCAACCTACTTCTCTCTTAAAGAGACAATCTCACAAAACAAGTTCTAAGTAAATTTTTTACTCTTGATTTATCTAAAGATATTGCTTTGCAATGACTGTCCTCAGTTAACCAACATCTGGTTTTCCTGGTAAATGAATTGATGAAAATGTTTCAAGCTCAGCTAAATTGTGAGGGTCTATACAGCAGTTAAGATGTGTAAATACAAATTGTAAATTTCTAAGGAAGTGAAAGCTTAAATAATTAGTGATGATCTAAAACATTGTTTTAAGATGTGTAAATGAAAGTTATAAAAGTTTAAGAAAGCGACTAAATATAATACTGTTTCAGATTTCCTCTCTTGTCTATGCTATTGTCAAATTAAAACTTGTAAAGTTCACAATGTTAACAGGAATGAATGGAGTTCCAATATCTATTAATGTAGGCCTGGTAAAGAACTCTTCAGGCTTTTAAAATATTGATGCTGTTGGCTGGGAGTAGTGGTAGAAACTTTTAATCCCGGGAAGCAGAGGGAGAGCAGGCAAATCACATAGATGGAGGCCAGCCTGATTTACACAGTGAATTACTATGTAGTGCTACACAGTAATTCACTTTGTAATACATGTGTATATGTATTTATTATATACATATATGCATATATACATACATATACACATACGCATTTACACATATACATATATACACATAAGAATTACTAATATTAGTGTCCAAATATTCTAACTTTTAAATTTTTAAGTATCTCTTCTAAGTATAGACTTGAACATTTTCTTTTTTTGTTAATTTTTATTTTCTATATTCTATGTTTACATTCCAAAGGCTTTCCCCTTTCCCAGTTTCCCCCCTCACTATGTCCCATACTTCCTCTCCCCCCAACTATTATCCAATCATTCCCCCTCCCCCAATGGTTTCTCTACAAAACTGGATCCAATCTTTACAGGCTCCGGGTCCTCTCCTTTCTTCTCAGGAATCATTTGACTTGCTAATTGTGCCTTGAGTATTTAGGGCTTCTGGGCTCATTAATATCCACTTATCAGTGATTGCATTTCATGTGTATTCTTTTGTGATTGGGTTAGCACACTCAGGATGATATTTTCCAGGTCTAACCATTTACCTACAAAATGCATGAGTTCATTATTTTTAATTGCTGAGTAGTATTCCATTGTATAAATATACCACATTTTCTGTATCCATTCCTCCTTTGAGGGATATTTTGGCTCCTTGCAATTTCTGGCTATTATAAACAAGGCTGCTATAAACATAGTGGAGCATGTGTCTTTATTGTATGCAGGGGAATCCTCTGGGTATATGCCCAGGAGTGGTATGCCAGGGTCCTCTGGAAGGAACATGCCCAATTTTCTGAGGAAGCACCACACTGATTTCCAGAGTGGTTGTAACATTTTGCAATCCCACCAACAGTGGAGGAGTGTTCCTCTTTCTCCACATCCTAGCCAGCACTGGTTGTCTCTTGAGTTTTTAATCTTAGCCATTCTGACTGGTGTGAGGTGGAATCTCAGGATTGTTTTGATTTGCATTTCCCTAATGACTAATGATGTTGAACATCTCTTAAGGTGTTTCTCGGCCATCTGAATTTCTTCTGGTGAAAATTCTTTGTTTAGCTCTGTACCCCATTTTTTGATAGGGTTATTTGGTTCTTTGTGGTCTAACTTCTTGAGTTCTTTGTATATATTGGATATTAGCCCTCTGTCGGATGTGGGGTTGGTGAAGATCTTTTCCCACTTTGTTGGTTGTCGTTTTGTCCTTCTGACAGTGTCCTTTGACTTGCAGAAACTTTGTAATTTTATGAGGTCCCATTTGTCAATTCTTGATCTTAGTGCCTTAGCTATTGGTGTTCTGTTCAGGAACTTTCCCCCTGTGCCTATGTCCTCCAGGGTCTTCCCAAGTTTCTTGTCTAATAGTTTCCGTGTGTCTGGTTTTATGTGGAGGTCCTTGATCCACTTGGAGTTGATCTTAGTGCAAAGAGATAAGAGTGGGTCAATTCGCATTCTTCTGCATGTTGACCTCCAGTTGAACCAGCACCATTTGTTGAAGAGGCTATCTTTATTTCACTGGATGGTTGTGGCTCCTTTATCAAAGATTAACTGACCATAAATCTGTGGGTTAATTTCTGGGTCTTCAATCCTATTCCATTGATCCACTTGCCTGTTGCTGTACCAATACCATGCAGTTTTTAACACAATTGCTCTGTAGTACTGTTTAAGGTCAGGGATATTGATTTCCCCAGAAGTCCCTTTATTGTTGAGAATAGTTTTAGCTATCCTGGTTTTTTTGTTGCTCCAGATGAATTTGAGAATTGCTCTTTCTAGATCTATGAAGAATTGAGTTGGGATTTTGATGGGGATCGCATTGAATCTGTGTATTGCTTTTGGCAAGATGGCCATTTTTACTATATTGATCCTGCCAATCCAGGAGCAAGAAATATTTTTCCATCTTCTGAGGTCATCTTCGATTTCTTTCTTCAAGGGCTTGAAGTTCCTGTCATACAGGTCTTTTGCTTGTTTGGTTAGAGTTAGGCCAAGGTACTTTAGGTTGTTTGTGGCTATTGTGAAGGGTGTTATTTCCCTAACTTCTTTCTCAGCCTGCTTGTCCTTTGAGTACAAGAAGGCTACTGATTTGCTTGAGTTAATTTTATAACCAGCCCCTTTGCTGAAGTTGTTTATCAGCTGTAGAAGTTCTCTGGTGGAGTTCTTTGGATCGCTTAAGTAGACTATCATATCGTCTACAAATAATGATACTTTGACTTCTTCCTTTCCAATTTGTATCCCTGTGACTTCCTTATGTTGTCTAATTGCTCTCACTAGAACTTCAAGTACTATATTGAAAAGATATGGAGAGAGAGGGCAGCCTTGTCTAGTCCCTGATTTTAGTGGGATTGCTTCAAGTTTCTCTCCATTTATTTTAATGTTGGCAGTATTCCTTCTGTCTCTATTTTGTGGAATAGTTTGAAAAGTATTGGTGTTAAGTCTTCTTTGAAGATCTGGTAGAATTCTGCACTACAACCATCTGGTCCCGTACTTTTCTTGGTTGGGAGGCTTGAACATTTTCGTACTAAAAAATTCATTTAAACTTGAGGCAGTTGACATGAATCTACCACCTAAGGTCAAATGGACTCCAGATAACTATTCTTGTCAATTAATAAAATATGTTTCCCTGCCTTCTGCCTATTCCAGAGGGTAGAACTCCTACCTCCTCCTCTCTCTCTTCCTCTCCCACTCTGTTTTATAGCCTGGAAGTTGTGTCTGAGAAAGCCTATATTACAATTCTGTTACTGAGAGTCTTTTAACAAATTGTAGTTTCCCTCTTTATGGACATGGAGAATGTCATTCAATCAACTCCCTAAAAGTGGAATACGTGCTATGTAAATATGCTCCGAACAGTCTCAGCCCTGAAATCAATCACTCTTAATCATAAACAAGATATAGAACTTATGAAGAAGTTGCTTCATGATTGGCAGCTGATATTGTGGATACTACAGTTAGTAAATATAGTTATCTTTTGTTACATTAGAAAAACCATAATCCGTGAAAATAAGGGAAGGAAACTGCTACATTCATTATTTTAGAGCCAAGAATTATTTGATGAGTATGGCATCCTGAAAAAGTTTTCCAATTCATAATAAATATCTTCCAAACACATCTGAATGTATTATAATTTCTGTTTCTCCTGGTCAGCAAAATTTAGCAAATCTTCATGGCATGAAGAATTCACTAAAATCAGTCATGAGATATAACACAATAAAAAGTGCAACCATAGTATAGCTAAATATAATATTCTCCTAGGGATGTTATTATGACTCCTTATTTAAAGAAACCCATATAATCATGTTTTGTATTGGTTTGGTTTGGTTTGAATCTGTAAGGTCCAAGAAAAGAGAGTACAGATATCTGTTTAAATGAAAAATGATTTCTTATGCCTCAAGTATCTTTCAGTTGATTCATAAAGAAAATAGATTCAGGTTGGGAGTTTGGCTTAATGATTAAGAGCATTGGCTGTTTGTGTAGAACACCCAGGTTTGGTCTCCAGCACTCATACGATAGCCCACAACTGCCTCTAACTTCCTGCATTTCCAAGGGTCTTAGAAATGACCTTCTGACTTCTATAGCTGATAGACATACATGGAGCACACACACATTCATAAAAACACTGATGCTCAAAAACATATTTTTAATATCCTGTCTCCGAAATATGCTACTACAATGACACTTCTTGAATGGCCAAGAACAGAAAATAGATATTCAAAATACTTAAGTTAAGATCAATCCTACAGATCTGAAAATGTATACATAAATATAGTAACAATATAATTGCTTCTTACCATATTCTGATATTCTCATGAATCTATGCCTTATTTAGCCTTCAGAGGATGTTTCTCATACATCTGATGGGAACAAATGCAAAGACAAACAATCAGACATTATGCAGGCATAGAGACAGAGATACATAAAGACCAACAGACAGACACATACCCACAGAGAAAGAGAGAGAGAGAGAGAGAGACAGAGAGGAGAGAGAGAGAGAGAGAGAGAGAGAGAGAGAGAGAGAGAGAGAGAGCGCAGCACACAACTCCATATGAGATATTTCCATTATATACCCCTCCTCAGAGCTCAAGGAATCCTTAAGTAGAAAAATAAGAATATTATACTATCCATAGACTAGACAAGACACGAGAAGAACAAAGCCTTCTAAGTCAACTGACCAAAGCTTGTTTCTACACACAGACACTGAGGAAGCAAACATAGGGTGTCCTGGGGTGTGCAAACAAGTCTTCCCCAAACATATCTTTCAGTTTAGTATATTTATGGGACTCCTAAGTGTGTAAAAATATGTTTCAGTTACTTGTGTCTTCTCCTAAGCTCTTTCCTTCTGTTGGTTTCCCAAGTGTTACTTTGTTGAGTTTTTCTGTCTGGCAGCCTACATTTCATTCTCAATTTCACTATAAAGATCAAGAAGAGAACCGCCTTCCTGAAATTTTCTGCTGACCTCCAAACTTTTATCCCTTTCCTGATTCCTATCAACCAAACAAATAATTGTGAAATATCTTAAATGAGGAATAGAGAGATGCTTTAGTGATTAGTGCATGTATTGCTCTTGCAGAAGACCCGACTTTAGTTTCTAGTACCTCATAAGCTGGCTCAGAACTGTGAAAGGGGAAGGTAGCATAAAGCAACATCTGATATTGGCTTCTGACCTCCACATTTGCATGCTGGTATACACATCCCCACCCATTGTTCAGGTGACATTCCGTGTACTGTATATGAAGAGGTATCTCTGTATTTTCAATTGTTAAATCTTTACTGACAAAGAGCTAAGTGATGGCAGGAGCTTGATACTGTCATTTTTGAAGCATCACTATGGTTTAGATTTTAAATTTTGTTGATCTACAGCTGCTCTAAACATGAATGTCATTGCCTTGTGGCAACCCAAGAAATATCTGGCATAGTCTTACTGCTGATTGTTAATTATAAATATCTGACAGCCAATACTCTGGTCAAAAAATACTGGAGTTGACCAGGCCAGGAGACAGAGGAGACAAAGCAGATGCAGGAGTATGAAAAGATACTGATGGAAGCAGAAGACAGGAACAGAGTTGTAAACAGTGTGAACCAAATGGGTAGGTAGATTGTTATACAATTTGAAGTTAGTTTAAATGAGCTAGCTGAGAGTCTATCCCATCAAAATGCCTACAACCTATACAGAATTCTAGGTTATATTTATGCTTTAAGCTGGTCTGTGAAAAGCCCTGCTATCACCTCTGCTCATGGCAATACACACCTGCAAAACAGGATGTGATGCAGTTTCTTGGGTGTATGGATGATTAAACTAATAGATACTTTATTGATTTTCCTACATAGAGAATTCAAAGAAGTTTACATACTTCTTCCAAATACAAGTGACCTCCATGCCTAACAAGTGAAACCCAGCCTTCTCACATCACTTTCTTGCTCAAATACCCTTTGATCCTTGGTAACAGGTAGTCAGGGCAGCAATAGCGCCCCTGAGAACAAAGTCTTGGATTTATTTGTTGTGCTGTAGGCATAGAGGCAGGGAAGGCACACACAGACCTAAGTACACATGTGTGAATGCTCACATCTACAAGCATAAGCTCTCACTCATGAAGACCCTCATCTCTATGCATACTCATTGATCACACACAATTGGAGAAACCACCATGATGGAGAGGCACATGTATACACACATACTTCAAAAGGTTTTTTTTTTACACTTGTATAGCCATTGTATGCTTGTACGCTTGAAAAACTGCCCTGTGTCTCCCTGAAACTAGACTTGGGTGTTAGTTCATGATAACTGTGGCAATCACTGCTTTCTCCTTTTCCTGGACTTCCATCAAAGTGTGTGGGACCCCTAACTGCTGTCGAATCATGTTCTCTATTTCAGATATTTCTGGATAAAATGGCTAAGGGTCCTGGAATGCTAACTGCATGACCAGTATGGGGACCAGGCTTTCAGCCTGGTACATCTATCAAGAAAGCCATGTCACAAATAGAGGTAGATGCATAGTGATCTCAAAAGGCAGAGAGGGGAGAGGCAAACAATAGTAAGTGACAGGAATGTCACTTCCCTCATTCAGCTTAGAATTTCTGTCTTCTCATGTGACACCAGTGAGTCTGTGGAGAATTTCATCACTCTGCTTCCACTGAACCACTCTTGCCCATTTAAAGGTAAGTATCCTGAGAGGTTGTGAGCACCCAGGATGTGAACAATGAGCATTTCTTTATTGTCACCTGTGTCTTTGCCTAACTATGTGGTATCTTTTAGCTTCAGAGAGCTATATTGGTGATTTGTGGGGTTGGTTTCGCCAGAAATTGAGCATGCTGTATGACTAAATCTGTCCAAGTAGAACATCAACATCAGTGTTATTCAGAGCTCAGTTAGGTTCAGGCAGCAAAACAATGTTGCTAGCCTGCCTTATATAGTTATCCTATCGCAAAAACTGCATGATTGTCATTCAGAAATGCCATTGTACTGGGCATCACATAGACTACAAATGCTACTTACTATGCTAACAGGAAAATGCCAGAAGCCAGGAGGATAAACTGCTTTTTAAGTGTGTTAAGGAAATGACCTGAGAGGTCCTTTGCTTGTGGATGAAGAATCACCAACATATCAGCACTTTCCTACTCTCCTCTCTAGAATTGGCTCTACTTTTGATCAGGTCTTACTATGTAATCCAAACTGGCTAGATGTCTTGGTATATTTCTGTCTCTATCCCAAGAAGCAGAACTTCAGATGTAAGGCAGCATAGTATACATTTTGTCTTCTGGGTGACTTATCTGATTACCTTGAACCTTAGTCAAAAGGAAAGGAAACATATTAGCAACTTTCTACCTTAAGAATCATAAATATCAGAACATTTATTCCTTCTTCCTTGCTGAATTTCCTCATCTCATGTACCTTCAGACATTGTTTAAATTTGGCATTTAACTCAGCCCAGAACATATGTATATAAAGTTTATCCACGTTACACTAAACTCATAGAGCAATTCCTGAGGGGGCTATGCTCAGGATAATAAACAATAGGAAAATGAGCAAGATTTTTATCTTCTATTATCTCCAACAGGTCCTCAAATTGTAAACACAAGGACTCCACAGTTAACACATTCAGAGTCTACAACATAAATACTATTATGCTTTCTCTGGTGCAAATCAAGTAAAGCTAATGGCTGAGTAGGAAGTCCATACACAACTGGCTAAACTATTCTTTGTTCTCCATCTCTTGCTGTCTTGGGGTTTTCAGGGACTTTAAGCTTCCACTAGAACTTCACACTTTCTACGTCCCCATGGTTTCTCTGCCTGAGCACCCACCCCACTTCCCTTGAGGTACATACATGAAGACTGAGGAAACCCAGGCAGGCTCATGCACAGGTACACAGTTATGGAGTTCTAGTTTTATGAATTTTTATTTTATAATTTGTTTTTTCAGAAGAATTTATACCCATGAATTTTTGGTCTATATGTAGGTATATGAATTCATTATGAGCGACAAGTTACCCAATTAAATTAGATATTGAGTAGAGAACTTATGAGCATACATATGATGCCTGAGATCAAATAAGATCCAGATTGAAGGCCATTTTTTTAAATACTGAGCCATGTTTGGAGCCGCATACACTGTCCGTAAATTAAGTGGTACTCTAGAGAGCATTGGAGATCAGAATGCTTTGTGTCCTCCTCATCTTTTGATCTAGGCACATTTACAAATGATGACTTGGCCCATCAGCCTAGTCCTGTACTAATAGTACCACCTCACTTAAAATTCTGCACTCACTTGCATCTAGTAGAGCTGGGGATTGGGTTGTGTCAATGTCTATAGTGCCAGCTGTGATATGAAAGGACCTAATCTCTTTCATCATACCAACAAGGAAGGAGAGGTGAGCATATTAGGGAACGATCTAATAGGAGAATTGAAGAAAAATGTTTCTGGGACAGATGTGGAATGGAATGTAAGCATTGCAAAAAGCACACTTACAGATTCACTTTCTGTACTCATCTAGGCACAGACATACCAAGGGGCCAGTGATAAGAAAACCTTGTGCTGTAGTGATGGAACAGTTATCAGTGTGGCATCCATATATGATGCATTTGATGAGTGTTGACTTGTGGAAATAATTGAGAGCTCTTTATTCTCAGATAGAAATGGTTAGTGAGTCCCTGGCTGCTTTTGAGGATCCAATAGGAATCATTATGTACACAGACTTCAATACCCAAGCTGAAGACCATGAGTCTTAAATTAAAGGGAGCATCCTCTGGAGAGAACACTTCCAGCTTGTTTCAGCAACTGATGATTATGGCCAAAAGATTCAGTCCCAGGTGTGAGAAACTCACCTGGTATTTTATTCAGTGAAGCCTGAAGCTAAATAAATAATAACAGCTAGTACTATTTCTCTTGGCAACATATCAGAAGTTGATGGTAAGAACCTACTGTTGAAGACACCACAGTTCTGTCTTGGTACATAGAGAAATGAACTGAGTCTGGCAGACATCTGACTGCTGCCTTGCATTCTCTGTGATGTGTGGTGGCGTATAAAGTGCTGGGAGAAAAGTCATGTTCTGACTACTAGTGGATTTCATATGGTATAATGCTAACGTGCTGGGAGGGATATGCCTACAGATGCAATCATGGCAGTCTTGCTATAACAGTAACCAAACCTTTGTCATTAACATTTTGGCCATTAGACCTTATGGAATCCATGCCTAGATCTTTAATCTGGTCCTAAATCCACACTCTGGTAAATAACAGCTCATGAAGAGACATACTACTGTCATTTTGGAAAAAGTTTAAAGCTGCCTCCTGAATGTGTTCATGTTCCTAGATTAGTGCTGCTTTTCTCATTTATAAGAAAAACTGCTTTTGCATGGTGGTCTGCTAGTGTTTAGAATTCATATTATTTTGAATTATTATTACCTTTATTATTTTTACTATTATCATTACTATTATTATTTACACATATACCTATAATCCTAATTTTCCTGAAGTTTCTAAGAGCAGATGATAAGTGTTCGACCCCAAATGAGATATTTAAATCTCATAAATGCACACCAGACCTCAATACTCAAAAGCTTTGGTGTTACATGATCTAGAAACAGTATAAAAGGTGTAGAATGAGGAAAAGTGCTTTGAAAACGTCTGTTCTGGACAGGAAAAACATTGGAACTCATAAAAGCCCAGCAGCTGTGTTTATTTGCACTATAACTTAAAAAGTGAAGCCCTTTCATTATTCCATGATATGTATTAAAGAAGCTCCTGCTCCAGCTTTACAAGAAGAGCTTCTAATAGCAAGTGTTTGGGGTATG
This sequence comes from Apodemus agrarius, assembly GCA_964023405.1. NCBI lineage: Eukaryota > Metazoa > Chordata > Mammalia > Rodentia > Muridae > Apodemus > Apodemus agrarius. Next base: position 9,435,072 of record OZ030005.1, on the reverse strand, counting down.
AGGACTCATTTTTACTTAGAGGTATAGAGAAAATAATTTGTCCAGGATCCATAGGACACCAAAAGTTAAACATGCAATACATCTGATTAAACACAGCAGGTTTTGTTTTTTGGTTTTTTTTTGTTTTGTTTTGTTTTTTAATGGTACATGCCCCTTGGCTCCCAGGGACAAGGGCCTTAGCACCATGCCTGACAGGAGGAGTCTGATCATGGAATCCAATGTAGTAGAAGAAAATACCTTATGCCAGCAAGTGCTCCTGAACTCAAGAGAACCTCTAGTGTATGTACTCTAGAAGCAAAAAATAAACACAAATATACAGAAACATACACACACACACAGACATACACACACACACAGACAAACACACATTCACAGACACACACATCTCTCTCCTCTCTCTCTCTCTCTCTCTCTCTCTCTCTCTCTCTCTCTCTCACACACACACACACACACACACACACACACACAAACACACAGACACACACACACACACACACACACTCGCATAACTGAAGGTGTATGTGGTTTGACTTATCTCAAATCTGTGACAGTCACCATGATGTTCTGGGTGGTGACATGACTGCAGTCCTGCAATTGGAGAGAAGAAAATGTAGATAAGTCATGGAAAACTCTGATTTTGAAACAACTTACATATTTTATATTTTACCAGTTGAGAGTCTCATGTGATCTGGCTCCAACATATATCCTAGAGAGCAGAGAATGATCTTGGAGTTATCCTCCTGATACCTGCAGTCCAGTGCTGTGTTATAGGCAAGCAGCACTTGGGCAGATTCCAGAAGTGGAAGTGCTGGGAACTGAATCCAGGGCCTAAAGCTCGAAACACAAGCACTCTCCCGACAGAGCCCTGCCCCAGCCTGTAATGTAAAAAGCTCACTGTAGAGCAATAGTTCTCATCTTAGAAGTGAGACTGTCTTGTTGGTGGCAGCTATGGGAAAGGGTTTTGAACCCAGTACTCCTAAGTAGTTCTCATGATCAGAGTCAATGTGTCACCATGTATCTTGGCACATATTTTCCAGAGTCACTTGTTAAATATTGCTTTATTAAAAGGATCAGTAAGTCCAGTGTAGTATTGGAGTCATTATGTAAGTCATATGATAAAAGTTATCTAATAGTCTTTGAGGAATGCTCAATACAAAAACATAAGGATTTATCAGTCTCTGTTGGGCTACATAGTGTCAGATAGCTTTAAACTCATGATTCACTGCTATACCTGTCCTGCTGCTGGCTTTGCAGGTATGCTTTACATTGGCCAGAAGTAGAAAGGGGCGTTACAACTCTGAACTTTGGGATAAGAGTTCTAGGCAGTTTTTAGAATTTTGCAATCTCTTTCAACATTCCCATAATTAACATTGTTATATTACAAGGCAAACCTATATAGTGTAGAACTGTTCTGGTAGAAATTTCTCCCTCACATTCAACTGAATAACATTCTCTGCTTTTGATCCATGAGAGTATTCAGAGGGAAATAGGGAGATGATAAAATGTGTAACAGAAATCACTGATCTTACAGGGAAGCAGGCACTGCACAAATACCTGACTCCAAATCTAAGGTATCTGACAAACTATTCTCAGCACTACAGGTGCCGAACCCCCAGATACAGGCTTAAACTAAAAAATGGTATCTGCTTTCACAAGTCTGCACAATGATGGTACAGAAATGATAATAATAATAATAATAATAATAATAATAATAATAATATGTTTTACAAAAGAAATATAATTTTTCTTAGTTCTTATTTTTTGTTATACTCAAGAGTATAATGCAAAATATGTATATGTATATATACACAGACATGTATTATGACACATATAAAGGACACATACATAGAGAGACAGAGACAGGGAGACAGAAAGACACACAGACAGAGAGACTGACTCTTGGAATTAGTAGTCTGATATAGGATCTTAGATTACTTTGGATCTGTGACTGAATTTCTGGTTCTTGTATATTTCATGGGACAGGATCTGGTCCTTATACTATGTTGCTGCATTTCCTCTGAATCTAATCTCAATGGAAGAGCCCTGACTGATATGCATTAAAGTGATAGAATATTGCTGTCTGGGGCTGAACTGACACACAGAGATCTGATTATACTAAGTGTGTAACCACAGAATATAATATGGGAGTAGAAACGACCTCCATAGTGTTAGAACCATACTCTCACAGACAAAATTCCTAGTTAAAATTTGCATAATTAACCTATCTTTCATATTTTTCCTTTTCATTCAGATAGCTGACTGAGAGTTAGGAAATGGCATTGATAATAGCATTAAATTAGTTAATGGATTTCATACTTTGTTCTTTGCCTCATGTTACTGGCGAAGAAATTCAGAGCCTCAAGCATTATACTCTCACACTCTGACCCTGAAGTACACACAATTCTTACTTCCTTAATCTTGTCCTGATTTTATTAGAACCCTAGATATCAGGTTTAAAGGACAGGAAGTAATAGCAATTAAGAGACAATGAATGACAAGACTTCAAATATGAGAAAACTTATGTCCACTGATAACTGCATCCTAGATATTTGGTTATTATATATATTTAAGGAGAGGGTGATGAACATCACCTGCCAGGAGGGTAAGGATAAAATGATAAAAACCAATCAGCACTGTGTCCTGCCTGAAAACATAGCCTTGATTACTTCTACAAAGATACATACACAGAAGAGAGCTGTGTCCTGTCTGTGGGCATGAAACCCTCTCAGTGGACAACAGGCTATTTCTTTTAGTCCAGTAGGTGTCAGTGTGAAAATTCCAGTTCTGAAATGAGAAAAGGCAGAGTCACTGTCACACATATTTGTGTTCAAAGTCAAAGGTTCCTCTGTCTCTCTTCTCCAACTTTCTCTCTCCCTTTTCATTTGTTTTCCTTTGCTTTTACTCATTCCTTTTCTCTTTTCTCTTACATGTCTTTTTTCTTAAATGTTTGTCCCTCATTCTCTTTCCTGATCTCATCTCACTCATTGCCTCCCATCTCTCTTCTCATCTTCTCTGCGCAGTGTTTCCCTTCTCTTTTAGAAACTGTGGACTATCTCCTCCTATTGTAATTGATCATGGTCCATGTTGTCCTCCTCTTAGAACTTGTCATCCATGTCCTAGTTTGAGGAATCCTCTAATTTCTTAGTTTTTTCCTTTCTGTCTTTCTCCCTACTTTTCCATCTAGACATTCTAATTTATTTACTTATTTATTTATTCATTCATTTTCTTTCCTTATCTCATACTCCTCTTTCTTCTCCTTTTTTCTTTGTCTTCTCTCCTCTCCTCTGTGCCCTCCTTGACTTACATCTTTATCTATATAAACATATCTGTCTCATTGTCTCTTGGTCCCTTTTTTCCACAATAATCTAAGTGGGCAGAGGAAATCAACAGTACAAATATGTAGGAAGAACAATCTAGCAATGAGCTAGGTCTGTTTAAACCAATAAATGTGAGGAAGAAGGGACAAAATTCTAAAACCAGAGTCGTCTTCTTCCTCTAGCACATCAAGTGTAGAAAAATTATTATAAAAGAAAGCAGGATGATTCATTGCTTGCCCAACACTACCTCACCTGAAGAATTCAGAATAACACAGCATTGGGAAGGAAAAGAGGTGAAACTCTACAGTGTCTTCTGTGGAGTTTCTTCAATCTCTGCCTCATGAGGTCATTACTTGAGAGGTTGTCTTAGAAAACCAGCAGTGGTGCCATCTAATCTTTTAAGACTGGCTGGTGATCATTAGAATATGCACCTTAAAGGAAGCCTTTCTTAGCAATCACTTAAGACACTCTGTACATAGATTATTTTTAAATAGTTTTGAGCCATTGACAATTTTGTAATTCTAAATTCCAGACTTGGATCTCACATACTTACTGTTTATACTTGGGAGCACACACCACAGCTATGGATTCAGGGAGCATCATCTGGTAACCAAAATGTGTGTGTAGATCTACACTTGACAAGAAGGCTGTCTGGGTTGGATGGGTCTGAGAAGACAAAAGAAGTCAAGAATTGTAAGTTAGCCCAGTCAACTGTGCTTGATCCACCAAGGAAGGGAGGCACATGGATCATTAACAATCTGTTTGCTCCTATGATTTCCAAAATCTGTCCATGCAGACACAGATCTGTCTTGTTGAAAATGAAAATTGAACCATCTGCTTGTCCTGCTAATCATAAAGTTCAAAATGAACTGAGGAAAGGGAAAATCAATTGAAATGTAAATAAAGAATATTTATATAAAAAAACACTGTAAAGGCACTATGGGCATGGCCTTGTGCCTGCATAGCATGCATATTAAACATCATAAATCCAAAAAAATAGTTCTCATTTGCTGTCTTATTGTTTTCAATTTTGTGAATTAGCACCATAACCAATACACTATTTATAAAGGACAACATTTAATCCTGCCTCCCTTACAGGTCCAGAACTTCAGTCCATTATTATCATAGCAAAACGCATGGAATCACCCTAGAAAACTTGGTGCCAGGTGATCAGAGAGTTTTACATCTTCTTTGAAAAGAAAGAAGGAGCATAAAATATCACAGGAAGAAGGAAGCGTTTCAGAGTTCATGTCCCAAATGAACACATTTCTTCCAAGAATGAGACTCCTACTCCAACAAGGCCATACCCTCTAATAGTGTCACTGCCTGGGCCAGGAGTGTTCCAGCCGTTATACTTACATTTAGGTTGTCCCTTATTTAGGACATGACCCTTTTGATCATCCACGCCTACTTAAAACTGATGTCTACACAGAAACTATTTCAAGTTTTGTCCTCACCTCTAATCCATCTCTGCTTCCTTCCTGCCAACAGCAGACTGATTTCATCATCATTTTTTCTGATGACTACTTCAAAAATCTCCCTGTGAATGCAGCTGTAGACATTGAATTCTGCCCCTGAGACACATGGGATTTCTCCCTATGTGAAGAGGAGCTACTGCAGGCCTTCTGATATGGTACTGTACTACTCCCATGATCATACTATGTCTCTTTCCTCTAATTCTCTGCCATTCTCACTGGGTCACCAGATGTAACTACCCATCATACAAATGCATGCATGAATCCCCTCTTACAGATAATAATCTTACAGATATTGATGGTTGCAACCCAGTTAAAAAGTTACATTTCTGCCCAATGCACTTGAAGTACTGATAGAATGGAGGAGGTTCAAATATAAAATGAGGAGGATATGGTCATAGCAATAGAGGTTTCAATTTCACAGGAAGGAAGGGAGAAATTTGGAGCAGGCTTTTAGCAGTTTCTCATTTATAGCTCTAAGTTGTGTATGCATATAGATGCTTCCCCCAAAAGCCATGTAACAACTCTATTTATGAATGTACACTCACAACTATGCTATAGTTTACAACATCACACCTTTGAAAAACTAAAGTGAAATCCAAGAAAAAGTGAAGAAAACAATAAACAAGAAGAAACCATGTCCAAACCATCTTACAATTACTACATATCAGGAATCTGCTAACCCATTCTCTAAGATCAGCCTCCTCATTCCAAATTCCCCTAGATTCTAGTTCCTAGATGTCAGCTTCAGTATGATCTTTGTGACAGAATCCACATTGGCCAATTCCTCATCAAGTGACTTCTTGTTTGAGGCTCAGTAGTACTGTTCACTCAATTTGGCACCAAATTCCCTACCTTGAATTCTTATCCTCCTGAATGCTGGGTGTCTAGGAGAGTGACAGTACACCTAGATTTTATGACACTATTGAGCGTTGCAATCACTGCCCACCATGGCTTAAAAGATATTAAGTCATTATCCTCAGAACTCCAGCAGATCCAATCCTGAAGTCATTTATCCTGTATCCCTGTTATGTGACCTCTGAGAACCTCATATCCAGTTCTCCTTCACCCTTGTTGATCCTTCATCCCTACATTATCCCCTGGTTTCCTCATTAGACATTCACCTAAGCTGCCAGGGAATTGTGTCTCTTGCAGCCAATTCTCCCTGTTTACCAGGATCGTGAGCCACATGCATAGGGCTCCGATCCACCTCTAGGCAAGTATTAGGTAGGTTGTTCCAAAGAGACAGAAAAGGAACCCTCATTCACAGAGGTCCATTTGCTTACATGTACCCATCCTAAGGTAAGAAGCCCTAGTCCTTCTTGAATAAAGAAGAGCTCCTCCTCCTGTTTTGCCCAGCAATAATCTGGGCCTCCTTCCTGGACAGGAATGAGTATATGTGTAATGTGATACTCCTCTTCAACCTGCCAGGAGAAAACAACTTGTCACAAGGCTTGGAGGTCTCAGACCCATTCTCTCTCACACACAATAGGCCCCAGACCACACCACTGCATGAATCTTTTTTTTTCTCCCTTTGGTGTTTCAAAAATTGGGTGCTCTTGTGCTTTGCTGAGATATAGTTAAAAAGAAACAGATGTTGAATAGAAATGTTGATGTCCAGCTGATGCCTCCTGGGCTAGAGTCTTTCCAGTAACAGCCAGCAGGATTGCTCAGGAGTTCTGAGATGCCTAGGTAACTTATACTCCAAATCTTACCAGAATAGGTAGTCAGACAAGGACCTAAAGCCACTGGTTTTCTGGTTACAGCTAGGCAACTTGTGTGTTTTCCTGACTTATGCCTAGCTAGCTGCATTTCTTCTTTCAGTCTGTGTTCTTTTTCCTTTATGTAATATACAACTCTGACTGTGAGGCTGATTTGAACTTGTAAGAAGACTCCAGCCTCAGTTTGCCAGTTCTTGGAATTTCGGGCACTAGACCACAACTAGAATGAAAATTTCTATCTATTGCATTGAACCACATTGTTTATTTCCAACGTTTCAGAAAAGCAAACAGATACAAAGTCATCCAATTCAAGATGGCCAGGTCTTGTCACCCACAGTTCCTTCTGCAGGGTGATGTGTATGGATACAGACCCTAGATATGTTCCCTGAGAGTCATGGAAAGGCAAGGGGAAAGCAACAGCCTCAGGTCACAACAAGTGTTTTTATCTTTACCAGGGTTCCACACAATACGCCACATGTCTCAATTTTTTTCTCAGTGTTCATTCTTGCTGCACTGAGGAATTTATCACACAAATCTTGAGGGAGGACCACTGGGTGCAGGCCTCTGCCCTTCTCAACTGTAATGGAAAAGAGAGAAAAGTAAGAGGCGACAGGGCCTGGTATCCCTGAGGAGTACTTAGTCTAACAGTCTTGGAATGTAATGCAAAGTCATTGGGATTCTTTTCTTCATACTCCTCGTCATAACAGTCAGGGTGTTTTACTCCAAGCTCTGGTTACTGGTTTGTGTGTGTGGGAGGAATGTGCCATGGCCTTTACTTTCAGGTTCAGGAGACGGAGCAATATTTCTGGATGTGACTCTGAGCTGATTATAAAATTTCTCTGTGTGTGAAGGGACTCATTGGACAAGCTAGTCTCCTGAGTAGAGTACCATATGCCTCCAGGGAGCTACACTGTCAAAGAAAATTAAACGTTTTCTATGTTTCTCCTAGCAGTGACACGTCTCCTTTGTTGTTCATTCATATCTCCAGATTTTTTGGCATTTAGGCTCTGAAGTCTGGACTTGCATTTTCATGTGTCTAAATGGATGTTGCTTTAGACCTTGACTCACACAAATGACTTAACAAACATATGATTTCCTGACATGCATTCAGTCAAAATATAACTATTCCATAGAATCTACCTTGAAGAAGTCAGCTGTGGCTATGCTCAATCATATGGAACATTTACACTAGAGCTGTGAGCCTGTGCAAAAGTCCATATGGTAATAAGAGTTTGCAGAGAGCACAAATACATATACAGTTTCTTTTCTCAAGGTCAGAGTACCACAATCTGTCTACAATCTTACAATGTTGTAAGGATGTGGGAGACCCATGTGGTCTCAGAGCTACAGGGCAAGCTCTGAATTGTTTTTACTATCATCTGACATATGTGTGTATATATGTATACATATATATATATATATATATATATATATATACATATATATATATATGTATATATATATACATATATACACACACACCCCACACATATACACACACAGAAATATTGCTCTGTTTCCACATGACAAGACAGTTCTGTTGTCAAGACAGAGAAAAGCAGCACTTATCACATCAGGTTGTTACCCCAGCATAGTCAGTAGATCCATGGACGCAGAAGTCTGAGCACATGACAGGAGATTCAGGATTCTCTGTGGGGCCCAGTGCTCCAGACATGAGGTACCTGTTCAGCACCTCTGCCTTACCTTACTTGTGAGCTTCAGTCTCACTCCTGTTTGGCTCACCAGATGTAATTGGAACCACTTCTACACAAGGCTTGTCCAAGTGAGAAACCTGTGCTGACTCACCTGGCCTTTCCAAGGTGCCAGTTTCTGCAGCCTCCTCGGCACCTGGTGATGTGGTTGGAGCTGCTTCATCACAGGCTTCCTTTCCTGAAGGCACCACTGTTGGGCTGAAGGTTCTTGTTGTTACTGAAGAAGACTGAGCTTCCTCTGATATAATTGGTGCTCCAGGGCCCACCTCCCCACCTTTGATTTTTTTTCCTTGAGAACCATACCGTTTTAGAAAAGGAAAGGAAGCCCATTTTGTAAATTGTCTTCTCTTCTTTCTTTTTTCTTTCCATAATGATGCCTTCTTGGCCAGTTCTTCATCTTCTTTCTTCTTCTGCAGGAGGGGAAAAGAATTTAGGCAACTACTTCAAATTTTGAAAGAAAAGTCATGTCAGCCAAGACATGAACAAAGTGTAATTCTCTTAAAGTCTGAAATTTCAGCCTAGAATCTATATCCCTGGTGAGTTGGAAAGTTCATTCTTCTACCTTACTCATGATCTGTTTTTAATGAAACTTGGTCTCTGTCTTCATAGTATGCCACGACATTGTGTATGTGTGTGTGTGTGTGTGTGTGTGTGTGTGTGTGTGTGTATTCATGTGTGTTGATTAGATTACAGAGGGCATGTGGGGCCCTTTCTTTGAATCACTCTAAGGACACTGTACAAGACAGTCCTTCTGTATCCATGCTTCTCCTCACACTAACCTTTTCTGTTAAGTAAATAACATATTCCTGAGAGTATTTATTTATCAGTTCTGTCGTCAGCTCTTTGGCCCTCCCAAAAATCGGTTTTGTGGTCTGCAATATGAAAACAAAATAGATAATTAGAACAGCTCTAATGTCAGAAAAGAGAGAAAGAAAATAAGTTAGCAGGGGCATCAGTATCTCATGCATGACTTGAACCCAATTCCCAGCAATCCCCTCCTCTGTACTGATTTCCTGAGGCAGCAATTTCCCCGATTCCATCTAGTGTCATCATCTGTATCTTTTCTGTGATCAGCCGTATACTGCTCTTGAGATTTTTGTCAGGAGCATTGAAAATGAAATCCTACCTCAAGGATATTTGTTCTTTGATAAATCTCCAAAAGGTCTTGGTCCTTTTTCTCAGTGGGGAGCTTTTCCACATAGAGTCTAAAGGAATAGAGCAGAGAGACTAAGCTGTGCAGAGAAATTCAAATGTCTAAATGAGTCCCTCAGGAAATTTGGACTTTGTAGTCTCTGCCTCAGAAGTTACTGGTGTTTAATAAGGCACACCCTGAATTCCCACATTCACTTCCATTACTTAGACTGTAGAAAGAATATCAAAATTCTCCATTAAACTGGCACATTCATCAAACATTAGCTGTCCATTAGCATAGTTAAAGTAACTCGGTGCCAGTTGGTCATTTTAACACTTGGGGCACCAGATAGACCTGATCCATGAGGCAACAGGTTGTACGCCTGGACTTCAAAATAGGAAATAAACACATTGGTCTCAGTCTTTCATTCCAATAATAATCTTTGCTCACACAGCACTTTTGTTTACTGCTTACTGGGAGTTTACCACTTCACCTCAGAGATCATTAGGTAATGACAGGAGATACTGAGTGTCCTCAGTTTTAGGTAGTGATGTGCCCTGGGGACCTAGTCTCATGGTGTACTGTAAGATGCTAATAAACTGCTTCAACCCTCAGTTCTGTCCAAGATTCAAGATCCACTGCCTTGTCAGAAACTGTGCTTGAGAAGAGGATGTGACCAGAAACTCAGTCTGGGAAGCTGATGCATGAGAGAACATGTGACTCCTTGATAAGAGAGATTTATTTTTGGAAAAGGGAGGAAATGAGAGGAGATTTAGGATGATCTCAAGAGTATCCCTTCATTTTCCTGGAAATCACCATTGTAAAACCAAGAGGACCCCTGTTGTAGGAGTTGCACAAAAAAGGGAATTCTAATTGTTGTACCTCAACTCATCTGAAACCTAAGCTTTCTCTTTTTCAGAACAGGAATTGATGTACCTACTAAACCTTCATTCTTCTGCAGATCAATGAAATCATGTCCACAATCCCTTACCTAGTAGCTGATCTCCTGTATATCTCCTTATATTCTGTTTTACAAAATTTATGGCCATTCAGGTTTGGTGAGACTTTTCTCCCTCTCCCTTACTAAAGTCATAGCACCCTTGTCACTGAGGCTTTAAGAACTATTTTATGGTGACAGCTTTGCAATCTATTTTTCACTCTGCCTATGCAATACAATGAACAGTTTGGAGAAATCCCTAATGATGGTTAACCACACTGAAGCCAGGTATTCAACAATCCTCTGGTGACTGTGGAGTTACAGGAAGGCCTCCCTCTCTGCCATAGAACTCAATAAGCTTAGCCACACATCAGAGATAAGATGTGACTGTTTACATCAGGGGAGATTTGGAAATCAAAGTAGCTATCAGTTCAGATATGCGCTGCTTTTCAGCCCCCTTTTGTTCCACTATGAGCTGGACCTTGTGTGCCATTAAAATTCCTTATTTATGATACCACCACCGTTGGTACTCCTCTCTTTGAATCACAAGAAAAATCTGTGTGGGAAGTGCCAGAAATCTGATAGAAAACATCCTCAAGTTCCATAGCTGTCAGCAAAGGAGAACACCCTGAATAGAACAGCAGGTTGAGCAAGAGAAAAGTTCCAGGAAAGGAGTAGAAACTGCAGGTTCTCACGTGAGGAATTTGTGGTAGAGCACAAAGGCTGCTTCCTTTTGTCCACATTGATCGAGGTCGGCTGCCATTTTATAGAAGGTATAGCTCAGGCTCATGTAAATTGGCAGCGAAAAATTCTTGTTGATTTTCAAGTTCTGCCCAAGAGCACTTAAAAGTTGGAACCGCTCTTCAGGGGGAAGAGTGACATTATCATGCCTTGGGATGTTCTAAGACAGAAAAGAGAGGACAGGAATCATCAAAACACTTTGTGTGGCATGATGCCATTCCAGATCTCTAGTACTTTCACACAGGCATGCGCACACACACACACACACACACACACACACACACACACACACTTTTGTGTATGTATGTCTATGTCAGATTCACAAACCACTCCCTACAGTAAGTAGAGTGGGTAGAATATCCCATGTGGCAATTCAACTTCATACATTTAGTGAATAACCCCACCTTCGGATCTCTTATTATGCTAGTAATATGGAAGATTTGGTATGAGGGATGTCTATTCCCATTAAAAATGTAATGTAAAGGAGCTCTGATGGAATGTTCAACTTAAGGAGCTGGGTTACAAATAGCCAATTTATTGAAATCTGGACCAGAAGTCTTCACATCGCTGTGAGTGGTTGTGTACACAAAGCAGGGTTATGCATTTGTAGGATCATGAGGAATGAAAACTAAGTTCCTTATGTTTAAGAAGTTCAGAAACTAAGGGTGAGAATCTCCAGTAGGCCATAAAGGTTTTGAGAACTCTGAGCACCTTTGACCACAGCATTGTACAATACTGTCTTGGGTTAGAGTGTTTGAGAGCAGTATGCAATGTAGTCTAAACACTAACTGGCCAGAGCACTGACCTGTTTTCTCTGATCACAGTGGCAATATAAAGAAAAAAAATGAGATATGACCAGTTGGTTGAAAACATTTGAGGATCACTAATCTAAACACATAAAAAAGACTTTGAGATTTTAATTTTTCCTCAAAGAATTTCATGCAAATTACCTTTATTTGTAACTGTGTTGAGAACACATTTGTTGTTCCAGTACACAAAGGTCCTTCATTGCCTAGACTCTGTTGGTCTGAGTGCCTAGGGGTCAGGAGGTTCCCACCTGTCACAAGATGAACAATAAGTTAGGAAAGGAGATACTTTGAGTCTCAGTGAATTATTTATATTATATAAATATGTGCATTGCTAAATAAACCACTGTGCCATCGTAAATCCATCACCATTGAAAATTCCTCGTAATCCCCTACAATGCTGCATCAAGCCTTTCCAGGACCCTCTCTTTCCTTCTTCTTGGGAATGATTTGATATGTGACAGGGCAGAGAAGTGGGAAGGGGTTGATTGGGGAGTGGGCGGTGGGAAGAGGGCTTATGGGATTTATGGGGAAGTGGGGACGGGGAAAGAGAAAAATCATATGTAATGTAAACAAAGAATATAGAAAATTTAAAAAAATCCTATAGATGATAAGTGTTGATTTAAGTCCATATTTCTATTACAATTGTAAATGTATTGCTCTGCAATGTAGGTTGTATCTACCATCCTGCTTCAGTCACTGAACTATAGGAACTATAGTCACATTTTCTGTCCTGAATTTTCCATTTAAACCATAAAGTCCTAGTCCATTCAGGTTATACTGTTTCGCCAGTAGGACACATCTGCCAATCCAGGCAGGTCAGCCAGGAAAACCCTGTCCATAGAGGGTTGGCAGATATGGCAGCCAGTTTCCCTCCCTTCACAACACTGCTACTGAAGAGCACTGCAGTTCAAATGTTAATGTGGAAACTGAGTGGAGGATGGTTACCTCTGTGAGGCATCTTGGCTTTGAGTGTTCCTGTGTACACCCCAGCTCTCTGTTTGCATTTATGGAAAACCTCTCCTGAACTACCTTGGTGCTTTCTTTACACTGTGCTCTCCTAAGCACTCTACCTCTAGGTGTGCTCAGAGGACAATCTGTTAGTTTTGCTACTATGGAATATGAAGATCCTTATAGCAGAAGAAGGTATGCTCTGTACAAAATCATAAGCTCAGATAGATCATAGCTAAAACTGACACTAGGGCACCAGATTCTAGTTCAGTACTATCCCTATGCTTCCACACTATCCGACTGCTCAAAATATATGGGGATATCAGCTAAAGAAATGTTTAGATTTCTTTCCATACCAGACATTGTAAGGTTTGTAATATGAACAGTTTGGGAAAATAGATTGGTCCTGATCATAAGGACCCCAAGATGATTCAGGTGTTGATGGGCTAGTAGGTAGAATAGTATCATGGAAATATACTGGTAACTCTAGCCCAAGAATTCCAGGTTGGGCTGACATAGACATATTAGTGATATAAAACTGAGTCTTTATGGATACCAGTCTTTGTAGCTTTATAATTACTCATGGTTACAAAATTATACTGTGTCTAGTGAGGTATACGATTATAAACCTGGGAAATTGGCTTTAGCTTGATTCTAATACTAAAGAGAATCTAGATCACCATGATTTCTCCAGCTCCTGTGTACGCACAAGGTCAGAGGAAAAGAAAGTCACTAGCAGAGTCTCACCCATTTGACAGCTGTCAACCGCAAGTACTCAGAATGAATTCTATTTATTTTTAGTGATGATTTGACTTCATGGCCAGAGTTTGCCTATAGTTCATCATTCTTCCTAGAATGGCCATAAACTAGCATCAATTTTTCTGCCTATTCCACCTTGGCGCTAGAATTTTCCACTTAAGCCTACACATTTCACTAATAATTGGTTCTACAATATATGCATAGAATGCTCATTTTCTAAATTGTAAAGCATCATCAACGTTTAGGGACCCAGAAGCCAAATACTAAACATGAAAATGTTTTGTCCTCCTAATCACACCCTGTCCCAGCCTCAGGTTCCTTCCTGATCTCCTCACCTATTTGTTCATTAAATCCTTCTCTGTTTCTAATGTACTCAGCAATTTGTAGCCAGTGTTCCTTTTAAAATGTATTTTTTAATATCCTTTGGCTGCCTTGAGCATTCAGTGCTGAGCTTCCTGTGTTACATGGTTAACACCTCTATGTTCTGTCCTATCCTTTCATCTATTCTTTGGTATTCTCTTCTCCTCCAGTTTTGGCCCTTTTTTATTTTCTTCACCATCTCTAGGTAAACGTGGTATGATCTTTATATAAATGATCCGTAGCTTGCCTTCTCAAGACTATCCTTACTAGCCTGTGATCAACCCTTCTACCTTTGTTGTCTTCAGACCTAAGATTCCTAATACTTGGAATGCTAATTTTTTTTTTTTTGGTTTTTCGAGACAGGGTTTCTCTGTGTAGTCCTGGCTGTCCTGGAGCTCACTCTGAAGACCAGGCTGGCCTCGATCTCAGAAATCCGCCTGCCTCTGCCTCCCAAGTGCTGGGATTAAAGGCGTGCACCACCAACGCCCAGCTCGGAATGCTAATTTTTAAAATTCTTTTCATGTTATTTCTTGAGTAACAGTCTTATAGCCCCAGACTGGCTCTTTTGAAGTTACTGTCCAACAGACACTCTCATGTTCTCCTTGGTTCTCAGGCCTCTGGTTCCCAACGGCTGACATTAAAGGTGTATGCCACCATACTCTCGCTATTCACATTAGGAGTTTGTTTGTACTAACGATCAAGGATATGTAATTGTCTTAAACCATTACCAAAATTGAGTGGCAACCTCCTCCATTAGTAAGGTAGCCATCTTTAACCCAGTGTGCAGCACCAGGGAGAGCACAGCTGTTCCTGTGCTGGTGAATGTAACAAACTGTCGTTTTGTCAGGTAGAGACATTTTTTCCACCTGACAGCTTCAGAGAACACAAATGTGAAACCATGGAGAAGAAAAGTACATCTATCCATTTGGCAAAAATTAGTCATTCTAAGTTGCTAATTCAACAGTAGCAGATGTTTTATTGAATCTCCTCATCTCAACATTACTGTTGAACAGCCCAACTTTGCAGTACTATTGTGGAAATCTCTGTGTCTTCTGTCAACAAAAAAGATGCATCTTGGCCCTCAGTTCTCCTGTGTATATACACAGTTCTCTCTCTGCTTCAGTTGAAACAGCCCCCAAAACTATCTGATTTCTTTCTCTGTCCCCTCCTCCTGAAGTCTCAATTCCCTAGAGAGCCCTAGAATCTGCCAGCAAGTAGATAAGTAAACGTTCAATCCAAAGTTACAACCCTAGGAAGTGTCAGAGCCAAGACCTTAGTTAGGGCACAGTCTTGTCCTTCAGTACTTTCTTCTCAATCCCACCTTATTTTGATGATTCCCTATTTGAGGGAGTGTCAATTGAATAAACATGTTAGTTTTTTTGCTACCTGACATTGTGGAGGCAGGGAGACAAGTAGAGGTATAGGATCAGGATAAAGGGATGATAAATGTGTTATTGGGTTTTACAAGCAAAATTCATATGTGTGCATTGAAGCAGTTCAAATGAAGACTGAGCCAGACTTGTTTACTCAACTCCATGGTAACCTCAAGATTTAATTAGGTCCTCCTAGTAGTGTTACAGATAAAATCACTGACTTCATGTCAGAGTTTTTCATAGTGAACCAAAGGAGGCAGAGAGAGAGAGAGAGACAGAGAGAGAGAGAGAGAGAGAGAGAGAGAGAGAGAGAGAGAGACAGAGAGACAGAGAGACAGAGAGACAGAGAGAGACAGAGAGACAGAGAGAGACATGGAGGAGTCATGCTGACTGAGAGAGATAGAGAGACAGAGACAGACATAGAGAGAAAGGGCGACAGAAACAGAACAGAATGAAATACCGAGAGACAGACAGACACAGACAGACAAAAACAGAGTCAGACAGAAAGAGATGGAGATGGAGACAGACAGAACTAGAGACAGAGTTAGTCTCAGGTCCTATCACTGGTATCTTAAACCTCAAAACCCACCCCCAGTGAAACAATTCCTCCACGAGTCTCCCGTAGTGCCTTACCCCCTCTAATATATACTTCCAGACTCCAATTGACACATCTCATCCTACCATCCCCCCAGTTTCATTATTCTTCCAATAGATACCATACTCTCAACACAGCCATACCTTCTGACCTTCCATACAGTTCATTACTGGAGACTAATGATGCAAATATATGTCTGTGGGGCTGTTCTCATTCAAATCATCAGGAAATGGAAGAAGAAGGAAAGAGACCTCTAGGCTGAACAAAGATATTACTGTTGAAATTTGTCATTCAGTGTCACTGGGCAAATTCCAAGACAAAAGCATGGTCCTTGGTTGAAAAGCTTCTTTAGGGCAAATGTGCTATGGTCACATAGTGACAGATTGGGTGTTTAAAAAAAAATAATGATAGCGTGGCATTTGAAGACAAAAGTAAGGAAATAAAAAAAACTCCTCATTAAATTCTAAATGACCACATCAAAAACACCATTCACCATGATCAAGTAGGCTTCATCCCAGGTATACAGGGATGATTCAATATACGGAAATCCTTCAATATAATCCACTACATAATCAAACTAAAAGAAAAAACCACGTGTTCATCTCATTAAATGCTAAAAAAGCATTTGACAAAATTCACCATCCTTTCATGCTAAAAGTCCTGGAAGGAATAGGAATTCAAGGCCCATACCTAAATATAGTAAAAGCAATATACAACAAATCAGTAGCCAACATCAAAATAAATGGAGATAAACTTGAAGCAATTCCACTAAAATCAGGGACTAGACAAGGCTGACCTCTCTCTCCATATCTTTTCAATGTACTACTTGAAGTTCTAGGAGGAGCAGTTAGACAACATAAGAAGTCAAAGGGATAAAAATTGGAAAGGAAGGAGTCAAATTATCACTATTTACAGATGATATGATAGTATACTTAAGTGATACAAAATACTCCACAAGAGAACTCCACAGCTGATAAAAAACTTCAGCAAAGTGGCTGGTTATAAAATCAACTCAAGCAAACCAGTAGCCTTCCTGTACTCAAAGGACAAGCAGGCTGAGAAAGAAGTTAGGGAAATAACACCCATTACAATAGCCACAAACAATATAAAGTATCTAGGGGTGACTTTAACCAAACAAGTGAAAGATCTGTATGAAAGGAACTTCAAGTCCTTGAGGAAAGAAATCGAAGAAGACCTCAGGAAATGGAAAAATATTTTATGCTCTTGGATTGGCAGGATTAACATTGTAAAAATGTCCATCTACAGAATCAATGCAATCCCCATCAAAATCCCAAACCAATTCTTCATAGATCTAGAAAGAGCAATTCTTAAATTCATCTGGAATAACAAAAACCCAGGATAGCTAAAACTATTCTCAAAATTAAAAGGACTTCTGGGGGAATAAATATACCTGACTTCAAGCAGTACTACAGAGCAATTGTGTTAAAAACTGCATGGTATTGGTACAGCAACAGGCAAGTAGATCAATGGAATAGAATTGAAGACCCAGAAATGAACCCACAGACTTACGATCACTTGATCTTTGATAAAGGAGCTACAACCATCCAGTTGAAAAAAGATAGCCTTTTTAACAAATGGTGCTGGTTCAACTGGAGGTTAACATGCAGAAGAATGCGAATTGACCCACTCTTATCTCCTTGCACTAAGATCAACTCCAAGTGGATCAAGGACCTCCATGTAAAACCAGACACACTGAAACTAATAGAAAAGAAACTGGGGAAGACCGTGGAGTACATGGGCACAGGGGGAGAATTTCTGAACAGAACACCAATAGCTTATGCTCTAAGACCAAGAATTGACAAATGGGACCTCATAAAATTACAAAGTTTCTATAAGGGAAAGGACATGGTCAGAAGGACAAAACAGTCATCAACAAGTTGGGAAAAGATCTTCACAACTGTATATGTGACAGAGGGCTAATATCCAATATATACAAAGAACACAAGAAGTTAGACCCCAAAGAACCAAATAACCCTTTTTAAAAATGGGGTACAGAGCTAAAAAAAAAGAATTTTCACCAGAAGAAATTTAGATAGCTGAGAAGCACCTTAAGAGCTGTTCAACATCATTAATCATCAGGGAAATGCAAATCAAAACAACCTGAGATTCTACCTCACACCAGTCAGAATGGCTAAGATTAAAAACACAAGAGACAACAGGTGATGGCGAGGATGTGGAGAAAGACGAACACTCCTCCACTGTTGGTAGGATTGCAAGATGTTACAACCACTCTGGAAATCAATCTTGCAGTTCCTTAGAAAATTGGGCATGACACTTCCAGAGGACCCTGTCATACCACTCCTGGGCATATACCCAGAGGATTCCCCTGTATACAATAAAGACACATGCTCCACTATGTTTATAGCAGCCTTATTTATAATAGCCAGAACTTGGAAGGAGTCCAGATGTCACTCAAAGGAGGAATGGATACAGAAAATGTGGTATATTTATACAATGGAATACTACTCAGCAATTAAAAATAATGAATTCATGCAATTTGTAGGCAAATGGTTGGATCAGGAAAATATCATCCTAAGTGAGTTAATCCAATCACAAAAGAATTCACATGAAATGTAATCACTGATAAGTGGATATTAATGAGCCCATAAGCTGTGAATACTCTAGACATAAGTAGCAAATGAAAAGATTCCAAAGAAGGAAGGAGAGACCCCTGGTTCTGAAAAGACTGGATCCAGTTTTTTAGGAGAGTACCAGAACAGAAGAAAGTCAGGGGCGGGTGATGGGGGAATAGGCAGGAGGCGGGGGAAGAGGACTTATGGGACATGGAGTGAAGGGAAAACTAGGAAAGGGGAAAGCCTTTGGGATGTAATAAAGAATATAGAATATAAAAATTGTAAATTAAAAATGCATCCTGAGTGACACAAACAAGATCCAGAAATAAACATGTGTATTCACTCACATCTGGATAGTAGTCACTAAATGATACTAACCAACTTATAATCCATACATCCATAGATATGGTATAAAGAAATGAAGTAGGATGCACACATGGATCTCCATGGAAGTGAGAGATTGAATAGATTTTACAGGTGACCTGTATAAAAGAGAATGGACACAGTCAACGAGGAAAGGGAAGAGAAATAAGGGAAAGGAAGAGAATCGTGGGAGAAATAGGTTCAGTTGCAGGGGCATTAGAGGCATAACATAGAAACCTAGTGTACTGGAAATCCTAAAGTATAGGAAGGCAGTCTTAGTGATTTTTACTGAGGGGGGATACAGAGTCTCCACTGGCCGTTTTTAATCACCAAAAAGACTTCCATGAAAAGAGACTGCATTGCATTCATTTGAGTTGTTCTGCAAGGACATCCCATAGAAATATACAAACAACCCAGGCTGTTCCTAAGACAACTGTTTACTCTCTGCTGAGAGTGGAGTTCAATTGCTTAGGACAACACCTACATAGCACAGTGAAATTGAATTTGAGCTGATGCATGCCTGAAACCTTTACCCTTATGTTCTAGTTTCTTTGTTGTAGGAGCATACTCTGTTGTCTACTGAAAGAGAATCAAATATCAACTCAGCCAGAAAACCCTTGACCTAACATATTTTCTGTGGAAAGTCTGTTATTCAGACTCATCGTGCATTTCTACCTGCTATATATGCTACTGCAGTGGTGTCAGAAAACCTCTAGGAATAGTATAGAAATGTCTAATTTTACTTAAGGCACAATTAATGAGATAGAATCTATACAAGACTCTGCTTAGGTGACCAAAGTATAGTGTAGATGCCCCAGAAACCTAGTTTAAAATCAAATCGTACTGGTTTTAAAAATTAAATAAAAGAAACAATCTTCCATTGCCTTATCCAATTCTTCTAATCCCACTGATCAACAACCTATTCTGCCATTATAAGAAAGGCTTCCTCCTGCAGCAGATGGCGACATATATAGAGACCCATACCACGATACTACAGGGCAGGGGGTAAGAGGGAAAAAGAGTCACAGACTGAGACATAGACACATAGACAGAGAGAGACAGAGGCAGACAGATCAACAGAAACAGACAGAGAGACAGAGACAGAGACAGAGGAGAAATGGATAGACAGAGACCAAGAATGAAACACAGAGGCCTATGTGGTGTGTCTCCATCACTCCCCTTATACAGACCCATTCAGATATCAGGGAACCATGCAGAATACGAGGCCAAAATAATGTCACAGCCAGACAGAAAGCAAGAAAAGGATGACAGAGCTCTCCAATTCATCTGAGCCAAGCTAGCAAGAACTGCAAGAGAATAGCAGAAAGCACTGGGAATACACAAATCCTTTGCAGGACATCTGCAAATATATGTAGCTTCCTTTTTTTGTTTTCTTTTTCTTTTTCATTTTTTGTTTTGTCTAGATAGGGTTTCTTTTTGTAGCCCTGGCTCTCCTGGAACTCACATTGTAGGACGAAGTGGCCTCTAACTCAGAAAAGTAATGGAAAGTCATTGTGATTCTTTTCTTCATCCCCCTCATCATGACAGGCAGGGAGTTTCACTCCAAGCTCTGGTTACTGGTGTCTGGTAGAAAGGGCCATGGACTTTACTGTCAGTTTAAGTGGATGGAACAATATTTCAGGATGGGACTCTGAGCTGATTATAAAATTTCTCTCTGTGTGTAGGGACTCATTGGACAAAGTCATCTCCTAATGGAGTAGATCACCATAAGCCTCCAGGCATAAGCCTCCAGGGATCTAGACTATGAGCGAAAAACAAAACTTCTACTGGGTTTCTCCTGACAGAGTCATGTCTCCTTTGTTCTTCATTCATATCTCTAGATTCTTTGGTATTTAGGCTCTGAAGTTTGGACTTGCATTTTCCTGTGTCCAACTGGATGTTGCCTTAGACCTTGCCTCACACAAATGACTTACAAGTCTTTGACATCCTGGCATGGATTGAATCAAACTACAAGTATTCCATAGAATCTACCTTGAGGGAGCCAGCTGTGGGTATGCTCAATCCTATGGAGCATTTACACTAGAGCTGTGAGGCTGTGAGAAAGTCCATCAGGTAATAAGAGGTTCCAGAGAGCACAAATACATACACATTTTCTTATCTCAAGGTCAGACTACCACAATCTGTCCACAATAGTGCAATGTTGTAAGGATGAGGGAACCCATGTGGTCTCCGATCGGCAGGGCAAGTTCAGAATTTTTTCCCATCATCTGACAGATACATATGGAAATATTGTTCTGTCTCCACATACTGACAAGACAGTCATGTTGTCAAGACAGAAGAAGGCAGCACTCATCACACAAGGGTCTGTTCCCACAGCATGGTTAGTAGATCCATGGGCGCAGAAGACTGAGCACATGGCAGGAGATTCAGGATTCTCTGTGGGGCCCAGTGCTCCAGACGTGAGGCACCTGTCCAGCACCTCTGCCTTACCTTTCTTGAGAGCTTCAGTCTCACTCCTGATTTCCTGACCCAGATGCAATTTGAAGGACTTCTACACAAGGCGTGTCCAAGTGAGAAACCTGTGCTGACTCACCTGGCCTCTCCAAGTTGCCAGTTTCTGCAGCCTCCTTGGCAGCTGGTGATGTTGTTGGAGCTGCTTCATCAAAGGCTTCCTTTCCTGAAGACACCACTGTTGGGCTGAACGTTCTTGTGGTTACTGAATAAGACTGAGCTTCCTTTGATGTAATTGGTGCTCCAGGGCCCACCTCCCCACCTTTGAATTTTTCTTTGAGAACCATACCATTTTAGAAAAGGAAAGGAAGCCCATTTTGAAAATCGTGTTCTGATCTTTCTTTTTTTCTTCCAGAATGATGCCTTCTTGGCCAATTGTTCTTTCTTCTCCTGCAGGCAGGGAAAAGAATTTAGGCCACTACTTCAACTTTTGGAAGAAATGTCTTGTCAGCCCAGATATGAACAAAATTTTGTTCTGTTAGGTTTTGACATCTCAGGCCAGGGTCTCTATCCCTGGTGTGTTGGAAAATCCATTCTGCTACCTTACTCATTTCCTGTTTTTAGTAAAGCTAGGTCTCAGTCTTCTTAGTATGCCACGACATTGTGTGTATTTGTGTGTGTGTCTGTATGTTCATGTGTGTTGATTGGATTGCAGAGGTCATGTGGAGCCCTTACATTGAATCACTCCCTCCAATTACACAGCACAAGACAGTCCTGAGAACAGACTGAGTCGCTGTCACACAGTCCTCCTGTATCCATGCTTCTCCTTACACTGACCTTTTCTGTTAAGTAAATAAGATATTCTTCATAGTATTTAATTTTCAGTTCTCTCTTCAGCTCCTTGGCCCTCACAAAAATCTCGTTTGTGGTCTGCAATCGGGAAACCAAAAAGGATAATTAGAACAGCTCTAATGTCATAAAAGCGAGAAAAAATAAGTTAGCAGGGGCAGCAGTATCTCATGCATGACTTGAACCCCATTTCCAGCTATCCCCTCCTCTGTACTGATTTCCTGAGGCAGCAATTTCCCCGATTCCATCTAGTGTCATCATCTGTATCTTTTCTGTGATCAGCCGTATACTGCTCTTGAGATTTTTGTCAGCAGCATTGAAAATGAAATCCTACCTCAAGGATATTTGTTCTTTGATAAATCTCCAAAAGGTCTTGGTCCATTTTCTCAGTGGGGAGCTTTTCCACATAGAGTCTAAAGGAATAGAGCAGAGAGACTAAGCTGTGCAGAGAAATTCAAATGTCTAAATGAGTCCCTCAGGAAATTTGGACTCTGCAGTCACTGTTTCAGAAGTTTCTGGTGTTTAATAAGGCACACCTTGAAATCCCACATCCATTTCCTTTCCTTAGTCTAGAGCGACAATATCAAAAGAATTCCATTAAACTTGCACATTCAGCAAACATTAGCTGTCTATTAGCATAAATATAGTGACACAGTGCTAATTCGTCCTTTTAAGATTCAGGTGGTACCACATAGACCTGATCCTTGAGGAAACATGTTCTAATCCTGGACTTCAAAGTAGGAAATAAACTCAGTGGAATCAGGCTTTCATTGCCAATATTAATCTTAGCTCACATAGCACTTTTGGTTATTGCTTATTGGGAGTGTACCACCTCACCTCAGAGATCATTAGGTAATGACAGGAGATACTGAGGGTGCTCAGGTCTTGGTGTTGATGTGCCCTGTGGACCTACTCTCATGGTGCACTGTAAATGCTATTAAACTGCTTCAACCCTCAGTTCTGTTGAATAATCAATATACACTGCCTTTTCAGCAACTCTGCTTGAGAAGAGGATATGACCAGAACCTCAGTCTTGGATGCTGATTTATGGGAGGACATGTGATTCCTTGGTAAGAAAGATTTGTTTTTGGAAAAGAGAAGAAATGATAGGAGATTTAGTATGTTCTCAAGAGTATCCGTTCATTTTCCTGGAAATCACCACTGGAAAACCAAGATAACCCCTGTGTAGGAGTTGCACAACAAAGGGAATGCAAAGTGTGGTGCCTCAACTCATGTGTAAATCTAACTTTTGTCTTTGTGGAACAGGTATAGGTGTACCTACTAAACTTTCAGTCTTCTTAAGATCAATGAAATCATGTCCACAAAACCCCTGCCTAGTAGCTGTGCTCCTGTGTATCTCCTTATATTCTGTTTCATGAAATGTAAGGCCAGACAGGATTGTTGATACTTTTGCATCTTCGCCCTACTAAAGTCAAAGCACCCTTGTCACTGAGTCTATAAGAACTATTTCATGGTGACAGCTTTGCAATGTATTTTTCACTCTGCATATGCAATACAATCAACAGTTTGGAGAAATCCCTAACAGTGGTTAACCACACTAAAACCAGGTATTCTACAAACCTCTGGTGACTGTGGAGTTACAGGAAGGCCTACTTCTCTCCCATAGAACTCAATAAGCTTGGCCACCGATCAGAGACAAAGTTGTGACTGTGTACATCGGGAGATTTAGAAATCAAAATACCTATCAGTTCAGATACACCCTCATTTTCAGCCACCCTTTCTTCCACTATTGCTGGACCTTGAGTGCCATTAAAATTCCTTATTTATGATACCACCACCTTTGGTACTAATATCTTTGAATCACAAGGAAAAGTCTGCGTGGGAAGTGCCATAAAACTGATAAAAAGGTAGCATCCTCATGTTCCATAGCTCACAACAAAGGAGAAAACCTTGAATAGAACAGCAGGTTGAACAAGGGAATATTTGAGAAAAAGAGTAGAAAATGCAGGTTCTCACGTGAGGAATTTGTGGTAGAGCACAAAGGCTGCTTCCTTTTGTCCACATTGTTCTAATTCACCTGCCATTTGGCAGAACGTTTTGCTCAGGCTCATGTAAAATGTCAGCGAAACATTCTTGTTGATTTCAATCTTCTGCCCAAGAGCACTTAAAAGTTGGAACCGCTCTTCGGGGTGAAGAGTGACATTATCATGCCTGGAGATGTTCTAAGACAGAAAAGAGAGGACAGGAAACATCAAAACACTTTGTGTGGCATGATGCCATTCCAGCTCTCTAGCGCTTTCACACAGGCATGCGCACACACACACACACACACACACACACACACACACACACTTTTGTGTGTATATATATATATATATATATATATATATATATATATATATATATTTCTGTGTCAGATTCACAAACCTCTCTCCTTAAGAAATTAGAGTGGATAGAAAACCCCATGTGGCAATTCAGCTTCAAACATTTAGTGAATAATCCCTCTGTGGGATCTCTTTTTGTGCTAGTAAAGTGGTAGATTTGAGATTAGGGATGTCTGTTCCCATTCAAAACATAATGAAAAGGAGCTCTGAGGGAATGTTCAACTTAAGGAGCTGGGTTAGAAATAGATTATTTATTGAAATCAGGACCAGAAGAGGTCACGTAACTGTGAGTATTTGTGTACACATAGCAGGGTTTTGCATTTGCATGATCATGAGGAATGAAAACTAAGTTCCTGATGTTTACGATGTTCAGAAACTAAGTCTGAGAATCTTCAGTAGGCCATAAAAGCTTGAAAACTCTCAACACCTTAGTCCACAGCACTGTAAAAGGCAGTCTTGACTTAGAGTGTTTGAGAGCAGTGTGCAATGTAGTTTAAAGACTAACTGTCCAGAGCATTGACCTATTTTCTCTGATCCCAGTGTCAATGAAAGAAAAAAATGATACATGAACAGTTGGGTGAAAACATTTGAGAATCACTAGTCTAAACACAGAAAAAGACACTGAGATTTAAAATTTGGCTCAAAGAATTCCATGCAAATTACCTTTATTTGTAACTGTGTTGAGAACAGATTTGTTGTGCCAGTACACAAAGGTCCTTTATTGCCTAGGCTCTGTTGTTGTGAGTGCCTAGGGTTCAGGAGGTTCCCACCTGTCACAAGATAAACAATAATTTAGGAAAGGAGATACTTTGCTTTTCTGTGAATTAATGTTATATTAATATGTGCATTTCTAAATAAACCACTGTGCCATCTTAAATCAATCTCCTTTGAAAATTCCTATAGATGAAAATTGTTGATTTAATTTCAATAAAAATTGTAAGTGAATTACTCTGCAATTTAGGTTGTGTCTACCATCCTGATTCAGTCACTGAACTGTAGGTTAAAAGCCTGTATCTCCATGGCCCCCAAGTGCTTAGGTGGCATATCTTCAAAAGTAGTGCTGGCACTGGTACTTCTTTTAAAGATTTTGCCTGGAGGACCACAGTAAGTCTATAGTTTCTCTGTGTCCTAGACATGACACACAGTCACATTTCTCTGTCCTGAAGGTTCCATTCAAAGCATAAAACCCAGGTCCATGAGTGTTATACTCTGATTCCTCGGTAGGACACATCAGCCAATCCAGGCAGGTCAGGCAAGACAAACCTGCACTTAGAGGGTTGGCAGTTGTGGCAGATAGTTTCCCTCTCATCACAACACTGCTACTGAAGAGCACTGCAGTTCAAATGTTAATGTGGAAACTGAGTGGAGATTGTTTACCACAGTGAGGCATCTTGGCTTTGAGTGTTTCTGTGTACACTCCAGCTCTCTGTCTGATTCTCTGCAAAACCTCCCATGACCTCCCTGGGTGCTTTCTCTACACTGTGCTCTCTTAAGCACCCTACATCTAGGTGTGCTCAGAGGCCAGTATGTGACTTTAGCTACAATGGAATGTGTAGATCCTTATAGTGGAAGAGGAAATGCTTTGTCCAAAATCATAAGCTCAGATATATCAGGGCCAAAACTGACACTATGGCAACAGATTCTAGTTCAGTACATTCCCTGTGCTTCCACCCTGTCTGGAATTCTCAAAATATTTGGGGATATCAGCTAAAGAAATGTTTAGATTTCTTTCCATACCAGACATTGTAAGGTTGTAATGTGAACACAGTTTGGGAAAACAGGTTTGCCCTTATCATAAGGACCCCAAGATGTTTCAGGTTTTGATTGGGTAGTTGCTAGCAAAGTATCCTGAAACTGAACTTGTACCTCTAGTCCAAGAATTCCTGGATGGGGAGACATAGGCTTATTAGTGATATTCAACTGAGTCTTTATGGATTCCTGTCTTATCTTCATAGCTTTATAATTCCTTGTAGTTACAAAGATTATACTGTGTCCAGTGAAATAATTGATTTGAACGCTGTTCAATTAAATTCGCTTTAGCTTGATCCCTAAGACTAATGATAATCTAGATCACCATGATTTCTCTAGTTCCTGTGTATGCTCAAGGTCAGTGTAAAACAAAATCCCTAGCACAGTCTCACCTATTTGGCACCTGTCAACCACAAGTGCTCAGAAAGTATTCTATTTCTTTTTAGTAATAATTTGACTTCATGGCCAGAGTTTGCCTATAGTTCATCATTCTTCCTAGAATGGCCATAAACTAGCATCAATCCTTCTGCCTATGCCACCTGGGTGCTAAAATTCTATGCTTGAGCCCAGACATTGCACTAAGAATTGGTTCTACAATATATGTATAGAATGCTCATTTTCTTAATTGCCAAGCATCATCAGTGTTTAGGGACTCAGAAGACGAAAACTAAACATGAAAGGTGTTTTTCCTAAGCACATCCTGTCCCAGCCTCAGGATCCTTCCCGATCTCTTGATCTATATGTTCATTAAATCCTTCAATGTTTGCCATGTACTCAGTAATTTATAGCCAGCATTCCTTTTAAAATGTATTTTTTGATATAATTTGGCTGCCTTAAGCATTTAGTGCCGAGCCTCCGGTATTACATGATTAACACCTCTATGTTCTGTCCTCTCCTTTCATCTACTCTTTCATATTCTCTTCTCCTCCAATCTTGCCCCATTTTTTATTTTCTTCATCATCTCTAGGTAAAGGTGGTGTGATCTTTTTATAAATGGTCCCTAGCTTGCGTTCTCAAGAGTATCAGGTTCCTTAGTGCCCTGTGATCCACCCTTCTATCTTTGTGTTCTTTAAATTTAAGATTCATAATATTGGGAATGCTAATTTTTAAAACTCATTTCATTTTATTTCTTGAGTAATGGTCTTGTAGCCCCAGACTGGCTCTTTTGAAGTTATTGACCAACAGACACTCTCATGTCCTCCTTGGTTCTCAGGCCTCTGGTTTCCAAGGGCTGACATTAAAGCTGTATGCCACTATACTCTCACTATTCCCATTAGGAGTTTGTAATGACAATCAAGGTTATATAATTATCTTAAACCATTTACAAAAATAGAGTGGCAACCTCCTCCATTAGTAACATACCCATCTTTAACCCAGTGTGCAACACCAGGGAGATCATATCTGTTTCTGTGCTGGTGAATGTAACAAGCTGTCCTTTTGTCAGGGAAAGACATTTTTCCACATGACAGCTTCAGAGAACACAAATGTGCAACCATGGAGGATGAAAGTACGTCTACCCAGTTGGCAAAATCTAGTCCCTCTAACTTGATATTTTTACAGTGGCAGATGTTTTACTGAATCTCCTCTTCTCAACATTACTTTTGAACAGTCATGTTTGTAGTATTGTAGAAAACTGTGTAGTCTGTCAACAAAAGAGAAGCATCTTGGCCCTCAGTTCTCCTGTGTCTTTACACAGTTCTCTCTCTGCTTCAGTTGAAAGAGCCCCAAGAACTATCTGGTTTCCTTCTCTCTCCCCTCCTCCTAAAGTCTCAATTCAAGAGAGCCCTTGAATCTGCCAGAAAGCAGATAATTAAAAGATTAGTCCAAAGTTTCAACCCTAGAAAATGTCAGAGCCAAGACTTAGGGCACAGTCTTGTCTTTCAATACTTTCTTCCCAAATCCAGCTTATTTTGATGACTCCCTATTTGAGGGACTGTCCAATTCAATAAACATGTTAGTTTCTTTTCCTACCTGACATTGTGGATGCAGGAAGACAAGTAGAGTTATAGGATGTGGATAAAGGGATGATAAAGGGGTTATTGGGTTTCAGAAGCAAAATTCACGTGTGCGCGTTGAAGCAGTTCAACTGAACACTGAGCCAGACTTGTTTACTCAGCTCCATGGTAACCTCAAGATTCTATTAAGTGCTGATTGGCTGAGAGGGCATCAGATGTCAGAAGGCAGATGAAGGCCAACAGTCATTTGAGAAGCCATGTTTTAAAAGGGACAGACTTGACACCATGCTAGAAAGAAATGCTAGGACAGCCCGACATGGCTGCAATGAAGGCAGCTATAAGCACAAAACCCACAGGTGATAGTTCCTATTTTTAGGAATCTTACTTACATAGGAGTGTCACACATTTCTTGCAAGTGTTAATAAGACACTTATCATTGAAATGTGATTATTCATCCGAACTGATAATATTAGTGTATTAACAGATATTTCCTCAGTAGGTATTTAGTTGCTGTTTAACTGCTGTGAAGAACCACCAGGACTGGGGCATTTCTTTGAACAGGAAGCATTTAATTGGGGCTTCCTTATAGTTTTACAGTTACAATCCCTGAAGTCATGTCAAGGTATTTCATAGTAAAACAAAGGAGGCAGGCAAAGAGAGAGAGAGAGAGAGAGAGAGAGAGAGAGAGAGAGAGAGAGAGAGAGAGACAGAGAGAGAGAGACAGAGAGACAGAGAGAGAGAGAGAGAGAGAGAGACACAGAGACACAGAGAGAGACACAGAGACAGAGAAAAAGACAGAGACAGACAGAGAAAGAGACATAGAGAAAGAGACAGAAATAGAGAGAGACAGAGAGACAGACAGACAGAGATAGACAGAGACAGAGACAGACAGACAGAGAATGGGATACAGAGAGAGATACAGAAAGACACAGGTAGAGTGAGAAGAGACAGAGAAAGACAGAGAAACAGAGACAAATATAGAGAGATGGAGACAGAGAAATAACTAGAGACAGAGTTAGATTCAGGTCCTGTCCCTGGTAACTTAAAACTTCAAACCCAACCCCAGTGAAACATTTCCTCCAAGAGTCTCCCCTAGTGACCTACCTCTAATATATACTGCCAGACTCCCATTGACACATCTTCCAATCAACACCATAATCTCAACAGGACCATAATTTCTGACTGTTTCCAAATAGTTACTGGGGACTAATGATGCAAATATATAACTCTGTGGGACTATTCTCATTCAAATCATCAGAAAATGGAAGAAGGGAGACCTCTAGGCTGAACAAAGATATTACTGTTGAAACTTTGTCATTCAAACTCACTGGGCAATTTCCAAGAACGAAAGCATGGTCCTTCATTGAAAAGCTCCTTTAGGGCAAATGTGGTAAATTTACATAGTGGCAGGTTAGATATTTAAAAAACAAAACGATGACCCTCTGGCATTTGTAGACAAACGGATGGAAATAAAAAAATTCATCCTGAGTGACATAAGCAAGACTCAGAAATACACATACTGTATGTATTCACTTATATCTGGATTTTAGTCATGAATTGTTGCAAACCAACCTATAATCCATACACCCAGAGGTAGGGTATAAAGACATGAACTACAATGGACACATGGATCTCCATGGAGGTGAGAGATTGAATAGATTTTACAGCTGACCTACATAAAAGAGAATGGACACAGTCAAGGAGGAAAGGGAAGAGAAATAAGGGAAAGGAAGAGAATCGTGGGAGATATAGGTTCAGTTGCAGGGGCATTAGAGGCATAACATAGAAACCTAGTGTACTGGAAATCCTAAAGTATAGGAAGGCAATCTTAGTGATTTCTACTGATGGGGGATACAGAGTCTCTACTGGCCATTTTTAATCACCAAAAAGACTTCCATGAAAAGGGACTGCATTGCATTCATTTGAGTTGTTCTGCAAGGCCATCCCATTGAAATATACAAACAACCCAGGGTGTTGCTAAGACAACTGTTTACTCTGCTGCGAGTGGAGTTCAATTGCTTAGGACAACATCTACACAGCACAGTGAAATAGAATTTGTGCTGATGCATGCCTGAAACCTTTGCTCTTATGTTCTAGTTTCTTTGTTGTAGGAGCATACTCTGTTGGCTACTGAAAGAGAAGCAAATATCAACTCAGCCACAAATCCCTTGACATAACATATTTTCTGTAGAACGTCTGTTATTCAGACTCAACATGCAGTTCTACCTGCTATATATGCTGCTGCAGTGGTGTCAGAAAACCTCTAGGAATAGTATAGAATTGTCTAATTTTACTTAAGGCACAATTAATGAGATAGAATCTATACAAGACTCTGCTTAGTTGACCAAAATATAGAGTGTAGATACCCCAGAAACTTAGTTTAAAGTCAAATCGTACTGGTTTAAAAAATTAAATAAAAGAAACAATCCTCCATTGCCTTATCCAATTTTTATAATCCCACAGATCAATGCCCTATTCTGCCATTATAAGAAAGGCTTCCTCCTGCAGCAGATGGGAACATATATAGAGACCCATACCATGATATTACAGGGCAGGGTGGGGGGACAGGGAAAAAGAGACACAGACAGAGACAGAGACAGATAGAGAGACAGAGACAGAGGCGGACAGATCAACAGAAACAGAGAGAGACAGAGACAAAGAGACAGAGAGAGACAGAGAAAGAGATAGACAGAGACCCAGAATGAAACACAGAGGCCTATGTAGTGTGACTCCATCAGTCCCCTTACCCAGACCCATTCAGATATCAGTGCAACCATGAAGGATGAAAGTACCTCTACCCATTTGGCAAAATCTAGTCCCTCTAACTTGATAATTTTACAGTGGCAGATGTTTTACTGAATATCCTCATTTCAACATTACTGTTGAACAGTCAAACTTTGAGATAGAATTATAGAAAACTGTGTAGTCTGTCAACAAAAGAGAAGTATCTTGGCCCTCAGTTCTCCTGTGTCTTTACACAGTTCTCTCTCTGCTTCAGTTGAAAGAGCCCCAAGAACTATCTGGTTTCCTTCTCTGTCCCCTCCTCCTAAAGTCTCAATTCAATAGAGAGCCCTTGAATCTGCCAGCAAGTAGATAAGTGAAAGTTCAGTCCAAAGTTTCAACCCTAGGAAATGTCAGAGCCAAGACTTAGTTGGGGCACAGTCTTGTCCTTCAATACTTTCTTCCCAAATCCAGCTTATTTTGATGATTCCCTATTTGAGGGATTATCCAATTCAATAAACATGTTAGTTTCTTTTCCTACCTGACATTGTGGAGGCAGGAAGACAAGTAGAGTTATAGGATCTGGATAAAGGGATGATAAAGGGGTTATTGGGTTTCAGAAGCAAAATTCACGTGTGCGCATTGAAGCAGTTCAACTGAACACTGAGCCAGACTTGTTTACTCAGCTCCATGGTAACCTCAAGATTCTATTAAGTGCTGATTGGCTGAGAGGGCATCTGATGTCAGAAGGCAGATGAAAGCCAACAGTCATTTGAGAAGCCATGTTTTAAAAGGGACAGACTTGACACCATGCTAGAAAGGAATGCTAGGACAGCCCGACATGGCTGCAATGAAGGCAGCTATAAGCACAAAACCCACAGGTGATAGTTCCTATTTCTAGGAATCTTACTTAAGTAGGAGTGTCACACATCTCTTGCAAATGTTAAATAGACACTTATCATTGAAATGTGATTATTCATCCGAACCAATAATATTAGTGTATTAACAGATATGTCCTCAGTAGGTATTTAGTTGCTGTTTAATTACTGTGAAGAACCACCAGGACTGGGGCATTCCTTTGAACAGGAAGCATTTAAGTGGGGCTTTCTTATAGTTTTACAGTTAGAATCCCTGATGTCATGTCAAGGTTTTTCATAGTAAATCAAAGGAGAGAGAGAGAGAGAGAGAGAGAGAGAGAGAGAGAGAGAGAGAGAGAGAGAGAGAGAGAGAGAGAGACAGAGAGACAGAGAGACAAAGAGAAAGAGAAAGAGACAGAAAGAGAGAGAGACAGACACAGAGAGACAGACAGAGATAGACAGAGACAGAGACAGACAGACAGAGAATGGGATACAGAAAGAGATACGGAAAGACACAGGTAGAATGAGAAGAGACAGAGAAAGACAGAGAGATAAACAGAGACATTTATAGAGAAATGGAAACAGAGACAGACATAACTAGAGGCAGAGTTAGATTCAGGTCCTGTCCCTTGTATCTCAAAACTTCAAACCCAAATCCAGTGAAACATTTCCTCCAAGAGTCTCCCCTAGTGACCTACCTCTAATATATACTGCCAGACTCCCATTGACACATCTTCCAATAAACACCATAATCTCAACAGGACCATAATTTCTGACCTTTTCCAAATAGTTACTGGGGACTAATGATGCAAATATATAACTCTGTGAGGCTATTCTCACAGATCTTTTGCCTGTTTGGTTAGATTTACGCCAAGGTAGTTTATGCTGTTTGTGGCTATTGTGAAGGCTGTTATTCCTTAACTTCTTTCTCAGCCTGCTTGTCCTTTGAGTACAAGAAGGCTACTGATTTGCTTGAGTTAATTTTATAACCAGCCACTTTGCTGAAGTTGTTTATTAGCTGTAGAAGTTCTCTGGTGGAGTTTTTTGGGTCACTTAAGTAAACTACCATATTGTCTGCTAATAATGATAGTCTGACTTCTTCCTTTCCAATTTATATCCCTTTGACTTCCTTATGTTGTCTAATTGCTCTCGCTAGAACTTCAAGTACTATATTGAAAAGATAGGGAGAGAGAGGGTATCCTTGCTGTAAGGGACCACAGGCTGGCTTCTCCCAGCTGCCTTGCTGCAAGGCCGGAGGGTGTGGAGAAGTCCAGCAGAGCCTCGGCCCTGGGCCTGGCTCTTGGCTAGAGCCTGGTGGATCCACCCACACGATGGTAGCCCTGGCTGGAGTCTGTCTTCCTGGGCCTCTCTAACCATGTCCTGGTAGCAATATGGAGACCTACCGCGACTGCTGCTGTGACGCATTTTCATATATTGATCCATACCTGCATCTGTGGGATGAAGCCTACTTGATCATGGTAAATGATTATTTTAATATGTTCTTTGATTTGGTTGGCAAGAATTTTATTGAATATTTTTGCACCAAGGGTCATAAGAGAAATTGGTCTGAAATATTCATTCTTGGTTTGGTCTTTTTTGTGGTTAGGTAAAAGCATTATTGTAGCTTCATAGAAAAAAATTAGCTACTGTTCCAAACTATCCCTTATATTTTGTGGAATAGTTTGGAGAGTATTGGTATTACATCCTCTATGAAAGTCAGATAGAATTCTCTGCTAAACCTATTTGGTCTTGGCCTTTTCTTTGGTTGGTAGACTATAAATGACTGCTTCTCCTCTAGGGGTTCTAAGACAGCTTAGATGGTTTATCTGATCCTGTTTGAACTTTAGCAGCTGGTATCTGTATAGAAAATTGTCCATTTCTTCCTGATTTTCCATTTCTGTTGGGGATAAACTATTGTAGTAGGATGTGATGCCTTTTTGAAAGTTCACAGTTTCTCTTTTTATGTTTCTGTGGTTATCTCCTCTGGGTTTGTTGAAAGAAGGCTAAATTCTTACTTTTTCTAGGGTGTAGTTTCTGTCCTTGTGTTTTGTGTTTTTCATCTATTATCCTTTGTAGGACTGGATTTGAAGAAAGATATTGTGTAAATTTCATATTTTCAAGGAATATCTTGGTTTCTCCAAATATGATGATTGAGAGTTTTGAGGGATATAGTACTCTGGGTTTGGTATTTGTGTTCTTCATTTCTTGTTTTTTGGGGAGGGTATAAAAAGGGTTTATTTAGCTTATACTTCCTCATTGTAGCCCATTATCAAATGAAGCCAGGACATGAACTCAAATATCACAGAAACCTAGAAGCAGGAGCTGATGCAGAGGCTTGTGAAGGATGCTGTTTATGGCTTCATCCTCATGGTAAGCTCACCCTGCTTTCTTTTTAAAAAAAACACATTTTTTTCATTTTATATCCCACTATCAGCCCTTATTCTCCTTTCAGTAAATCTTCATGCAATTCCTCTGTCCATTCCACCTCTGTGTGTCACCCCCATCCCAACTAGCAGACCCACATTTACCCAGAAACAACCCCTTGCCCATTCAAGGAACTGAGAGACTGGGCACATATTCTTACACTGAGGCCAAAAAAGGTGGTCCCTTTAGGAGCATGATATCCAGAATCAGACAGGAAACAGACTCAGGGGAAGCCCCTATTCTAGCTGTTGGAGTCCTGAATGAAGACCAAGCTGCTCATCTGCTACATATATGTATGCACCTAGTGTAGCTCATGTTTTCTCATTGGTAGGAGGGTCATTCATTGGGAGATGCCATAGATCTGGAGAGATAACAGTGTTGGTCTTCCAGTGGAGTCCCTGTCTACATTGGGTCTCTTAATTCTTCTCTCAGCCTTGCAATAAAGTTTCCAAAATCTATCTAATATTTGGGAGTGAGTCTGCCTCTATTTGCATTGGGTGATAGTCACTCAAAAGATGGTTATAGTAACTACCTGGCTGTAAGCATAAAAGAGTATCATTAATAGTTTCAGGCCTGGTTATTGCACAGGGGTGGGTCTCAATTTGGGCCAATCATTGGTTGGCCATTCCCTCAGTCTCTATCATTGTCTCTGCACATTTCATAGGCAGGACACATTATATTTTTCCAGTTTCTGCCTATTAATAAAGCATTTATGAGCATAGTTGTGCATGTGTCCTTGTGGGTTGGTGGAGAATCTTTTAAGTATATGCCAAGGAAAGATACAGCTGTGTTTTGAGGAGAGACTATTCCCAATCTTCTGACAAACTGACACATTGATTTCCAGTAAAATATATAGATTGTATGTGAAACTTGGATTCAACTCTTGTTCAAAAAACAGATTTACTTAAAAAACAGATGTATTAAATAATGAGTACATTGTTGTCAGCAATCTTTACTGCATTTAAATGGTACATTTCATTTGATTTCATAACCATTTTAGGATGACCCTATACTATAAGGAAACTAAGGCAATCTGATCTTGAATGTTGGAACAAAAGCAAGTGTTGGAATTATAATGGAGGGTACTTTTGTATTGTGTTAAGTTCCTAAAGGTATAAAGATATACTCAGGCTAACACAAACAGACTTAGTGATATTTTTTCAAATTGCTTTTATCTTTGCTAATGATATTAAATATCAGACTTCTAAATTTAAATGAGGAACAATATATCTTTGATAAGTAAGGTTGATTAATACCTAAGATCTACTTGGTTAGAAGTACTTGACTTAAAGATAGATATCTGTATGCTTTGTTTGGTAAATTTACAGAGCTTTAGCTGTTTGATGTAAACTGAGTTATACAAGAAATTATGATAATCTATTATGTTGCTCTGTGAAAAGAATCAAGAAAATTTCCTAGGCCATCTATGCAGTGTTTCTATAATTAAACATTATATTTTGATGCCAAGATATCTCCAGATTAAATCTGCAACTCACAATTATAATGCTCAAGTTCAACAGGGATAAAATTATCTACTTTATGAATGGCACTAATTTGTAAACTGTTATGTCATTCCTATGAATGACAAACTTTAATTAGCTTCTTATATGTGTTTTCAAGGTCAATCCTAAAAGTAGTAACTAAAACAAGTAAAGTTTATTTAATATCAGGTTTGCTTAAGAAATGATGATCAATCTCTTCAGAGATTTAATTGACAAATGGGCATGATAACAGTGCACTTGGGGAGGTAAGGGGGGGCAAGTTGTGCATGGTAGGAGGTCCCAGACAGAGCTACTACTATGGTTTGGGGCTGAGCTCAGCTCCCTGCTAACAAAGGAGTCTGTGGTGGTTCTGGCTCAGGGGAGGACCAAAGCTTCTCTGGACTCTTCAGGCTCCATGGCTCCTGGTCAGCATTCCTGTGACTCCACTGCGGGTGCCACAGCACCTGGTGCCTAGTGCTGCCCAGGGAACCTGTCCCTCATGGGGCTCATGATGGAGCTGATCTTCGCTAAATTTTGGAGCCTTTTCTGTAACCAAGAGGACAAAGTAATCATTGTGGGACTGGATAATGCGGGGAAAACCACCATTCTTTATCAGTTGAAGCAATGTTGAAGAAATAGTTGTGAGGAACACTCACTTTCTCATGTGGGATATTGGTGGTCAAGAGTCTCTCTGGTCATCCTGGAACACTTATTACTCAAACAGAGAGTTCATCATTCTTGTGGATAGCATTGACAGGGAATGCCTGGCCGTTACAAAAGAAGAATTGTACAGAATGCTGGCTCATGAGGATTTCAGGAAAGCTGCAGCCCTTATCTTTGCAAATAAGCAGAACATGAAAGGGTGCATTATGGCAGCTGAGATCTCCAAATACCTCACCCTTAGTTCAATTGAGGACCACCCGTGGCACATTCAGGCCTGCTGTGCACTCACAGGAGAAGGGTTATGCCAAGGTCTAGAGTGGATGACCTCCAGGATTGGTGAGAGACAATTGTTTTGCTTGAAAAACACTTCTCTATTTATTCAGTGACATGAACATTGTCCTAATACCTTTGGCTGCTGCTGAGGCAGCAGCATGTTTCATTTATGACAACACAAATCTCTGAATGAAGCTTGAATCAAGGGCTGCTGTATTGGAACATAAAGATCTTTCTTACCTTTGTTTCAAATGTACTAATCTCAATCAGATGCGTATAACATGTAGCTGTGCTGTAGCAGCTGGACTCTGCTGACTTGGGTATTCTAATTATTCGGTGACTGCCTTGTAAAAACCATTGGTCATATATGTCCCGTTATCTGAAGTTCTGTTATGTTCAGTTCCTTTCACCTCTTGCCACTACTCCTTCTGAGGTACTGGCATGACAGAACAGTAATGGGAATTGGCAAGTATTATTTATCCAGTGCTAAGCATTCATTTATCTACAAATGTTTTTATATTTTGGAAACTGTTAATTACAATGAAGAAAATCTACCTAGAAACCGTGTGTGTGTGTGTGTGTGTGTGTGTGTGTGTGTGTGTGTGTGTGTGTGTGACCATCATGAATACTTTCCTTTAAATTTCCCTCACCTCATTTCATGTGATAATATAATTTTAAGTTGCTCTTTGCATGGGAATCAATTGTACATTTACTTATATAAGGAATTAAGCTCACTTTTCTGCCAATCATATTTGGTTGAAAACTAATCAAGGTGAAGCATGAATTTAAAACCCAACATCAGTGGTAAATAGTATTGGCTCCATCTAGTAGCTGCAGGTTTTTCAGGGTATGTATAACAGCCAGAATTTAGTGAAACACACCAACGTAAATTAGAGCCAGGACACTTGGACTGTGTTTTTCTTTCAGTTTCCCATCTGCTTTATTATCAGTATAATCAGTGATTTTGTCAGAGATACCTAGTCTACTCTGGCTATAGCCTAGGCACAGACAGTTCTTTTTATTTCTTTTGTAGTAGCAACTGTCAGAGCATTGCTCTCATTAGCAGTACATTACTGAAAGGCAAAATAAAGTGGTCTTTCTGTAATCAAAGAGGCTTTGAATTCTTTTTGCTCTACCTCCTGGTTCCTGGTAGGTAGATTTGTGTCCTAAATTCTTACAGGGTGCTTTGAATGGATGTCTAGCTTTAGAATGCTCCTGTGAGACTTGGCCATCAGATCATGTTCTGTCTGTCTATTTGGCTGGTTGGTCTTTGGTTTGGTTTGTTTAGGTTTGGTAGGTTTTCCCTCAGTAGCCCATGGCCTGGTCACTAGGTAGACCAGATTGTTGTCATGTACCTAGCAACTCTGATGGTTTAGTTGGCTATAGAAATGAAAGAATGGGCCTAATGCTGAAGTCAGTCTTATTGGGTTGTGTTAATGGTTCCCAAGGCAGTTGACTAAGATGAAAGGAAGAATGAGCACTTAAGTTGAGGGGGGACACTTGTTGTCACTAGTCTAGACTGTGTCATCCTGGTCATTTGCTGTATGAAAGGGATAAAGGGAGTTCTTCAGTTTTTCAGTATTTTTTCATTTGTATCAAAATACTCTTCAGTGTTCATAAATACCTGCTCAAAATTGGCATTTTTTAACATTTTATTTATTTTCTATATTCTTTGTTTACATTCCAAAGGCTTTGCCCTTTCCCAATTGCCCCCTCACCATATGTCCCATAAGTTCTCTTCCCTCTGCCCATTCCTATGAATGGGGAATGGCTGGAGACAGAGCTTTTAGTAGCCAGGGTGAGCACCACCAGTCCGTGATGCTCCAGCTTTGCGATCCCTAGTGCTGGGGTTGGCATGGTATTTTGGTTGAATAGAATGTAACTGTCATTGTAGCATAAGGAGAAAACAGAAGGAGGGATACAGACAGTGCTGTGAACAATGTTCGCTGATGCTACCAAGTCTGGCCACCAAAAACTCTTTGAAGAAGATAAGAGGTTTTAATTAATTGTTTGTTTCTCAACAGCTTATGAGCAGAATTATTTCCAAGGCCATTCAGTGAATCCCCCTTGTGTTGCAGTGTGGATTAGCAAACAGACTGGTATTGTGGATTGTGCCTCTACACATAACTCTTTATTGGCATTCATCTCTAGATGCCCATTTTATATGCCAACTTACCTGTGGCTTTGGAACAAAATCCTTACACACCTGAACTTTCATTCTTAATGTCCTTTGTCTTCTTTCTGGGGTCACCTCATGATAAAGCTTCTAGTCTCATCTGGTCACACACTGCACTGCCTGTCTCAAGAGGTGGAGTCTGGTCTTAATCTGCCCATTTGCCATGTATCATTGACCTGAGACACTATTGTTCATGGCCTTATTTTTGTTCTTCCCAAACTGAGGAGCCTTTACATTAACCAAGTCTAAAATATGTTTTCTGTTCAGTATTCTGAAGCCTTACACACTATCACCATCTTTTCAGATCTACAATTATTGAGGAATGCTTGTAGTAGCATACCTGAGTGGTCTTATCCACTGTGTGATCCCTACCCCAGCACAACATCCTCTAGTGTGTATATAACAGAGTATGAAGAGATTGCTTTTCTTTGGCTTATGCTGAATATCTATCTAAAGACAGTGCAAAGGAGAAGCTGTATTCATCGAAAATGGCTTTGAGTTGCTTCTAAGTAGCACCCATATGTGTTGCAAACCCACTTCTACAGAACTTAACTTATTTTTCTGGCTTTTCTTACTGGATAGAAGTGGTTACTGTGTTCTGTTCACTGCCTTTAAGGCATCCTAAACACTTGGTTGGCCAGCCCTGAGAAAGTCACATCAGCCAGGACATGAGTGTGTTGCAGACTTGAGTCCACTTGTATGGAAACGACTGCTGTTTAAGGATGTTGGTTTTCATGTTGTCTCATCTTTATTCATTTAATATTAGTGTGAAGACTAAAAGCCAAGAGCCAGGATTGGAGAGGGGGGAGAATATATTTTAA
The DNA here is from genome assembly GCA_964023405.1 of Apodemus agrarius. Classification (NCBI taxonomy): domain Eukaryota; kingdom Metazoa; phylum Chordata; class Mammalia; order Rodentia; family Muridae; genus Apodemus; species Apodemus agrarius. The sequence goes on along the minus strand of OZ030005.1, from coordinate 9,395,510 downwards.
TAATTGTAGATGAATATAGCTATATAGAAGTCCATAGGAAACCTAGGTCCTCTTCATTGTTTTTATTATGGCTGGAAAGCCTGAAGACTGATAAGCATTCTAAGATTAAAACCTGGACACAAAGAACTCAAGAAGTTAGACCCCAAAGAACCAAATAACCCTATTAAAAATGGGGTACAGAGCTAAACAAGGAATTTTCACCAGAAGAAATTCTGATGACTGAGAAGCACCTTAAGAGATGTTCAACATCATTAGTCATCAGGGAAATGCAAATCAAAACAACCCTGAGATTCCAACTCACACCAGTCAGAATGGCTAAGATTAAAAACTCAAGAGACAACAGGTGCTGCCGAGGATGTGGAAGAAAGAGGATCACTCCTCCATTGTTGGTGGGACTGCAAGATGGTACAACCGCTCTGGAAATCAGTCTGGCGGTTCTTCAGAAAATTGGGCATGACACTTCCAGAGGACCCTATCATACCACTCCTGGGTATATACTCAGAGGATTCCCCTGCATGCAATAAAGACACATGCTCCACTATGTTCATAGCAGCCTTATTTATATTATCCAGAAGCTGGAACGAACCCAGATGTCCCTGAACGGAGGAATGGATACAGAAAATGTGGTATATTTATACAATTGAATACTACTCAGCAATTAAAAATAATGAATTCATGCAATTTGTAGGCAAATGGTTGGATCTGGAAAATATCATCCTAAGGGAATCACCCCAATCACAAAAGAATACACATGGATTACAATCACTGATATGTGGATATTATTGAGCCCAGAAACTCTGAATACTCAAGACACAATTAGCTAATCAAAAGATTCCCAAGAAAAGGGATGGAGAGGACCCTGGTCTGGAAAAGACTAAACCCCATTTTGTAGGAGAGTACCAGAACATAGAAATGGGGGGGGGTGATTGGGGAACGGGGGTGGGGTGGGGGGGAGGACTTATGGGACATATGGTGAGGAGGGAACTGGAAAGGGGAAAGCCTTTGGAATGTAAACAAAGAATATAGAAAATAATAAAAAAAGAAAAAATATATTTCCTCAAGAAAAAGAAATATAATGGAATTGATCTTATTAATGGGAAACGGAAAGTCAGAATTATAAAAATCACTAATTCACTCCTTTCAAAAACTTACTTATCTAGATGCTGGGATTCTTTAACTGCAAATAAAATAGCCTGTAATCCCTGTGTAAAAAAAAATAAAAAAAATAAAAAGACATTGTGTTAACTCAGGATAGCCACATTACAAAAAAAAAAAAAAATCTGGAACTGTAGTCACATAGCTGCTCCTTAATTTTTCTTAAGACCAATACTCTGCATTTTCTCTGAGCTATGTGTAGATGGAGTCTAGAAATCATAAATTCTAAATGAATTAAAAGGCTTTTTTGCACAACTTGTGAATTTTAAATTTAAAAATACTTATTACCTCATTTTTTATGCACAAAATGCTTTGCTTAACTGTCTAGGCTGTTGTTGGATCCTATCAGAAAATGCCCTTCACCCAAATGTCATTGAATATGCAGAATACCCTGCTGGAGGGAGTGGGAGTTCTGGGCGGGACTTGGGTGCTGGGCGGGGCTTTTGTTTTCTTTGTTTCTCAGCAGCAGCAGAGTAAACAGGTGTCCTGTCCTTCAGTGCACTTGAGCAAAGCACTCAGTATTTAATTCCTTACAGAAAGGACAGGAAAGGTCTGCAGTTTGGTGAGATAGACTTTGATTATCAAAGTGCTAAAACTGCAAATGGCCATCATTTGATCTCAGAAATTCATGATTGATTAGCATGTTTCATCTCCAGTTTATTCTCTTGGAGTAAACTTTCAGTCTCCTGGTGAATGTTTTTCATCTAGATTTCATCTTAAAGGTCCTAGCTGCTGTTTGACTGAAATTGTGAACAAAAATGATGATTGTGACTTTTCCAGTTATGAGACAGTTTTCCATTTCTCCACACTGCTCTCTATCACAAAACATAGTTTAAGATGAGGAAAGAGCAAGCTCCTGGCAGGTCCGCCCTTGCTTGCTGTAGTGTTTATTCTGATGGGTGTCTAATGGTCATAATGGCACATTCTTGTCTTCATGTATAAGTTGGTGTTTTATAACAGCAAGAAGAAAGCAGGCTCTGGACTTACACTTTTAGCTTAAATTGTAAAACTCTTTAAATGTGCTTGTGTGTTCCTTTTATAAGGTTTAAATATACATCATTATCCATTACATCTCAGGCTATGTGAAAGTGGTCTGACAGTATTTTTTTCAAGCAGCTTGGTTCAAAATATGGTCTTATTAATAAGATCAAGTTAGGATCTCATTTCTCTGTGGGCCCTCTGGTGGTTACAGAGGAGGAGACCGTGTCTTTCATATCACATACTGCTTCTGAACCCTAAGTAAGAAACTGATGCATGCGACCTTGTTAAGTGCTAACCAAAGAAACTATAAAAGCAAATACCAAAAGAATCTCACACACTCACAGCCCACAAATGGTTCCATTCATATTTGATTATAAGGTTGGTGAAAGAACATGGATTTTGAAATTTCACATTTTTTTTCACTAGCATGAAATGCTCTTTTTATATGTTAGGTCATATTCATGATTTTTTATTTCTGCAATTATGTTCTAATGAATTGTGTGCATGCCAGCTTACCCAAGGAAAAAGATGCAGTTTGCTCAGGACTGTTAATATGTTTGAGAGGTTTTGTCTGATTTGCAATCAAGGCACAATATAGCATAATACCCTTGTAATTTCCATCCACAGTTTTATTTTTAGCATAATAAATACTTTTCCAATAATAACAATAAGCAGTGCACCTGGATTGTGCTAACCACCAGACCAAACTGTGCACATGCCTCTCTCCCACAGGGCTTTGTAGAGACTATGGATATTTGTTGACTCTGCCTTTTTAAATAAGTTCAGTTTTCCCAAGTATGTTCTCTACCTCTTAGACCCATTGGTTCTGGGAGCTGAAAGTCCATGCTGCCTTGAACAGCAACAGAAGAATTAATGCTTTCCTGTGGGACAGCCAAAGACTGGTCAAAGAAACCATCTTGTTGACCATGGAAGCCAGGACAAAGATCTAGGTAGCCTGCAAGTCTTTGTGATTTTATTGGAAACAGAGACCATTTGGATTGTACTTCCTGCTACAATTTATTCTTTTCAGAATTTTGAGCATGTGGACTTACAAACTGTAGCTTTAACAGGGCAAACATATAAGCTAATTTACCAAGACAGTAGCTGCCTTGTTAAGCCATATAATAGGGCTTCTACCTACAGTTTTCTAGAACTTGTAGGCTTCTTGCTGAGAAAGGCAAACACAGTCTACCTTGCCGACCTACTTCCCTCTTAAAGAGACAATCTCACAAAATAAGTTTTAAAGTATTTTTTGCTGTTTATTTATTTAAAGTTGTTGCTTTGAAATAACTGCTTTCTGTTATCATACATTTAGGTGTCCTGGTAAATGATTGGATGAAAAGGTGCAAGCTCAAGTAAGTCGTGAGGGTTTAAAAAGTAGATTAAGATGTGTAAACACAAACTGTACAGTTCTAAGGAAGGAAAAGTTTAAATAATTAGATGATCTAAAACATTTTCTTAAGATGTGTAAATGAAAGTTTTAAAAGTATAAGAAAGTGACTTAAGGTAACACTGTTTTAGATTTCCTCTCATATCTATGCATTTGTCAGATGAAAACTTCCAAAATCAATCATTTTATTTTGAATGAATGGAGTTCTAATAACCTATTAATGTAGCCTTGGTAAAGAATTCTTCAGGATTTTAAAATATTGATGATATTGGCCTGGGAGAGTGGTAGATACTTTTATTCCTGGAAGTGGAAGCAGAGCCAGGCAAATCACTTAGATGGATGCCAGCCTAATCTACACTGTGAATTACTATGTTGGGCCACAAGATGAGATTCATACACACACACACACACACACACACACACACACACACACACACACACACACACACACACACACACACACACATATATATATATATATATATATATATATATATATATATAATGTGTGTGTGAATTATTATTATTAGCATCAACAAGTTGTAACTTTTAAAAATTTTAGGATGTCTTCTAAATATAGACATAAACATTATTCTATTAAAACTTGATTATAACTTCGGAGAGCTAACGTTAATGCCTCTTAGGTCAATGGACTGGATATAAATATCCTTGTCAATTAACAAAATTTGTTTCCCTGCCTACTGCCTATTCCAGAGGATAGAATTCTTACATCCTCCTCCTTTCTGTCCCTTCCCTTCCTGTTTGATAGCCTGGCAGTTGTTTGTGAAGAAGCCTGTATTATAACTCTGTTATTGAGAGTCTGTGAACAAATGTGATTTCCCTATTTATGGACATGGATTACACCATTCATTTAGCACTATCACAATGGAATGCATGCTGTGTGATTGTTCAGCAAGCAGTCTCAGCCCTGAAAACAAACACTCACAATTATAACCAAGGTAAAGGTTCTTCATGATTGGCAGTTGATATTCTGGGTTCTACATTTAGTTAAAATAGTTATCTTTGTTACATTAGGGAAACCATAAACTGTGAAATCAAGGGAAGGAAACAACTACATTCATCATTTTGGGATCAAGCATAACTTGATTATAATGGCATTCTGAAACCGTTTTCCAATTTGTAGTAAATACCTTTCAAATACATTTGAATATATTATTTTTCTCTTTCTCCTGAACAGTAAAAATTAGCAAATCTTCATGGAGTGAATAATTCACTAAAATCAGTCAGTGATATACACCAAAAAATAAAAAGAACAACCATAATATATCTAAATAACATTTTCTCCTATGCATGTTATCTTGGATCCTCATTTTGGGCAACCTGTATGATCATGTTTTTCTATGTGTAAGGTCCAAAATAAGAAAGCAGAGATAATCTGTTTTATTTTAATATTATTTCTTATGCCTCAAGTATGATTCAGTTGATTCAGAAAGAAAACAGTGACAGGTTGGCTCAGTGATTACTAACATGGCCTGTTTGTCTGGAAGACCTAGGTTTGGTTGCCAGCTCTGATAGGATGGCTCAGAACTGCCTCTAACTTCCTGAATTTTTATGGGACATGGAAATGATCTTCTGACATCTGTAGCCTATATATATGCACTGCACGCCTACACACACACACACACACACACACACACACACACAGACATTCACTCACAGACATACATACACACACACACACACACACACACACACGAATATTAATGCAAAATACGTATGCTTATATAACCAAGAAAGGTGTGTGTGTGTGTGTGTGTGTGTGTGTGTATATATATATATATATATATATATATATATATATATATAATATTATGAGTGAAAATATGCTACAACAATAGTGACACAAAAGCTGTAGGAATAACTAAACCATCTGAGATCCCGCCATGTCATATGAGAAGGATCCACCTTTACATGTTACAACACTGATAGAAAAGTAACCTGGCAATCAGAAGGCAAGGAATTCTACAGAGTCACAGGGCACAAAAATCTTACACAAAAGTTTTACTGGGTAGCAAAAACTCAGAGGGCTGTGTGGAGAGAATATATTCTACCTGGATGGATGAGGCACCTGTCAATTAAAATGTGATGGCCTATGGCGTAGGCACAATGTAGGAGGCGGGGCATATAGGCAGCAGAAAGGATTCTGGGAGATTGCCAGGTGGAAGATTCCCCTGGGAAAATGTAACAAAATGGCCACATGGTATCTGAGCAAAGGTAACAGACAAACAGCAGAATATTAATTAGAATAAATGGGTTGATTTTTGTTATGATCAAGTCAGAAATGAGCCTAAATATAGGACCAGTGTATTTGTAAATATATTTTGAGTTCAAGTCTTATTCCTGGGAGAATGGGTCTGGGAGGAAGAACCAAACTTAACTTCCTCTTGGGTGGCTGCCTCTGCTCAAATGTAAAGAAAGCAGCAAAGAACTTAATACAAGACAGAGATATGTACCTGTTCTTGGGGTTGGGCACAAAGCTTTCTGGGGTAGGGATTGCTATGATTTTTACTTGTGTGCTTGGGCTACTGTGTAAGGATGGACTGTGGATGGGGAAGACTGAGGCTGGCCTGTAGGGCAGTTAGAGTTCTCTCTGTGGAACTTGGCAGTTGGAGGTGCTCAGGGGAGGGGCTTAGCCACTCCTGAGCCTCAAGGGATTTACACACATCAGACACTGCTTAAGTGACCAAGAAAAGGAAACTAGATATTCAAAATACTTAAGTGAATATCTACCCTGCAGATCTAAAAATAAATACACAAATGAATACAAGTAACAAAATAATTCCCTTTTAGGATATTCTGCTATACTCATAGATCAGTGCCTTATTCAGCCTTCAGAGGAGGTTTCTCCTGCATCTGATATCAACAAATGCAAAAACCCACAGTCAGACATTATGCAGGCAGAGACAAAGAGAAACAGACAGACAGACCCACACACAGACAGACAGAAAAACAAAGAGAGAGAAAGAGACAGAGAGAGGGGAGAGAGAGGGAGAGGGAGGCAGAGGGACAGCAGGAGGGAGGGAAGGATAGAGAGAGGGAGAGAGGGAGAGAGAGGGATGGAGGGAGGGAGGGAGGGAAGGAAATACAGAGAGAGGGGGAGGGATGGAAGGAGGGAAGGAGAGAGAGAGAGAGAGAGAGTGTGTGTGTGTGTGTGTGTGTGTGTGTGTGTGAGAGAGAGAGAGAGAGAGAGAGAGAGAGAGAGAGAACAGCACACAATCCAAATGAGGTATGTCCATTAAACATCCCTCATTGGAGGAGCTCAGGGATCCCGGAAGTAGGAAAATAAGAAGAAATAGTGTAATTGCAAAAATAAAGACTAGACACATGAAGATCAAGGTCTTCTAAGTCAAAGCACAACCGTAGGCTATACAGGGTTGTACAAACAAGTCTTCCCCCAAAATAACTTTTAATTTAGTATTTTTATGGGACTCCTGAATGTGTAAAACTATGTCTCAGAATCTTCTGTCTTGTCTTAAGCTCTTCGATTGCTAAGTCAGATTTTCAGGTGATTTTCTATTTGGCAGCCTAAGTTTCATTCCAAATTCAATATAAAGATTAAAAAAGAGAACCCCCTTTGCAGTATTGTCTGCTGACCACCACACTTCATGCCATTAATGCTCCATATCAAACAAACATATACACAAACAAACGTTAAGTCTCTTAGATGAGGGTTACAGAAATGCTTTAGTGATTAAGAGCATGTACTGCTATGGCAGAAGACCCGACTTTAATTTCTAGCACCTCATCTGCTGCCTCACAACTGTAAAAGTGGAGCAATCCCAAAACAAACAGCTGAGATTTTCTTCTGACCTCCACATTTGCATGCTGTGAGCAATTCACCCATTGCTGGGGTGACATTACTTACTTTGTATTAAGGTGTGTGTTTATTTTCAATTTTGAATTCTGTACTGACAAAGAGCAAAGTGAAGGCGGGATTTTGATACTGTCATTTCTATGACCCCTGGCTGGGTTTTAGATTTGTAATTTTGTCCTTCCCTATCTGTTCAAAACATGAATGCCATTGCCTGATGGCAACCCAAAAGATGTCCTGGCACTGTCTTACTGCTGATTGCTAATAATAAACATCCGGCATCCAATAGTTGAGTCAGAAATTACTGGGGTTGACCAGGACAGGAGAGATGTAGAAAGCTGCGAACTGCCTTGCCTTAAAGATGGTGCTGGCTTCCGCCCTCTGCCTTCTTGCTGGCAGGTGCTCTCCGCTGTAAACAAGCCTTTATTTGGCTGTGCCTGCTTAGCTGGGCTGCTTCCGCATTGGAGCAGCTTATCTGTAAGGTCCACGTGGCTTACTGGGGTTGGTCAGCACAAGAGGATAAAAGCCTGGGCAGGGGAAGGGGGGAACCGGGGAGAAGAAGCTTGTACAAAGGATCCGAATAAACTGCTCGAAGAAGATCTCCTGCTGGTCGTGTCTTCCTTGCTGGCCAAGGTTGGGCGCAACAGAGAGAGACAAAAGGGATAAAAGCAGATGCAGGAGTATGGAAAGATACTGATGGAGACAGAAGATGGGAAAGGTGTAAACAGACAGTGAGAACCGCGTGGGTACATAGATTGTTGAACAACTTGAAGTTATTTTAATTGAGATAGCTGAGAGTCTATGCCCTCAAAATGCCCATAGCTTTGACCTATACAGAAATCTGTGTTCTTTATACTGTAAGCTTGTCAGTGAAAAGACCTGCTTTTCCCCATGCACACAACAATGCATATCTCTAAGACAGTATGTGTTGCAGCTTCTTGGGTGTATGTAGGAGTAAGGTGAGAAAGACACTTTCAGCATTTTTCCACAGAGAATGCAAAGAAGCCTCCATACCTTTTCTAAAGACCATGGATTCTCCAGACTTCCAAGTTCAACCAAGCCTTCTCACATCTCTCTCTTGCTTGGATCCCAGGGCAGCAGTAGAGTCCCTGACAACAAGTTCTTTGCTTTATCCTTATATACTTAGAGGCAGGGATAGCACACACAGACCAAAGAACTAACGAATGAATGTTAACATCTACAAGTATATGCTCACACTCAGGAAGACCCTCACTTGTGTACATACTCATATATGGCACATAAGTGGAGAAACCTGTGATGTACGCACACATACTTCAACTGGTATTTTTATAATTGTATGACCATTTTCTTTACTGTGCACATCAGAGCTCTCCTTGTCTCCATGAAACCATGCCTGGGTGTTAGTTCATTGTAACTGTGGCATCCACAGCTTCCTCCTTTTCCAGGACTTCCATCATAATGTTTGGGACTCTAACTGCTGTCCAATCATGTTCTTTCTTTCAGATACTGCTGAATGAAATTGCTAAGGGTCCTGGAATGCAAATTGCAAAACCAGTGTGGTGGCCAGTGTTACAGCCTGGTACATCAATCAAGAAAGCCATGTCACAGATGGAGGTAGATGCAAGGAGCTCTCAGAAGGCAGGGAGGGGAGAGGCACTCAATAGCAATTGACAGGCATTTCACTTCCTCATTCAGCTTAGAATCTCTGTCTCCTCAGGTGCCTCCAGTCAGTCTGTGGAGAACTTCATTCTTCTGTTCCCACTAAATCTCTATTGACTATAGAAAGGTAAGTGGCCAAAGAGATCAGAGCATTGTCCGATGTTGTGTGTAATAAGGTTTTCTTTATTGTCACCTGTGTCTTTGCCTACCTATGTAGTATCTTTTAGCTTCTAGCAGCTATATTAATTATTTGTGGATTTTGGTGCTCCAGAA